>CM068550.1:36566196-37030756 GCA_035048495.1 Euptelea pleiosperma | reverse complement strand
TCATTACGAAGCTATAACTTGTGACTTTTTCACAACCGGACCTCATAATTGGACTCAAACCCTTCCATTACTATTGTTTCAACACATTTGAAGTGTTGGAACAAGATTCGGGACAGTCGATAGTTAGCTCCATCCGTGCGTCCAATGTATTAAATGGACTCAGTTTGTGTGTTACATTACGAAGCCTATAACTTGTGACTTTTTCGCAACCGGACTCGTAATTGGACTCAAACTCTTCCATTACTATTGTTTCAACACATTTGAAGTGTTGGAAAAAGATTCCTGACAGTCGAAACAAGTTAGCTCCATCCGTGCGTCAACGTCTCAAATTGGACTCAGTTTGTGTGTTATATTCCGAAGCCTATAACTGTGAATTTTTCGCAACGGACCTCGAAATTGGACTCGAACTCTTCCATTACTATTGTTTCAACACATTCGAAGTGTTGGAACAAAATTAGGACAGTCGAAACAAGTTAGCTTCATCCGTGTGCAATGTCTTTAATTGGACACAGTTGTGTGTTACATTCGAAGCCTATAACTTGTGACTTTTTCGCAACCGGACCTCATAATTGGACTCAAACTCTCTCATCACTATTGTTTCAACACATTTGAAGTGTTGAACAAGATTCGGGACAGTCGAAAGAAGTTAGCTACATCCGTGCGTCAATGTCTTTAATTGTACTCAGTTTGTTGTGTCACATTACGAAGCCTATAACTTGTGACTTTTTCGCAACCGGACCTCGTAATTGGACTCAAACTCTTCCATTACTATTGTATCAACGCATTTGAAGTGTTGGAACAAGATTCGTGGCAGTCGAAACAAGTTAGCTCCATCCATGAGTCAATGTCTCAAATTGGACTCAGTTTGTGTCTTACATTCGAAGCCTCTAACTTGTGACTTTTTCGCAACCAGACCTCGTAATTGGACTCAAACTCTTCCATTACTATTGTTTCAACAGATTTTAAGTGTTAGAACAAGATTTGGGACAGTCGAAACAAGTTAACTCATCCGTGCGTCAACGTCTCAAATTGGACTCAGTTTTGTGTGATTACATTCCGAAGCCTATAACTTGTGACTTTTTCACAACCGGACCTCGTAATTAGACTCGAATTCTTCCATTACTATTGTTTGAACACATTTGAAGTGTTGGAACAAGATTCGGGGCAGTCGAAACAAGTTAGCTCCATCCGTGCGTGAACGTCTCAAATTGGATTCAGTTTGTGTGTTACATTCCGAAGCCTATAACTTGTGACTTTTCGCAACCGGACCTCGTAATTGGACTCAAACTCTTCCATTACTATTGTTTCAACACATTTGAAGTGTTGGAACAAGATTCGGGACAGTCGAAACTAGTTAGCTCCATCCGTGCGTCAATGTCTCAAATTGGATTCAATTTGTGTGTTACATTCCGAAGCCCCTAACTTGTGACTTTTTCGCAACCGGACCTCATAATTGGACTCAAATTCTTCCATTACTATTGTTTGAACACATTTGAAGTGTTGGAACAAGATTCGGGGCAGTCGAAACAAGTTAGCTCCATCCGTGCGTCAATGTCTCAAATTGGATTCAGTTTGTGTGTTACATTCCGAAGCCTATAACTTGTGACTTTTTCGCAACCGGACCTCGTAATTGGACTCAAACTCTTCCATTACTATTGTTTCAACACATTGAAGTGTTGGAACAAGATTCGGGACAGTCGAAACTAGTTAGCTCCATCCGTTGCGTCAATGTCTCAAATTGGATTCAATTTGTGTGTTACATTCCGAAGCCCTAACTTGTGACTTTTTCGCAACCGGACCTCATAATTGGACTCAAACTCTTCCATCACTATTGTTTCAACACATTTGAAGTGTTGGAACAAGATTCGGGACAGTCGAAACTAGATAGCTCCATCCGTGCGTCAATGTCTCAAATTGGACTTAGTTTGTGTGTTACATTACGAAGCCTATAACTTGTGACTTTTTCGCAACCGGACCTCATAATTGGACTCAAACTCTTCCATCACTATTGTTTCAACACATTTGAAGTGTTGGAACAAGATTCGGGACAGTCGAAAGAAGTTAGCTACATCCGTGCGTCAATGTCTTTAATTGGACTCAGTTTGTGTGTTACATTACGAAGCCTATAACTTGTGACTTTTTCGCAACCGGACCTCGTAATTGGACTCAAACTCTTCCAATACTATTGTTTCAACACCTATGAAATGTTGGAACAAGATTCGGGATAGTTGAAACAAGTTAGCTCCATCCGTGCGTCAATGTCTTTAATTAGACTCAGTTTGTGTGTTACATTACGAAGCCTATAACTTGTGACTTTTTCGCAACCGGACCTCGTAATTGGACTCGAACTCTTCCATTACTATTGTTTCAACACATTTGAAGTGTTGGAACAAGATTCGTGACAGTCGAAACAAGTTAGGTCCATCCGTGCGTCAACGTTTCTAATTGGACTCAGTTTGTGTGTTATATTCCGAACCCTATAACTTGTGACTTTTTCGCAACCGGACTTCGTAATTGGACTCGAACTCTTCTATTACTATTGTTGCAATAGATTTTAAGTGTTAGAACAAGATTTGGGATAGTAGAAACAAGTTACTTCCATCCGTGCGTCAACGTCTCAAATTGCACTCAGTTTGTGTGTTACATTCCGAAGCCTATAACTTGTGACTTTTGCGCAACCAGACCTCGTAATTGGACTCAAACTCTTCCATCACTATTGTTTCAACACATTTGAAGTGTTGGAACAAGATTCGGGACAGTCGAAACAACTTAGCTCCATCCGTGTGCAATGTCTTTAATTGGACACAGTTTGTGTGTTACATTACGAAGCCTATAACTTGTGACTTTTTCGCAACCGGACCTCATAATTGGACTCAAACTCTTCCATCACTATTGTTTCAACACATTTGAAGTGTTGGAACAAGATTCGGGACAGTCGAAAGAAGTTAGCTACATCAGTGCGTCAATGTCTTTAATTGGACTCAGTTTGTGTGTTACATTACGAAGCCTATAACTTGTGACTTTTTCACAACCGGACCTCTTAATTGGACTCAAACCCTTCCATTACTATTGTTTCAACACATTTGAAGTGTTGGAACAAGATTCGGGACAGTCGAAACTAGTTAGCTCCATCCGTGCGTCAATGTAATTAAATGGACTCAGTTTGTGTGTTACATTACGAAGCCTATAACTTGTGACTTTTTCACAACCGGACCTCGTAATTGGACTCAAACTCTTCCATTACTATTGTTTCAACACATTTGAAGTGTTGGAAAAAGATTCCTGACAGTCGAAACAAGTTAGCTCCATCCGTGCGTCAACGTCTCAAATTGGACTCAGTTTGTGTGTTATATTCCGAAGCCTATAACTTGTGAATTTTTCGCAACCGGACCTCGAAATTGGACTCGAACTCTTCCATTACTATTGTTTCAACACATTCGAAGTGTTGGAACAAAATTAGGGACAGTCGAAACAAGTTAGCTTCATCCGTGTGCAATGTCTTTAATTGGACACAGTTTGTGTGTTACATTACGAAGCCTATAACTTGTGACTTTTTCGCAATCGGACCTCATAATTGGACTCAAACTCTTCCATCACTATTGTTTCAACACATTTGAAGTGTTGGAACAAGATTCGGGACAGTCGAAAGAAGTTAGCTACATCCGTGCGTCAATGTCTTTAATTGTACTCAGTTTGTGTGTCACATTACGAAGCCTATAACTTGTGACTTTTTCGCAACCGGACCTCGTAATTGGACTCAAACTCTTCCATTACTATTGTATCAACGCATTTGAAGTGTTGGAACAAGATTCGTGGCAGTCGAAACAAGTTAGCTCCATCCATGAGTCAATGTCTCAAATTGGACTCAGTTTGTGTCTTACATTCCGAAGCCTATAACTTGTGACTTTTTCGCAACCAGACCTCGTAATTGGACTCAAACTCTTCCATTACTATTGTTTCAACAGATTTTAAGTGTTAGAACAAGATTTGGGACAGTCGAAACAAGTTAACTCCATCCGTGCGTCAACGTCTCAAATTGGACTCAGTTTGTGTGATACATTCCGAAGCCTATAACTTGTGACTTTTTCACAACCGGACCTCGTAATTAGACTCGAATTCTTCCATTACTATTGTTTGAACACATTTGAAGTGTTGGAACAAGATTCGGGGCAGTCGAAACAAGTTAGCTCCATCCGTGCGTGAACGTCTCAAATTGGATTCAGTTTGTGTGTTACATTCCGAAGCCTATAACTTGTGACTTTTTCGCAACCGGACCTCGTAATTGGACTCAAACTCTTCCATTACTATTGTTTCAACACATTTGAAGTGTTGGAACAAGATTCGGGACAGTCGAAACTAGTTAGCTCCATCCGTGCGTCAATGTCTCAAATTGGATTCAATTTGTGTGTTACATTCCGAAGCCCCTAACTTGTGACTTTTTCGCAACCGGACCTCATAATTGGACTCAAACTCTTCCATCACTATTGTTTCAACACATTTGAAGTGTTGGAACAAGATTCGGGACAGTCGAAACTAGATAGCTCCATCCGTGCGTCAATGTCTCAAATTGGACTTAGTTTGTGTGTTACATTACGAAGCCTATAACTTGTGACTTTTTCGCAACCGGACCTCATAATTGGACTCAAACTCTTCCATCACTATTGTTTCAACACATTTGAAGTGTTGGAACAAGATTCGGGACAGTCGAAAGAAGTTAGCTACATCCGTGCGTCAATGTCTTTAATTGGACTCAGTTTGTGTGTTACATTACGAAGCCTATAACTTGTGACTTTTTCGCAACCGGACCTCGTAATTGGACTCAAACTCTTCCAATACTATTGTTTCAACACCTATGAAATGTTGGAACAAGATTCGGGATAGTTGAAACAAGTTAGCTCCATCCGTGCGTCAATGTCTTTAATTAGACTCAGTTTGTGTGTTACATTACGAAGCCTATAACTTGTGACTTTTTCGCAACCGGACCTCGTAATTGGACTCGAACTCTTCCATTACTATTGTTTCAACACATTTGAAGTGTTGGAACAAGATTCGTGACAGTCGAAACAAGTTAGGTCCATCCGTGCGTCAACGTTTCTAATTGGACTCAGTTTGTGTGTTATATTCCGAACCCTATAACTTGTGACTTTTTCGCAACCGGACTTCGTAATTGGACTCGAACTCTTCTATTACTATTGTTGCAATAGATTTTAAGTGTTAGAACAAGATTTGGGATAGTAGAAACAAGTTACTTCCATCCGTGCGTCAACGTCTCAAATTGCACTCAGTTTGTGTGTTACATTCCGAAGCCTATAACTTGTGACTTTTGCGCAACCAGACCTCGTAATTGGACTCAAACTCTTCCATCACTATTGTTTCAACACATTTGAAGTGTTGGAACAAGATTCGGGACAGTCGAAACAACTTAGCTCCATCCGTGTGCAATGTCTTTAATTGGACACAGTTTGTGTGTTACATTACGAAGCCTATAACTTGTGACTTTTTCGCAACCGGACCTCATAATTGGACTCAAACTCTTCCATCACTATTGTTTCAACACATTTGAAGTGTTGGAACAAGATTCGGGACAGTCGAAAGAAGTTAGCTACATCAGTGCGTCAATGTCTTTAATTGGACTCAGTTTGTGTGTTACATTACGAAGCCTATAACTTGTGACTTTTTCACAACCGGACTCTTAATTGGACTCAAACCCTTCCATTACTATTGTTTCAACACATTTGAAGTGTTGGAACAAGATTCGGGACAGTCGAAACTAGTTAGCTCCATCCGTGCGTCAATGTAATTAAATGGACTCAGTTTGTGTGTTACATTACGAAGCCTATAACTTGTGACTTTTTCGCAACCGGACCTCGTAATTGGACTCAAACTCTTCCATTACTATTGTTTCAACACATTTGAAGTGTTGGAAAAAGATTCCTGACAGTCGAAACAAGTTAGCTCCATCCGTGCGTCAACGTCTCAAATTGGACTCAGTTTGTGTGTTATATTCCGAAGCCTATAACTTGTGAATTTTTCGCAACCGGACCTCGAAATTGGACTCGAACTCTTCCATTACTATTGTTTCAACACATTCGAAGTGTTGGAACAAAATTAGGGACAGTCGAAACAAGTTAGCTTCATCCGTGTGCAATGTCTTTAATTGGACACAGTTTGTGTGTTACATTACGAAGCCTATAACTTGTGACTTTTTCGCAACCGGACCTCATAATTGGACTCAAACTCTTCCATCACTATTGTTTCAACACATTTGAAGTGTTGGAACAAGATTCGGGACAGTCGAAAGAAGTTAGCTACATCCGTGCGTCAATGTCTTTAATTGTACTCAGTTTGTGTGTCACATTACGAAGCCTATAACTTGTGACTTTTTCGCAACCGGACCTCGTAATTGGACTCAAACTCTTCCAATCCTATTGTTTCAACACATATGAAGTGTTGGAACAAGATTCGTAACAGTCGAAACAAGTTAGCTCCATCCATGCTTCAACGTCTCAAATTGGACTCAATTTGTGTCATACATTCCGAAGCCTATAACTTGTGACTTTTTCGCAACCGGACCTCGTAATTGGACTCAAACTCTTCCATTGCTATTGTTTCAACACATTTGAAGTGTTGGAACAAGATTTGTGACAGTCAAAACAAGTTAGCTCCATCCGTGCGTCAACGTCTCAAATTGGACTCAGTTTGTGTGTTATATTCCGAAGCCTATAACTTGTGACTTTTTCGCAACCGGACCTCGTAATTGGACTCGAACTCTTCCATTACTATTGTTTCAACAGAGTTTAAGTGTTAGAACAAGATTTGGGATAGCAGAAACAAGTTACTTCCATCCGTGCGTCAACGTCTCAAATTGCACTCAGTTTGTGTGTTACATTCCGAAGCCTATAACTTGTGACTTTTGCGCAACCAGACCTCGTAATTGGACACAAACTCTTCCATCACTATTGTTTCAACACATTTGAAGTGTTGGAACAAGATTCGGGACAGTCGAAACAAGTTCGCTCCATCCGTGTGCATTGTCTTTAATTGGACACAGTTTGTGTGTTACATTACGAAGCCTATAACTTGTGACTTTTTCGCAACCGACCTCATAATTGGACTCAAACTCTTCCATCACTATTGTTTCAACACATTTGAAATGTTGGAACAAGATTCGAGACAGTCGAAAGAAGTTAGCTACATCCGTGCGTCAATGTCTTTAATTGGACTCAGTTTGTGTGTTACATTACGAAGCCTATATAACTTGTGACTTTTTCACAACCGGACCTCGTAATTGGACTCAAACTCTTCCAATACTATTGTTTCAACACATATGAAGTGTTGGAACAAGATTCCTGACAGTCGAAACAGGTTAGCTCCATCCATGTTTCAACATCTCAAATTGGACTCAATTTGTGTCTTACATTCCGAAGCATATAACTTGTGACTTTATCGCAACCAGACCTCGTAATTGGACTCAAACTCTTCCATTACTATTGTTTCAACAGATTTTAAGTGTTAGAACAAGATTTGGGATAGTCGAAACAAGTTACTTCCATCCGTGCGTCAACGTCTCAAATTGGACTCAGTTTGTGTGTTACATTCCGAAGCCTATAACTTGTGACTTTTTCGCAACCGGACCTCGTAATTGGACTCAAACTCTTCCATCACTATTGTTTCAACACATTTGAAGTGTTGGAACAAGATTCGGGACAGTCGAAAGAAGTTAGCTACATCAGTGCGTCAATGTCTTTAATTGGACTCAGTTTGTGTGTTACATTACGAAGCCTATAACTTGTGAATTTTTCACAACCGGACCTCTTAATTGGACTCAAACCCTTCCATCACTATTGTTTCAACACATTTGAAGTGTTGGAACAAGATTCGGGACAGTCGAAACTAGTTAGCTCCATCCGTGCGTCAATGTATTTAAATGGACTCAGTTTGTGTGTTACATTACGAAGCCTATAACTTGTGACTTTTTCGCAACCGGACCTCGTAATTGGACTCAAACTCTTCCATTACTATTGTTTCAACACATTTGAAGTGTTGGAAAAAGATTCGTGACAGTCGAAATAAGTTAGCTCCATCCGTGCGCCAACGTCTCAAATTGGACTCAGTTTGTGTGTTATATTCCGAAGCCTATAACTTGTGACTTTTTCGCAACCGGACCTCGTAATTGGACTCGAACTCTTCCATTACTATTGTTTCAACACATTCGAAGTGTTGGAACAAAATTAGGGACAGTCGAAACAACTTAGCTCCATCCGTGTGCAATGTCTTTAATTGGACACAGTTTGTGTGTTACATTACGAAGCCTATAACTTGTGACTTTTTCGCAACCGGACCGCATAATTGGACTCAAACTCTTGCATCACTATTGTTTCAACACATTTGAAGTGTTGGAACAAGATTCGGGACAGTCGAAAGAAGTTAGCTACATCCGTGCGTCAATGTCTTTAATTGTACTCAGTTTGTGTGTCACATTACGAAGCCTATAACTTGTGACTTTTTTGGAACCGGACCTCGTAATTGGACTCAAACTCTTCCAATCCTATTGTTTCAACACATATGAAGTGTTGGAACAAGATTCGTAACAGTCGAAACAAGTTAGCTCCATCCATGCTTCAACGTCTCAAATTGGACTCAATTTGTGTCATACATTCCGAAGCCTATAACTTGTGACTTTTTCGTAACCGGACCTCGTAATTGGACTCAAACTCTTATATTGCTATTGTTTCAACACATTTGAAGTGTTGGAACAAGATTCGTGACAGTCAAAACAAGTTAGCTCCATCCGTGCGTCAACGTCTCAAATTGGACTCAGTTTGTGTGTTATATTCCGAAGCCTATAACTTGTGACTTTTTCGCAACCGGACCTCGTAATTGGACTCGAACTCTTCCATTACTATTGTTTCAACAGAGTTTAAGTGTTAGAACAAGATTTGGGATAGCAGAAACAAGTTACTTCCATCCGTGCGTCAACGTCTCAAATTGCACTCAGTTTGTGTGTTACATTCCGAAGCCTATAACTTGTGACTTTTGCGCAACAAGACCTCGTAATTGGACACAAACTCTTCCATCACTATTGTTTCAACACATTTGAAGTGTTGGAACAAGATTCGGGTCAGTCGAAACAAGTTCGCTCCATCCGTGTGCAATGTCTTTAATTGGACACAGTTTGTGTGTTACATTACGAAGCCTATAACTTGTGACTTTTTCGCAACCGACCTCATAATTGGACTCAAACTCTTCCATCACTATTGTTTCAACACATTTGAAGTGTTGGAACAAGATTCGAGACAGTCGAAAGAAGTTAGCTACATCCGTGCGTCAATGTCTTTAATTGGACTCAGTTTGTGTGTTACATTACGAAGCCTATATAACTTGTGACTTTTTCACAACCGGACCTCGTAATTGGACTCAAACTCTTCCAATACTATTGTTTCAACACATATGAAGTGTTGGAACAAGATTCCTGACAGTCGAAACAAGTTAGCTCCATCCATGTTTCAACATCTCAAATTGGACTCAATTTGTGTCTTACATTCCGAAGCATATAACTTGTGACTTTATCGCAACCAGACCTCGTAATTGGACTCAACTCTTCCATTACTATTGTTTCAACAGATTTTAAGTGTTAGAACAAGATTTGGGATAGTCGAAACAAGTTACTTCCATCCGTGCGTCAACGTCTCAAATTGGACTCAGTTTGTGTGTTACATTACGAAGCCTATAACTTGTGACTTTTTCGCAACCGGACCTCATAATTGGACTCAAACTCTTCCATCACTATTGTTTCAACACATTTGAAGTGTTGGAACAAGATTCGGGACAGTCGAAAGAAGTTAGCTACATCAGTGCGTCAATGTCTTTAATTGGACTCAGTTTGTGTGTTACATTACGAAGCCTATAACTTGTGAATTTTTCACAACCGGACCTCTTAATTGGACTCAAACCCTTCCATCACTATTGTTTCAACACATTTGAAGTGTTGGAACAAGATTCGGGACAGTCGAAACAAGTTAGCTCCATCCGTGCGTCAATGTATTTAAATGGACTCAGTTTGTGTGTTACATTACGAAGCCCATAACTTGTGACTTTTTTGCAACCGGACCTCGTAATTGGACTCAAACTCTTCCATTACTATTGTTTCAACACATTTGAAGTGTTGGAAAAAGATTCGTGACAGTCGAAATAAGTTAGCTCCATCCGTGCGCCAACGTCTCAAATTGGACTCAGTTTGTGTGTTATATTCCGAAGCCTATAACTGGTGACTTTTTCGCAACCGGACCTCGTAATTGGACTCGAACTCTTCCATTACTATTGTTTCAACACATTCGAAGTGTTGGAACAAAATTAGGGACAGTCGAAACAACTTAGCTCCATCCGTGTGCAATGTCTTTAATTGGACACAGTTTGTGTGTTACATTACGAAGCCTATAACTTGTGACTTTTTCGCAACCGGACCCCATAATTGGACTCAAACTCTTCCATCACTATTGTTTCAACACATTTGAAGTGTTGGAACAAGATTCGGGACAGTCGAAAGAAGTTAGCTACATCCGTGCGTCAATGTCTTTAATTGTACTCAGTTTGTGTGTCACATTACGAAGCCTATAACTTGTGACTTTTTCGCAACCGGACCTCGTAATTGGACTCGAACTCTTCCATTATTATTGTTTCAACAGATTTTAAGTGTTAGAACAAGATTTGGGATAGCAGAAACAAGTTACTTCCATCCGTGCGTCGACGTCTCAAATTGCACTCAGTTTGTGTGTTACATTCCGAAGCCTATAACTTGTGACTTTTGCGCAACCAGACCTCGTAATTGGACTCAAACTCTTCCATCACTATTGTTTCAACACATTTGAAGTGTTGGAACAAGAGTCGGGACAGTCGAAACAACTTAGCTCCATCCGTGTGCAATGTCTTTAATTGGACACAGTTTGTGTGTTACATTACGAAGCCTATAACTTGTGACTTTTTCGCAACCGGACCTCATAATTGGACTCAAACTCTTCCATCACTATTGTTTCAACACATATGAAGTGTTCGAACAAGATTCGGGACAGTCGAAAGAAGTTAGCTACATCCGTGCGTCAATGTCTTTAATTGTACTCAGTTTGTGTGTCACATTACGAAGCCTATAACTTGTGACTTTTTCGCAACCGGACCTCGTAATTGGACTCAAACTCTTCCAATCCTATTGTTTCAACACATATGAAGTGTTGGAACAAGATTCGTAACAGTCGAAACATGTTAGCTCCATCCATGCTTCAACGTCTCAAATTGGACTCAATTTGTGTCTTACATTCCGAAGCCTATAACTTGTGACTTTTTCGCAACCGGACCTCGTAATTGGACTCAAACTCTACCATTACTATTGTTTCAACACATTTGAAGTGTTGGAACAAGATTCGTGACAGTCAAAACAAGTTAGCTCCATCCGTGCGTCAACGTCTCAAATTGGACTCAGTTTGTGTGTTATATTCCGAAGCCTATAACTTGTGACTTTTTCTCAACCGGACCTCGTAATTGGACTCGAACTCTTCCATTACTATTGTTTCAACAGATTTTAAGTGTTAGAACAAGATTTGGGATAGCAGAAACAAGTTACTTCCATCCGTGCGTCAACGTCTCAAATTGCACTCAGTTTGTGTGTTACATTCCGAAGCCTATAACTTGTGACTTTTGTGCAACCAGACCTCGTAATTGGACTCAAACTCTTCCATCACTATTGTTTCAACACATTTGAAGTGTTGGAACAAGATTCGGGACAGTCGAAACAACTTAGCTCCATCCGTGTGCAATGTCTTTAATTGGACACAGTTTGTGTGTTACATTACGAAGCCTATAACTTGTGACTTTTTCGCAACCGGACCTCATAATTGGACTCAAACTCTTCCATCACTATTGTTTCAACACATTTGAAGTGTTGGAAAAAGATTCGGGACAGTCGAAAGAAGTTAGCTACATCCGTGCGTCAATGTCTTTAATTGGACTCAGTTTGTGTGTTACATTACGAAGCCTATATAACTTGTGACTTTTTCGCAACCGGACCTCGTAATTGGACTCAAACTCTTCCAATACTATTGTTTCAACACATATGAAGTGTTGGAACAAGATTCGTGACAGTCGAAACAAGTTAGCTCCATCCATGCTTCAACGTCTCAAATTGGACTCAATTTGTGTCTTACATTCCGAAGCATATAACTTGTGACTTTATCGCAACCAGACCTCGTAATTGGACTCAAACTCTTCCATTACTATTGTTTCAACAGATTTTAAGTGTTAGAACAAGATTTGGGATAGTCGAAACAAGTTACTACCATCCATGCGTCAACGTCTCAAATTGGACTCAGTTTGTGTGTTACATTCCGAAGCCTATAACTTGTGACTTTTGCGCAACCAGACCTCGTAATTGGACTCAAACTCTTCCATTACTATTGTTTCAACACATATGAAGTGTTGGAACAAGATTCCTGACAGTCGAAACAAGTTAGGTCCATCCGTGCGTCAAAGTTTCTAATTGGACTCAGTTTGTGTGTTATATTCCGAAGCCTATAACTTGTGACTTTTTCGCAACCGGACCTCGTAATTGGACTCAAACTCTTCCATTACTATTGTTTCAATAGATTTTAAGTGTTGGAACAAGATTCGGGGCAGTCGAAACAAGTTAGCTCCATCCGTGCGTGAACGTCTAAAATTGGATTCAGTTTGTGTGTTACATTCCGAAGCCTATAACTTGTGACTTTTTCGCAACCGGACCTCGTAATTGGACTCAAACTCTTCCATTACTATTGTTTCAACACATTTTAAGTGTTAGAACAAGATTTGGGATAGTCGAAACAAGTTACTTCCATCCGTGCGTCAACGTCTCAAATTGGACTCAGTTTGTGTGTTACATTCCGAAGCCTATAACTTGTGACTTTTGCTCAACCAGACCTCGTAATTCGACTCAAACTCTTCGATTACTATTGTTTCAACAGATTTTAAGTGTTGGAACAAGATTTGGGACAGTCGAAATAAGTTAACTCCATCCGTGCGTCAACATCTCAAATTGGACTCAGTTTGTGTGATACATTCCGAAGCCTATAACTTGTGACTCTTGCGCAACCAGACCTCGTAATTGGACTCAAACTCTTCCATCACTATTGTTTCAACACATTTGAAGTGTTGGAACAAGATTCGGGACAGTCGAAAGAAGTTAGCTACATCCGTGCGTCAATGTCTTTAATTGTACTCAGTTTGTGTGTCACATTACGAAGCCTATAACTTGTGACTTTTTCGCAACCGGACCTCGTAATTGGACTCAAACTCTTCCATTACTATTGTTTCAACACATTTGAAGTGTTGGAACAAGATTCGGGACAGTCAAAACTAGTTAGCTCCATCCGTGCGTCAATGTCTCAAATTGGACTCAGTTTGTGTGTTACATTCCGAAGCCTATAACTTGTGACTTTTTCGCAACCGGACCTCATAATTGGACTCAAACTCTTCCATCACTATTGTTTCAACACATTTGAAGTGTTGGAACAAGTTTCGGGACAGTCGAAACTAGTTAGCTCCATCCGTGCGTCAATGTATTTAAATGGACTCAGTTTGTGTGTTACATTACGAAGCCTATAACTTGTGACTTTTTTGCAACCGGACCTCGTAATTGGACTCAAACTCTTCCATTACTATTGTTTCAACAGATTTTAAGTGTTAGAACAAGATTTGGCATAGCAGAAACAAGTTACTTCCATCCGTGCGTCAACGTCTCAAATTGCACTCAGTTTGTGTGTTACATTCCGAAGCCTATAACTTGTGACTTTTGCGCAACCAGACCTCGTAATTGGACTCAAACTCTTCCATCACTATTGTTTCAACACATTTGAAGTGTTGGAAAAAGATTCGGGACAGTCGAAAGAAGTTAGCTCCATCCGTGTGCAATGTCTTTAATTGGACATAGTTTGTGTGTTACATTACGAAGCCTATAACTTGTGACTTTTTCGCAACCGGACCTCGTAATTGGACTCAAACTCTTCCATCACTATTGTTTCAACACATTTGAAGTGTTGGAACAAGATTCGGGACAGTCGAAAGAAGTTAGCTACATCAGTGCGTCAATGTCTTTAATTGGACTCAGTTTGTGTGTTACATTACGAAGCCTATAACTTGTGACTTTTTCGCAACCGGACCTCGTAATTGGACTCAAACTCTTCCAATACTATTGTTTCAACACATATGAAGTGTTGGAATAAGATTGGTGACAGTCGAAACAAGTTAGCTCCATCCAAGCTTCAACGTCTCAAATTGGACTCAATTTGTGTCTTACATTCCGAAGCCTATAACTTGTGACTTTGTCGCAACCAGACCTCGTAATTGGACTCAAACTCTTCCATTACTATTGTTTAAACAGATTTTAAGTGTTAGAACAAGATTTGGGATAGTCGAAACAAGTTACTTCCATCCGTGCGTCAACGTCTCAAATTGGACTCAGTTTGTGTGTTACATTCCGAAGCCTATAACTTGTGACTTTTGCGCAACCAGTCCTCGTAATTCGACTCAAACTCTTCCATTACTATTGTTTCAACAGATTTTAAGTGTTAGAACAAGATTTGGGACAGTCGAAACAAGTTAACTCCATCCGTGCGTCAACGTCTCAAATTGGACTCAGTTTGTGTGATACATTCCGAAGCCTATAACTTGTGACTTTTTCACAACCGGACCTCGTAATTAGACTCGAATTCTTCCATTACTATTGTTTGAACACATTTGAAGTGTTGGAACAAGATTCGGGGCAGTCGAAACAAGTTAGCTCCATCCGTGCGTGAACGTCTCAAATTGGATTCAGTTTGTGTGTTACATTCCGAAGCCTATAACTTGTGACTTTTTCGCAACCGGACCTCATAATTGGACTCAAACTCTTCCATCACTATTGTTTCAACACATTTGAAGTGTTGGAACAAGATTCGGGACAGTCGAAACTAGTTAGCTCCATCCGTGCGTCAATGTCTCAAATTGGATTCAGTTTGTGTGTTACATTCCGAAGCCTATAACTTGTGACTTTTTCGCAACCGGACCTCATAATTGGACTCAAACTCTTCCATCACTATTGTTTCAACACATTTGAAGTGTTGGAACAAGATTCGGGACAGTCGAAAGAAGTTAGCTACATCCGTGCGTCAATGTCTTTAATTGGACTCTGTTTGTGTGTTACATTACGAAGCCTATATAACTTGTGACTTTTTCGCAACCGGACCTCGTAATTGGACTCAAACTCTTCCAATACTATTGTTTCAACACATATGAAGTGTTGGAACAAGATTCGTGACAGTCGAAACAAGTTAGCTCCATCCATGCTTCAACGTCTCAAATTGGACTCAATTTGTGTCTTACATTCCGAAGCATATAACTTGTGACTTTATCGCAACCAGACCTCGTAATTGGACTCAAACTCTTCCATTACTATTGTTTCAACAGATTTTAAGTGTTAGAACAAGATTTGGGATAGTCGAAACAAGTTACTACCATCCGTGCGTCAACGTCTCAAATTGGACTCAGTTTGTGTGTTACATTCCGAAGCCTATAACTTGTGACTTTTGCGCAACCAGACCTCGTAATTGGACTCAAACTCTTCCATTACTATTGTTTCAACACATATGAAGTGTTGGAACAAGATTCCTGACAGTCGAAACAAGTTAGGTCCATCCGTGCGTCAAAGTTTCTAATTGGACTCAGTTTGTGTGTTATATTCCGAAGCCTATAACTTGTGACTTTTTCGCAACCGGACCTCGTAATTGGACTCAAACTCTTCCATTACTATTGTTTCAATAGATTTTAAGTGTTGGAACAAGATTCGGGGCAGTCGAAACAAGTTAGCTCCATCCGTGCGTGAACGTCTAAAATTGGATTCAGTTTGTGTGTTACATTCCAAAGCCTATAACTTGTGACTTTTTCGCAACCGGACCTCGTAATTGGACTCAAACTCTTCCATTACTATTGTTTCAACACATTTTAAGTGTTAGAACAAGATTTGGGATAGTCGAAACAAGTTACTTCCATCCGTGCGTCAACGTCTCAAATTGGATTCAGTTTGTGTGTTACATTCCGAAGCCTATAACTTGTGACTTTTGCTCAACCAGACCTCGTAATTCGACTCAAACTCTTCGATTACTATTGTTTCAACAGATTTTAAGTGTTGGAACAAGATTTGGGACAGTCGAAATAAGTTAACTCCATCCGTGCGTCAACATCTCAAATTGGACTCAGTTTGTGTGATACATTCCGAAGCCTATAACTTGTGACTCTTGCGCAACCAGACCTCGTAATTGGACTCAAACTCTTCCATCACTATTGTTTCAACACATTTGAAGTGTTGGAACAAGATTCGGGACAGTCGAAACAACTTAGCTCCATCCGTGTGCAATGTCTTTAATTGGACACAGTTTGTGTGTTACATTACGAAGCCTATAACTTGTGACTTTTTCGCAACCGGACCTCATAATTGGACTCAAACTCTTCCATCACTATTGTTTCAACACATTTGAAGTGTTGGAACAAGATTCGGGACAGTCGAAAGAAGTTAGCTACATCCGTGCGTCAATGTCTTTAATTGGACTCAGTTTGTGTGTTACATTACGAAGCCTATATAACTTGTGACTTTTTCGCAACCGGACCTCGTAATTGGACTCAAACTCTTCCAATACTATTGTTTCAACACATATGAAGTGTTGGAACAAGATTCGTGACAGTCGAAACAAGTTAGCTCCATCCATGCTTCAACGTCTCAAATTGGACTCAATTTGTGTCTTACATTCCGAAGCATATAACTTGTGACTTTATCGCAACCAGACCTCGTAATTGGACTCAAACTCTTCCATTACTATTGTTTCAACAGATTTTAAGTGTTAGAACAAGATTTGGGATAGTCGAAACAAGTTACTACCATCCGTGCGTCAACGTCTCAAATTGGACTCAGTTTGTGTGTTACATTCCGAAGCCTATAACTTGTGACTTTTGCGCAACCAGACCTCGTAATTGGACTCAAACTCTTCCATTACTATTGTTTCAACACATATGAAGTGTTGGAACAAGATTCCTGACAGTCGAAACAAGTTAGGTCCATCCGTGCGTCAAAGTTTCTAATTGGACTCAGTTTGTGTGTTATATTCCGAAGCCTATAACTTGTGACTTTTTCGCAACCGGACCTCGTAATTGGACTCAAACTCTTCCATTACTATTGTTTCAATAGATTTTAAGTGTTGGAACAAGATTCGGGGCAGTCGAAACAAGTTAGCTCCATCCGTGCGTGAACGTCTAAAATTGGATTCAGTTTGTGTGTTACATTCCGAAGCCTATAACTTGTGACTTTTTCGCAACCGGACCTCGTAATTGGACTCAAACTCTTCCATTACTATTGTTTCAACACATTTTAAGTGTTAGAACAAGATTTGGGATAGTCGAAACAAGTTACTTCCATCCGTGCGTCAACGTCTCAAATTGGACTCAGTTTGTGTGTTACATTCCGAAGCCTATAACTTGTGACTTTTGCTCAACCAGACCTCGTAATTCGACTCAAACTCTTCGATTACTATTGTTTCAACAGATTTTAAGTGTTGGAACAAGATTTGGGACAGTCGAAATAAGTTAACTCCATCCGTGCGTCAACATCTCAAATTGGACTCAGTTTGTGTGATACATTCCGAAGCCTATAACTTGTGACTCTTGCGCAACCAGACCTCGTAATTGGACTCAAACTCTTCCATCACTATTGTTTCAACACATTTGAAGTGTTGGAACAAGATTCGGGACAGTCGAAAGAAGTTAGCTACATCCGTGCGTCAATGTCTTTAATTGTACTCAGTTTGTGTGTCACATTACGAAGCCTATAACTTGTGACTTTTTCGCAACCGGACCTCGTAATTGGACTCAAACTCTTCCATTACTATTGTTTCAACACATTTGAAGTGTTGGAACAAGATTCGGGACAGTCGAAACTAGTTAGCTCCATCCGTGCGTCAATGTCTCAAATTGGACTCAGTTTGTGTGTTACATTCCGAAGCCTATAACTTGTGACTTTTTCGCAACCGGACCTCATAATTGGACTCAAACTCTTCCATCACTATTGTTTCAACACATTTGAAGTGTTGGAACAAGTTTCGGGACAGTCGAAACTAGTTAGCTCCATCCGTGCGTCAATGTATTTAAATGGACTCAGTTTGTGTGTTACATTACGAAGCCTATAACTTGTGACTTTTTTGCAACCGGACCTCGTAATTGGACTCAAACTCTTCCATTACTATTGTTTCAACAGATTTTAAGTGTTAGAACAAGATTTGGCATAGCAGAAACAAGTTAATTCCATCCGTGCGTCAACGTCTCAAATTGCACTCAGTTTGTGTGTTACATTCCGAAGCCTATAACTTGTGACTTTTGCGCAACCAGACCTCGTAATTGGACTCAAACTCTTCCATCACTATTGTTTCAACACATTTGAAGTGTTGGAAAAAGATTCGGGACAGTCGAAAGAAGTTAGCTCCATCCGTGTGCAATGTCTTTAATTGGACATAGTTTGTGTGTTACATTACGAAGCCTATAACTTGTGACTTTTTCGCAACCGGACCTCGTAATTGGACTCAAACTCTTCCATCACTATTGTTTCAACACATTTGAAGTGTTGGAACAAGATTCGGGACAGTCGAAAGAAGTTAGCTACATCAGTGCGTCAATGTCTTTAATTGGACTCAGTTTGTGTGTTACATTACGAAGCCTATAACTTGTGACTTTTTCGCAACCGGACCTCGTAATTGGACTCAAACTCTTCCAATACTATTGTTTCAACACATATGAAGTGTTGGAATAAGATTGGTGACAGTCGAAACAAGTTAGCTCCATCCAAGCTTCAACGTCTCAAATTGGACTCAATTTGTGTCCTACATTCCGAAGCCTATAACTTGTGACTTTGTCGCAACCAGACCTCGTAATTGGACTCAAACTCTTCCATTAATATTGTTTAAACAGATTTTAAGTGTTAGAACAAGATTTGGGATAGTCGAAACAAGTTACTTCCATCCGTGCGTCAACGTCTCAAATTGGACTCAGTTTGTGTGTTACATTCCGAAGCCTATAACTTGTGACTTTTGCGCAACCAGTCCTCGTAATTCGACTCAAACTCTTCCATTACTATTGTTTCAACAGATTTTAAGTGTTAGAACAAGATTTGGGACAGTCGAAACAAGTTAACTCCATCCGTGCGTCAACGTCTCAAATTGGACTCAGTTTGTGTGATACATTCCGAAGCCTATAACTTGTGACTTTTTCACAACCGGACCTCGTAATTAGACTCGAATTCTTCCATTACTATTGTTTGAACACATTTGAAGTGTTGGAACAAGATTCGGGGCAGTCGAAACAAGTTAGCTCCATCCGTGCGTGAACGTCTCAAATTGGATTCAGTTTGTGTGTTACATTCCGAAGCCTATAACTTGTGACTTTTTCGCAACCGGACCTCATAATTGGACTCAAACTCTTCCATCACTATTGTTTCAACACATTTGAAGTGTTGGAACAAGATTCGGGACAGTCGAAACTAGTTAGCTCCATCCGTGCGTCAATGTCTCAAATTGGATTCAGTTTGTGTGTTACATTCCGAAGCCTATAACTTGTGACTTTTTCGCAACCGGACCTCATAATTGGACTCAAACTCTTCCATCACTATTGTTTCAACACATTTGAAGTGTTGGAACAAGATTCGGGACGGTCGAAAGAAGTTAGCTACATCCGTGCGTCAATGTCTTTAATTGGACTCTGTTTGTGTGTTACATTACGAAGCCTATATAACTTGTGACTTTTTCGCAACCGGACCTCGTAATTGGACTCAAACTCTTCCAATACTATTGTTTCAACACATATGAAGTGTTGGAACAAGATTCGTGACAGTCGAAACAAGTTAGCTCCATCCATGCTTCAACGTCTCAAATTGGACTCAATTTGTGTCTTACATTCCGAAGCATATAACTTGTGACTTTATCGCAACCAGACCTCGTAATTGGACTCAAACTCTTCCATTACTATTGTTTCAACAGATTTTAAGTGTTAGAACAAGATTTGGGATAGTCGAAACAAGTTACTACCATCCGTGCGTCAACGTCTCAAATTGGACTCAGTTTGTGTGTTACATTCCGAAGCCTATAACTTGTGACTTTTGCGCAACCAGACCTCGTAATTGGACTCAAACTCTTCCATTACTATTGTTTCAACACATATGAAGTGTTGGAACAAGATTCCTGACAGTCGAAACAAGTTAGGTCCATCCGTGCGTCAAAGTTTCTAATTGGACTCAGTTTGTGTGTTATATTCCGAAGCCTATAACTTGTGACTTTTTCGCAACCGGACCTCGTAATTGGACTCAAACTCTTCCATTACTATTGTTTCAATAGATTTTAAGTGTTGGAACAAGATTCGGGGCAGTCGAAACAAGTTAGCTCCATCCGTGCGTGAACGTCTAAAATTGGATTCAGTTTGTGTGTTACATTCCAAAGCCTATAACTTGTGACTTTTTCGCAACCGGACCTCGTAATTGGACTCAAACTCTTCCATTACTATTGTTTCAACACATTTTAAGTGTTAGAACAAGATTTGGGATAGTCGAAACAAGTTACTTCCATCCGTGCGTCAACGTCTCAAATTGGATTCAGTTTGTGTGTTACATTCCGAAGCCTATAACTTGTGACTTTTGCTCAACCAGACCTCGTAATTCGACTCAAACTCTTCGATTACTATTGTTTCAACAGATTTTAAGTGTTGGAACAAGATTTGGGACAGTCGAAATAAGTTAACTCCATCCGTGCGTCAACATCTCAAATTGGACTCAGTTTGTGTGATACATTCCGAAGCCTATAACTTGTGACTCTTGCGCAACCAGACCTCGTAATTGGACTCAAACTCTTCCATCACTATTGTTTCAACACATTTGAAGTGTTGGAACAAGATTCGGGACAGTCGAAAGAAGTTAGCTACATCCGTGCGTCAATGTCTTTAATTGTACTCAGTTTGTGTGTCACATTACGAAGCCTATAACTTGTGACTTTTTCGCAACCGGACCTCGTAATTGGACTCAAACTCTTCCATTACTATTGTTTCAACACATTTGAAGTGTTGGAACAAGATTCGGGACAGTCGAAACTAGTTAGCTCCATCCGTGCGTCAATGTCTCAAATTGGACTCAGTTTGTGTGTTACATTCCGAAGCCTATAACTTGTGACTTTTTCGCAACCGGACCTCATAATTGGACTCAAACTCTTCCATCACTATTGTTTCAACACATTTGAAGTGTTGGAATAAGTTTCGGGACAGTCGAAACTAGTTAGCTCCATCCGTGCGTCAATGTATTTAAATGGACTCAGTTTGTGTGTTACATTACGAAGCCTATAACTTGTGACTTTTTTGCAACCGGACCTCGTAATTGGACTCAAACTCTTCCATTACTATTGTTTCAACAGATTTTAAGTGTTAGAACAAGATTTGGCATAGCAGAAACAAGTTACTTCCATCCGTGCGTCAACGTCTCAAATTGCACTCAGTTGGTGTGTTACATTCCGAAGCCTATAACTTGTGACTTTTGCGCAACCAGACCTCGTAATTGGACTCAAACTCTTCCATCACTATTGTTTCAACACATTTGAAGTGTTGGAAAAAGATTCGGGACAGTCGAAAGAAGTTAGCTCCATCCGTGTGCAATGTCTTTAATTGGACATAGTTTGTGTGTTACATTACGAAGCCTATAACTTGTGACTTTTTCGCAACCGGACCTCGTAATTGGACTCAAACTCTTCCATCACTATTGTTTCAACACATTTGAAGTGTTGGAACAAGATTCGGGACAGTCGAAAGAAGTTAGCTACATCAGTGCGTCAATGTCTTTAATTGGACTCAGTTTGTGTGTTACATTACGAAGCCTATAACTTGTGACTTTTTTGCAACCGGACCTCGTAATTGGACTCAAACTCTTCCAATACTATTGTTTCAACACATATGAAGTGTTGGAATAAGATTGGTGACAGTCGAAACAAGTTAGCTCCATCCAAGCTTCAACGTCTCAAATTGGACTCAATTTGTGTCTTACATTCCGAAGCCTATAACTTGTGACTTTGTCGCAACCAGACCTCGTAATTGGACTCAAACTCTTCCATTACTATTGTTTAAACAGATTTTAAGTGTTAGAACAAGATTTGGGATAGTCGAAACAAGTTACTTCCATCCGTGCGTCAACGTCTCAAATTGGACTCAGTTTGTGTGTTACATTCCGAAGCCTATAACTTGTGACTTTTGCGCAACCAGTCCTCGTAATTCGACTCAAACTCTTCCATTACTATTGTTTCAACAGATTTTAAGTGTTAGAACAAGATTTGGGACAGTCGAAACAAGTTAAATCCATCCGTGCGTCAACGTCCCAAATTGGACTCAGTTTGTGTGATACATTCCGAAGCCTATAACTTGTGACTTTTTCACAACCGGACCTCGTAATTAGACTCGAATTCTTCCATTACTATTGTTTGAACACATTTGAAGTGTTGGAACAAGATTCGGGGCAGTCGAAACAAGTTAGCTCCATCCGTGCGTGAACGTCTCAAATTGGATTCAGTTTGTGTGTTACATTCCGAAGCCTATAACTTGTGACTTTTTCGCAACCGGACCTCATAATTGGACTCAAACTCTTCCATCACTATTGTTTCAACACATTTGAAGTGTTGGAACAAGATTCGTGACAGTCGAAACAAGTTAGCTCCATCCATGCTTCAACGTCTCAAATTGGACTCAATTTGTGTCTTACATTCCGAAGCATATAACTTGTGACTTTATCGCAACCAGACCTCGTAATTGGACTCAAACTCTTCCATTACTATTGTTTCAACAGATTTTAAGTGTTAGAACAAGATTTGGGATAGTCGAAACAAGTTACTTCCATCCGTGCGTCAACGTCTCAAATTGGACTCAGTTTGTGTGTTACATTCCGAAGCCTATAACTTGTGACTTTTGCGCAACCAGACCTCGTAATTGGACTCAAACTCTTCCATTACTATTGTTTCAACACATATGAAGTGTTGGAACAAGATTCCTGACAGTCGAAACAAGTTAGGTCCATCCGTGCGTCAAAGTTTCTAATTGGACTCAGTTTGTGTGTTATATTCCGAAGCCTATAACTTGTGACTTTTTCGCAACCGGACCTCGTAATTGGACTCAAACTCTTCCATTACTATTGTTTCAATAGATTTTAAGTGTTGGAACAAGATTCGGGGCAGTCGAAACAAGTTAGCTCCATCCGTGCGTGAACGTCTAAAATTGGATTCAGTTTGTTTGTTACATTCCGAAGCCTATAACTTGTGACTTTTTCGCAACCGGACCTCGTAATTGGACTCAAACTCTTCCATTACTATTGTTTCAACACATTTTAAGTGTTAGAACAAGATTTGGGATAGTCGAAACAAGTTACTTCCATCCGTGCGTCAACGTCTCAAATTGGACTCAGTTTGTGTGTTACATTCCGAAGCCTATAACTTGTGACTTTTGCTCAACCAGACCTCGTAATTCGACTCAAACTCTTCGATTACTATTGTTTCAACAGATTTTAAGTGTTGGAACAAGATTTGGGACAGTCGAAATAAGTTAACTCCATCCGTGCGTCAACATCTCAAATTGGACTCAGTTTGTGTGATACATTCCGAAGCCTATAACTTGTGACTCTTGCGCAACCAGACCTCGTAATTGGACTCAAACTCTTCCATCACTATTGTTTCAACACATTTGAAGTGTTGGAACAAGATTCGGGACAGTCGAAAGAAGTTAGCTACATCCGTGCGTCAATGTCTTTAATTGTACTCAGTTTGTGTGTCACATTACGAAGCCTATAACTTGTGACTTTTTCGCAACCGGACCTCGTAATTGGACTCAAACTCTTCCATTACTATTGTTTCAACACATTTGAAGTGTTGGAACAAGATTCGGGACAGTCGAAACTAGTTAGCTCCATCCGTGCGTCAAGGTCTCAAATTGGACTCAGTTTGTGTGTTACATTCCGAAGCCTATAACTTGTGACTTTTTCGCAACCGGACCTCGTAATTGGACTCAAACTCTTCCATTACTATTGTTTCAACACATTTGAAGTGTTGGAACAAGATTCGTGACAGTCGAAACAAGTTAGCTCCATCCCTGAGTCAATGTCTCAAATTGGACTCAGTTTCTGTCTTACATTCCGAAGCCTATAACTTGTGACTTTTTCGCAACCAGACCTCATAATTGGACTCAAACTCTTCCATCACTATTGTTTCAACACATTTGAAGTGTTGGAACAAGATTCGGGACAGTCGAAACTAGTTAGCTCCATCCGTGCGTCAATGTCTCAAATTGGACTCAGTTTGTGTGTTACATTCCGAAGCTTATAACTTGTGACTTTTTCGACACCGGACCTCATAATTGGACTCAAACTCTTCCATCACTATTGTTTCAACACATTTGAAGTGTTGGAACAAGTTTCGGGACAGTCGAAACTAGTTAGCTCCATCCGTGCGTCAATGTATTTAAATGGACTCAGTTTGTGTGTTACATTACGAAGCCTATAACTTGTGACTTTTTTGCAACCGGACCTCGTAATTGGACTCAAACTCTTCCATTACTATTGTTTCAACAGATTTTAAGTGTTAGAACAAGATTTGGCATAGCAGAAACAAGTTACTTCCATCCGTGCGTCAACGTCTCAAATTGCACTCAGTTTGTGTGTTACATTCCGAAGCCTATAACTTGTGACTTTTGCGCAACCAGACCTCGTAATTGGACTCAAACTCTTCCATCACTATTGTTTCAACACATTTGAAGTGTTGGAAAAAGATTCGGGACAGTCGAAAGAAGTTAGCTCCATCCGTGTGCAATGTCTTTAATTGGACATAGTTTGTGTGTTACATTACGAAGCCTATAACTTGTGACTTTTTCGCAACCGGACCTCGTAATTGGACTCAAACTCTTCCATCACTATTGTTTCAACACATTTGAAGTGTTGGAACAAGATTCGGGACAGTCGAAGGAAGTTAGCTACATCAGTGCGTCAATGTCTTTAATTGGACTCAGTTTGTGTGTTACATTACGAAGCCTATAACTTGTGACTTTTTCGCAACCGGACCTCGTAATTGGACTCAAACTCTTCCAATACTATTGTTTCAACACATTTGAAGTGTTGGAAAAAGATTCGTGACAGTCGAAATAAGTTAGCTCCATCCGTGCGCCAACGTCTCAAATTGGACTCAGTTTGTGTGTTATATTCCGAAGCCTATAACTGGTGACTTTTTCGCAACCGGACCTCGTAATTGGACTCGAACTCTTTCATTACTATTGTTTCAACACATTCGAAGTGTTGGAACAAAATTAGGGACAGTCGAAACAACTTAGCTCCATCCGTGTGCAATGTCTTTAATTGGACACAGTTTGTGTGTTACATTACGAAGCCTATAACTTGGGACTTTTTCGCAACCGGACCTCATAATTGGACTCAAACTCTTCCATCACTATTTTTTTTTTTTTTTTTTTTTGGGATTTAAGCTGGGGTTCGGCAGACCCCTACCTGACTTTAAAGAAAATCAATTTCTGAAGTACAAGTGACCTAAAGCGTCCTCTGAAAGGATAGCTTTAAGTGTGGAAGGAAAGTACATAGGTAATAAAAGATTACAACCAATGGCATGATCAAAGTTAGCTAAGAGATCAGCAGCTCTATTCGTCTCCCTAAACACATGGGATAGCTCAAATATATCCAATTTCGATCAGCAATGATTGATATTAAAGACCAATTTCCGGGTTTGCCAAGGAATGGGCAGGATGCCTTTAAGTATACCAATCGCTTGAGCTGAATCAGACGCTAAATGAATGGATGTCAGACCATGAATAATTGCAAAATGGAGTCCTTTGGAGATGGCTTCAAGTTCGTGGAAGATAACCGAAACCTTTTGGCTACCACCTACAAATGCTATGGACACCATACCATGGCTATCTCGAACAAGACCTCCATAACCTACTGAGTGCTCTTTCATAGAGCCATCAGTGTTGAGAAGCCAAATATTATGTGGGGGAGCAGTCCACTTGCACATGATAGGAGTAGGATGAAAGAATAAGATTGGTATCCTCCAAGAATCAAAAAATTCCCTACTACGGGGAGAGTCTTCCACTCTAAGATCTGTGGAACTAAGCCGAGCTCTTATGACTTCAATTATCTGTTGGAGGATAGTTTCTTTAGGAAGAGAAGTGTTCCGAAATGTGCGCATGTTCCTTTCTCTCCATATCATGTAAACAGTAGCATTGAAGGATAGCTTCAGAACCTGGGAAATGATATCAGCACCTCCAAAGTTATTAAGGATCCACTGGCCTTCATCATTAGAGGGAGCAATCACCCTATTAAACCGTGATGTCTTGAGCACCTGAGACCAGATAAAGTTGGAGAAAGGGCAATCAAAATAGAGGTGCTGGATGCATTCAGCCTCCTGCCCACAGAGTGAGCATTTGGGATCAGTCAAATGACGGATTTGCGGTTTATCCTTTGTAAGCAAACCTCCACTTAATGCTAGCCAAGAGACAAAGCTGTGCCGAGGAATGGATAGACTGTCCCAAACAATGCTACCCCAAGCCACGTTATCTTTGGTATGACGAATCGCGTCATAAGCCGAACCAATAGAAAATTTTCCTGATTGGGAAGGTTGCCAAATAATATCATCATTAGGCATAAGTGGATCAATATCCACTGCTGCAAGGTTACTCCAGATCTGGTCCATCTCTTCAGTGTGGGCTTGAGGGGCAGACCAACTACCGTTATCAATAAGAGTAGCTACTGTATCATGTATATGAAGTCTAGTATCAAAACGCAGATTGCGTTTGAAGGTATCCAACAATATACCTTGAGGGTGCCACGGGTCGTGCCAAAGAGAAGTAGAGTGACCGTCCGCTATGAGGTGCAAAATCAACTTATTAGCTTGACTTCTAGCATCCAAAATCTTCCTCCAGATCCAAGAGCTATTCTGTGGAATATCCATTGTCCAAAAATGCTTGTTCCGGATCAGATTGGACTTAGCCCAAACCACCCAAAGATTATCTTGAGATGAAGCAATAGCAAAAGTATGTTTTAGGATGGCTGCTCTGTTCCAAATCCTTAAGTTCTTCAACCCCAGCCCACCTTCAAGTTTCGGATAACAGATGCGTTTCCAAGCAATATTGTGAGATTTCCTTTGAAGATCTGGCCCTCCCCAAAGAAATCTAGCACACAAGCTTTCAATTTGATGAATGATAGATAAAGGCATGAGGAAACTGAAGCTCCAATAGAGTTGAATACTGAGGAGAACTGATCTAATCAACTCAAGTCTCCCAGCATAAGAGAGAAGCTTTCCTTTCCAAGACTGAATCCGAGAAGTTAATTTATCAAGTAAAGGTTGACAATCAACAGCGGATAATCTGGATGCTATCAATGGTAAACCCAAGTAGCGGATAGGAATACTCCCTTCGGTAAAACCCAGAATATCAATAATCTCCTCCTTAATAGAGGCTTCAAGTCCAGAGCTAAAGAAAGTGCTCTTAGCTCGATTAGCTTCAAGTCCTGAAATCGCCTTGAATAGATTTAATGTTTCATAGAGAGAGACAGCCGATTGAACATCCCCGCCAAAGAAGACCATAAGGTCATCCGCAAAACAAAGATGAGTAATTTCAGGATTCTTACATTTGGGATGAAGCTTAAATAGCCCATCTTGAGTTTTCTGACGAAGCAGTAAGTTGAAAACTCCCATGGCTAAAACAAATAGGTAAGGAGAGATCGGATCCCCTTGCCTGATTCCCTTACGCCCTGCAAAATACCCCTCTGGAGTCCCATTAATAAGGATGGAGTATTTGACTGAAGTAAGACAGATACTAATCCAGTTGATAAAGTCTGGGTGGAAGTTAAGATTGTGGAGGAGAGCAATGATAAAATCCCATCTGAGATTGTCAAAGGCCTTCTTGAGGTCGATTTTGACTGTGCAACGAGGGGGAAGATTGTCTCTATGGTAATTCCTGAACAATTCGTGGCAAATCTGGATATTGTCGCTTATATTGCGACCTTTGACAAAGGCGGATTGAGAAGGTTCAACCAAAAATGGGAGGCTAGATTTTAGCCTATTCGCCAAGATTTTCGAGATGCACTTGTAAATAATGTTGCAGCAAGATATAGGCCTGAAGTCTGTGACAACAGTAGGATTACTCACCTTAGGGATAAGGGCTATGAAGGTTGAGTTGATGCCACAAGATAGTTTACTAGCACGAAAGAAATTGTGGATAGCCTTGATGAAATCAGATTTGATGATGGGCCATGTTGTCTTAAAGAAGCAGGCATTGAATCCGTCAGGGCCGGGGGCCTTAGAATCATTCATACTGAAAAGAACTTGCTGGATCTCCAGATCTGTAATTGGAATAGCCATATCATTCTTTTGACTATCAGTCAATATTCTTTCCATAGGAAGAGAATTAATGATGTCACTGTTATAATGTCCTTCCACCGAGCCAAGTTGTTCCTGAAAGTGCCTAAGAATTTCATCTTTAATAAGAGTGAATTCAGTAAGCTTCTGATTATTCTGGTCGTACAAGCTAAGAATGGCATTTCTGGCTTGGCGAGCTTTAAGAGAACTATGAAAAAAGGATGAGTTGCTGTCCCCAAGGCTAAGCCAGTTAATCCTTGATTTTTGTTGGAGGGAAGATTCTTCAAAAGCCGATAAAGAAGAGTGTTTTCTCATGATCTCTGCTTCTTGAATGCTAATGGTTTCATCACCCGGGTGTAACTGTATGAGCTTTTGAATATCATCGAGTTTTGTCTTCGCTGCACGAACTTGATTCTTCAAATCTTTGAAGTTGCTACGATCCCACTCTTTAAGCTTAATCTTCAGCAACTTGAGCTTCTGAGTTAATCTGAACATGGGATTCCCAAGGACAGAAACTTTCCAAACATCTGCTACAATATTCATAAAGTTGGGGTGATCAGTCCAAAAGTTAAAGAACTTAAAGGGCTTAATACCTTGAGTGTTCTTGTGAAGCCAGTGCAAGATTATAGGGCTGTGGTCGGAGACGCCAGAAGGGAGAAATTCTGCTTCTGTGTCAGTAAAGGTATTGACCCAAAGCTGGTTAACAAGAACACGATCAAGTTTGCAAAGAATCTGCCGGGGTCCATGACTCTTGTTGCTCCAAGTATATTTCATACCAATGTATTTCAGATCATCCAGCCCAGAGCTAACTAAGCAATCGTAGAATTCCCCCAAAGACTTAAGGCTAGAAGGAGATCCTCCGAACTTTTCATCAGCATAGCGAGTGGTGTTGAAGTCCCCCATGACAGTCCAAGGGCTGTGAGTATTGCTTCCAATCGAGGATAAGAATTGCCAAAGATCCCTTCTAGCCTCCTTGCGATTATCAGCATAGATAACAGTCATCTGGAAGTGTTTGCTACCAATAAGATCTATAACATTACAGTGAATAGCTTGTTGGGTCTGAAGAGTAACATTGAGGTCGACCAAGGAAGGATCCCAAAGTAACCAGATACGACCGTTGATAGCGTTGCTGTAATTCTCAACTAATTTCCAACCTGGAGCTATCAAAGAGTGAACTTTGTTGGCATGTTGAGCTTTGATTTTGGTTTCGATGATGCCGAGAATAGAAAGATTTTTGAGCCTGATAAGACTCTTTATTTCCCTCTGTTTATTAGGGTCGTTAAGGCCCCTAATATTCCAAACCGCGATTGTATTCATTGGGAGGAGGAGGAAGGTTGACCTCCAAGGGAACTCCCCAAACTAGCTGTATCTTTTTGAATAAGACATTTGTTTGTCATCGCAGCTATGTCTTCACGAAGCCCGGCTATAGAGTCCAAACTGCTACCCTTACGTTTGAGGATCGAAAGTTCATTAGAGCTGAAATCAGAAGGACCAGGTATAAATTGGGATCCTACAACTTTAGAAGAGGAGTCAAGAGAATTATCATCCAAAATACTGAATTTGTTGCGAAGCGTGAGTGACTCCTTGGTGGATACATCCTGGACTGGACCAGTATTCAAATGAGGTGCTGTTATCAGAATGTTAGGCAAGGTCAAAGCAGTTCTCTTGGAAGGACGTGCTGTAATAGTAGAAAATTGTCCAGTATCCTTTTGAGCATCCTTTTGAGCACTATGTCGAACATCTGGCGAGTTCTTGTCATACACTGATTTCTCCATAGTGGATTCTCCTTCTACATGGGTAGGATCGATGATATTCTCTGCTGTAGTAAACACTTCAGATCCAGGAACCAGTTCCGTGAAAATCTTTCCAGTAGGAATCCATTCTTTGCGAGTGACTTTATTCAGATGGGGACAATTCCTATCGCTGTGACCCAGACAGCTACAAAGGTCGCATGTGAGAGGTTTCCAGGCATATTCTACTAAAACCTCTACAATAGATTTATCTTCCATTTCAACTTGGATAGAATCTGGAAAAGAATTTTTCGAGGTAACTTCAACACAGACTCGAGCAAACGATAATCGGCTCCTGTTTGCTGTGGCTCCATCAAGACAAATGGGTTTTCCTATAGCGCTAGCAACATAGCTAATTCCAGTGGGTGACCAGAAAACTTTAGGAAGATTCATAAGCTTTATCCAGATAGGGAGAGACTGAAATTTAGTGAACAGAGTTTCCACATTAGGTTGCCATGGTCTGATGACGAGAAGTCGACCAGAGATAAACCATGGTCCATTGTCAAGAGCTTTCTCTCTATCGGCAGAATCTGAAAATTTCAAAAATAGAAGACCATTATCTTGCATGGACAAATCCAGAGTACCTGTGGGTGTCCAGATTCTGTTGAGGGCATTCTTGATCCAGAAAAATGGTAGCTTCTTTCCCACGATTTGGCCTACGAGATAGTCTTCCCATATAGCTTTGCCTTCAGTAAAAACTTCTTTGGGGCATTTGACTACGATTTTGCCCTCCTCCAAACAGGGTTCAAAAAAAGTAAGGGTTGATTTGTTTTTGTTGGACAAAGTCGATGAAGGAAATAGCGATTTCCAAGGCATATTCGTAGATCGAGAGCCTGGGGAAGGGTCACACAAAGCTGGGAATTCTTCAATCTTATCTACGGGGTGATCCAGAGAATAGATCAAAGCAGTAGGGGTAGAGGTTCCGATCAGATTGCTGCCCACCAACGGATTGGTTTCAGCAATCCCTGATACAGATCCACTGGCCGTCGGATCAATTATGGGCTTATGCACACCCAAATTAGGAACGGAACTAGAACCAGCAAGCCCCATAGGGCTTGCCATAGAGAAAATAAACAGAAGGTCAAGAAATCAATCGATAGCTAGAGGATCAATTTTCAAAAAAAAAAAAAAAATTCCCATCGACCCAGATTGTCAATAGAAAACTGAGGACCCGAAGGAGGTAGAAGAATGAAGATCTGAATCGAATGGAAGTCAAGAAGCTAAATAATAACCAAGAAAAAGAGAGTGGGGATTCAAACCCTAGGAGAGAGAAGAGAGCTCTTTTTATCCGGACTTCCATCACTATTGTTTCAACACATTTGAAGTGTTGGAACAAGATTCGGGACAGTCGAAAGAAGTTAGCTACATCCGTGCGTCAATGTCTTTAATTGTACTCAGTTTGTGTGTCACATTACGAAGCCTATAACTTGTGACTTTTTCGCAACCGGACCTCGTAATTGGACTCAAACTCTTCCAATCCTATTGTTTCAACACATATGAAGTGTTGGAACAAGATTCGTAACAGTCGAAACAAGTTAGCTCCATCCATGCTTCAACGTCTCAAATTGGACTCAATTTGTGTCTTACATTCCGAAGCCTATAACTTGTGACTTATTCGCAACCGGACCTCGTAATTGGACTCAAACTCTACCATTACTATTGTTTCAACACATTTGAAGTGTTGGAACAAGATTCGTGACAGTCAAAACAAGTTAGCTCCATCCGTGCGTCAACGTCTCAAATTGGACTCAGTTTGTGTGTTATATTCCGAAGCCTATAACTTGTGACTTTTTCGCAACCGGACCTCGTAATTGGACTCGAACTCTTCCATTATTATTGTTTCAACAGATTTTAAGTGTTAGAACAAGATTTGGGATAGCAGAAACAAGTTACTTCCATCCGTGCGTCGACGTCTCAAATTGCACTCAGTTTGTGTGTTACATTCCGAAGCCTATAACTTGTGACTTTTGCGCAACCAGACCTCGTAATTGGACTCAAACTCTTCCATCACTATTGTTTCAACACATTTGAAGTGTTGGAACAAGAGTCGGGACAGTCGAAACAACTTAGCTCCATCCGTGTGCAATGTCTTTAATTGGACACAGTTTGTGTGTTACATTACGAAGCCTATAACTTGTGACTTTTTCGCAACCGGACCTCATAATTGGACTCAAACTCTTCCATCACTATTGTTTCAACACATATGAAGTGTTGGAACAAGATTCGGGACAGTCGAAAGAAGTTAGCTACATCCGTGCGTCAATGTCTTTAATTGTACTCAGTTTGTGTGTCACATTACGAAGCCTATAACTTGTGACTTTTTCGCAACCGGACCTCGTAATTGGACTCAAACTCTTCCAATCCTATTGTTTCAACACATATGAAGTGTTGGAACAAGATTCCTGACAGTCGAAACAAGTTAGGTCCATCCGTGCGTCAAAGTTTCTAATTGGACTCAGTTTGTGTGTTATATTCCGAAGCCTATAACTTGTGACTTTTTCGCAACCGGACCTCGTAATTGGACTCAAACTCTTCCATTACTATTGTTTCAATAGATTTTAAGTGTTGGAACAAGATTCGGGGCAGTCGAAACAAGTTAGCTCCATCCGTGCGTGAACGTCTAAAATTGGATTCAGTTTGTTTGTTACATTCCGAAGCCTATAACTTGTGACTTTTTCGCAACCGGACCTCGTAATTGGACTCAAACTCTTCCATTACTATTGTTTCAACACATTTTAAGTGTTAGAACAAGATTTGGGATAGTCGAAACAAGTTACTTCCATCCGTGCGTCAACGTCTCAAATTGGACTCAGTTTGTGTGTTACATTCCGAAGCCTATAACTTGTGACTTTTGCTCAACCAGACCTCGTAATTCGACTCAAACTCTTCGATTACTATTGTTTCAACAGATTTTAAGTGTTGGAACAAGATTTGGGACAGTCGAAATAAGTTAACTCCATCCGTGCGTCAACATCTCAAATTGGACTCAGTTTGTGTGATACATTCCGAAGCCTATAACTTGTGACTCTTGCGCAACCAGACCTCGTAATTGGACTCAAACTCTTCCATCACTATTGTTTCAACACATTTGAAGTGTTGGAACAAGATTCGGGACAGTCGAAAGAAGTTAGCTACATCCGTGCGTCAATGTCTTTAATTGTACTCAGTTTGTGTGTCACATTACGAAGCCTATAACTTGTGACTTTTTCGCAACCGGACCTCGTAATTGGACTCAAACTCTTCCATTACTATTGTTTCAACACATTTGAAGTGTTGGAACAAGATTCGGGACAGTCGAAACTAGTTAGCTCCATCCGTGCGTCAAGGTCTCAAATTGGACTCAGTTTGTGTGTTACATTCCGAAGCCTATAACTTGTGACTTTTTCGCAACCGGACCTCGTAATTGGACTCAAACTCTTCCATTACTATTGTTTCAACACATTTGAAGTGTTGGAACAAGATTCGTGACAGTCGAAACAAGTTAGCTCCATCCCTGAGTCAATGTCTCAAATTGGACTCAGTTTCTGTCTTACATTCCGAAGCCTATAACTTGTGACTTTTTCGCAACCAGACCTCATAATTGGACTCAAACTCTTCCATCACTATTGTTTCAACACATTTGAAGTGTTGGAACAAGATTCGGGACAGTCGAAACTAGTTAGCTCCATCCGTGCGTCAATGTCTCAAATTGGACTCAGTTTGTGTGTTACATTCCGAAGCCTATAACTTGTGACTTTTTCGACACCGGACCTCATAATTGGACTCAAACTCTTCCATCACTATTGTTTCAACACATTTGAAGTGTTGGAACAAGTTTCGGGACAGTCGAAACTAGTTAGCTCCATCCGTGCGTCAATGTATTTAAATGGACTCAGTTTGTGTGTTACATTACGAAGCCTATAACTTGTGACTTTTTTGCAACCGGACCTCGTAATTGGACTCAAACTCTTCCATTACTATTGTTTCAACAGATTTTAAGTGTTAGAACAAGATTTGGCATAGCAGAAACAAGTTACTTCCATCCGTGCGTCAACGTCTCAAATTGCACTCAGTTTGTGTGTTACATTCCGAAGCCTATAACTTGTGACTTTTGCGCAACCAGACCTCGTAATTGGACTCAAACTCTTCCATCACTATTGTTTCAACACATTTGAAGTGTTGGAAAAAGATTCGGGACAGTCGAAAGAAGTTAGCTCCATCCGTGTGCAATGTCTTTAATTGGACATAGTTTGTGTGTTACATTACGAAGCCTATAACTTGTGACTTTTTCGCAACCGGACCTCGTAATTGGACTCAAACTCTTCCATCACTATTGTTTCAACACATTTGAAGTGTTGGAACAAGATTCGGGACAGTCGAAAGAAGTTAGCTACATCAGTGCGTCAATGTCTTTAATTGGACTCAGTTTGTGTGTTACATTACGAAGCCTATAACTTGTGACTTTTTCGCAACCGGACCTCGTAATTGGACTCAAACTCTTCCAATACTATTGTTTCAACACATTTGAAGTGTTGGAAAAAGATTCGTGACAGTCGAAATAAGTTAGCTCCATCCGTGCGCCAACGTCTCAAATTGGACTCAGTTTGTGTGTTATATTCCGAAGCCTATAACTGGTGACTTTTTCGCAACCGGACCTCGTAATTGGACTCGAACTCTTCCATTACTATTGTTTCAACACATTCGAAGTGTTGGAACAAAATTAGGGACAGTCGAAACAACTTAGCTCCATCCGTGTGCAATGTCTTTAATTGGACACAGTTTGTGTGTTACATTACGAAGCCTATAACTTGTGACTTTTTCGCAACCGGACCTCATAATTGGTCTCAAACTCTTCCATCACTATTTTTTTTTTTTTTTTTTTTTGGGATTTAAGCTGGGGTTCGGCAGACCCCTACCTGACTTTAAAGAAAATCAATTTCTGAAGTACAAGTGACCTAAAGCGTCCTCTGAAAGGATAGCTTTAAGTGTGGAAGGAAAGTACATAGGTAATAAAAGATTACAACCAATGGCATGATCAAAGTTAGCTAAGAGATCAGCAGCTCTATTCGTCTCCCTAAACACATGGGATAGCTCAAATATATCCAATTTCGATCGGCAATGATTGATATTAAAGACCAATTTCCGGGTTTGCCAAGGAATGGGCAGGATGCCTTTAAGTATACCAATCGCTTGAGCTGAATCAGACGCTAAATGAATGGATGTCAGACCATGAATAATTGCAAAATGGAGTCCTTTGGAGATGGCTTCAAGTTCGTGGAAGATAACCGAAACCTTTTGGCTACCACCTACAAATGCTATGGACACCATACCATGGCTATCTCGAACAAGACCTCCATAACCTGCTGAGTGCTCTTTCATAGAGCCATCAGTGTTGAGAAGCCAAATATTATGTGGGGGAGCAGTCCACTTGCACATGATAGGAGTAGGATGAAAGAATAAGATTGGTATCCTCCAAGAATCAAAAAATTCCCTACTACGGGGAGAGTCTTCCACTCTAAGATCTGTGGAACTAAGCCGAGCTCTTATGACTTCAATTATCTGTTGGAGGATAGTTTCTTTAGGAAGAGAAGTGTTCCGAAATGTGCGCATGTTCCTTTCTCTCCATATCATGTAAACAGTAGCATTGAAGGATAGCTTCAGAACCTGGGAAATGATATCAGCACCTCCAAAGTTATTAAGGATCCACTGGCCTTCATCATTAGAGGGAGCAATCACCCTATTAAACCGTGATGTCTTGAGCACCTGAGACCAGATAAAGTTGGAGAAAGGGCAATCAAAATAGAGGTGCTGGATGCATTCAGCCTCCTGCCCACAGAGTGAGCATTTGGGATCAGTCAAATGACGGATTTGCGGTTTATCCTTTGTAAGCAAACCTCCACTTAATGCTAGCCAAGAGACAAAGCTGTGCCGAGGAATGGATAGACTGTCCCAAACAATGCTACCCCAAGCCACGTTATCTTTGGTATGACGAATCGCGTCATAAGCCGAACCAATAGAAAATTTTCCTGATTGGGAAGGTTGCCAAATAATATCATCATTAGGCATAAGTGGATCAATATCCACTGCTGCAAGGTTACTCCAGATCTGGTCCATCTCTTCAGTGTGGGCTTGAGGGGCAGACCAACTACCGTTATCAATAAGAGTAGCTACTGTATCATGTATATGAAGTCTAGTATCAAAACGCAGATTGCGTTTGAAGGTATCCAACAATATACCTTGAGGGTGCCACGGGTCGTGCCAAAGAGAAGTAGAGTGACCGTCCGCTATGAGGTGCAAAATCAACTTATTAGCTTGACTTCTAGCATCCAAAATCTTCCTCCAGATCCAAGAGCTATTCTGTGGAATATCCATTGTCCAAAAATGCTTGTTCCGGATCAGATTGGACTTAGCCCAAACCACCCAAAGATTATCTTGAGATGAAGCAATAGCAAAAGTATGTTTTAGGATGGCTGCTCTGTTCCAAATCCTTAAGTTCTTCAACCCCAGCCCACCTTCAAGTTTCGGATAACAGATGCGTTTCCAAGCAATATTGTGAGATTTCCTTTGAAGATCTGGCCCTCCCCAAAGAAATCTAGCACACAAGCTTTCAATTTGATGAATGATAGATAAAGGCATGAGGAAACTGAAGCTCCAATAGAGTTGAATACTGAGGAGAACTGATCTAATCAACTCAAGTCTCCCAGCATAAGAGAGAAGCTTTCCTTTCCAAGACTGAATCCGAGAAGTTAATTTATCAAGTAAAGGTTGACAATCAACAGCGGATAATCTGGATGCTATCAATGGTAAACCCAAGTAGCGGATAGGAATACTCCCTTCGGTAAAACCCAGAATATCAATAATCTCCTCCTTAATAGAGGCTTCAAGTCCAGAGCTAAAGAAAGTGCTCTTAGCTCGATTAGCTTCAAGTCCTGAAATCGCCTTGAATAGATTTAATGTTTCATAGAGAGAGACAGCCGATTGAACATCCCCGCCAAAGAAGACCATAAGGTCATCCGCAAAACAAAGATGAGTAATTTCAGGATTCTTACATTTGGGATGAAGCTTAAATAGCCCATCTTGAGTTTTCTGACGAAGCAGTAAGTTGAAAACTCCCATGGCTAAAACAAATAGGTAAGGAGAGATCGGATCCCCTTGCCTGATTCCCTTACGCCCTGCAAAATACCCCTCTGGAGTCCCATTAATAAGGATGGAGTATTTGACTGAAGTAAGACAGATACTAATCCAGTTGATAAAGTCTGGGTGGAAGTTAAGATTGTGGAGGAGAGCAATGATAAAATCCCATCTGAGATTGTCAAAGGCCTTCTTGAGGTCGATTTTGACTGTGCAACGAGGGGGAAGATTGTCTCTATGGTAATTCCTGAACAATTCGTGGCAAATCTGGATATTGTCGCTTATATTGCGACCTTTGACAAAGGCGGATTGAGAAGGTTCAACCAAAAATGGGAGGCTAGATTTTAGCCTATTCGCCAAGATTTTCGAGATGCACTTGTAAATAATGTTGCAGCAAGATATAGGCCTGAAGTCTGTGACAACAGTAGGATTACTCACCTTAGGGATAAGGGCTATGAAGGTTGAGTTGATGCCACAAGATAGTTTACTAGCACGAAAGAAATTGTGGATAGCCTTGATGAAATCAGATTTGATGATGGGCCATGTTGTCTTAAAGAAGCAGGCATTGAATCCGTCAGGGCCGGGGGCCTTAGAATCATTCATACTGAAAAGAACTTGCTGGATCTCCAGATCTGTAATTGGAATAGCCATATCATTCTTTTGACTATCAGTCAATATTCTTTCCATAGGAAGAGAATTAATGATGTCACTGTTATAATGTCCTTCCACCGAGCCAAGTTGTTCCTGAAAGTGCCTAAGAATTTCATCTTTAATAAGAGTGAATTCAGTAAGCTTCTGATTATTCTGGTCGTACAAGCTAAGAATGGCATTTCTGGCTTGGCGAGCTTTAAGAGAACTATGAAAAAAGGATGAGTTGCTGTCCCCAAGGCTAAGCCAGTTAATCCTTGATTTTTGTTGGAGGGAAGATTCTTCAAAAGCCGATAAAGAAGAGTGTTTTCTCATGATCTCTGCTTCTTGAATGCTAATGGTTTCATCACCCGGGTGTAACTGTATGAGCTTTTGAATATCATCGAGTTTTGTCTTCGCTGCACGAACTTGATTCTTCAAATCTTTGAAGTTGCTACGATCCCACTCTTTAAGCTTAATCTTCAGCAACTTGAGCTTCTGAGTTAATCTGAACATGGGATTCCCAAGGACAGAAACTTTCCAAACATCTGCTACAATATTCATAAAGTTGGGGTGATCAGTCCAAAAGTTAAAGAACTTAAAGGGCTTAATACCTTGAGTGTTCTTGTGAAGCCAGTGCAAGATTATAGGGCTGTGGTCGGAGACGCCAGAAGGGAGAAATTCTGCTTCTGTGTCAGTAAAGGTATTGACCCAAAGCTGGTTAACAAGAACACGATCAAGTTTGCAAAGAATCTGCCGGGGTCCATGACTCTTGTTGCTCCAAGTATATTTCATACCAATGTATTTCAGATCATCCAGCCCAGAGCTAACTAAGCAATCGTAGAATTCCCCCAAAGACTTAAGGCTAGAAGGAGATCCTCCGAACTTTTCATCAGCATAGCGAGTGGTGTTGAAGTCCCCCATGACAGTCCAAGGGCTGTGAGTATTGCTTCCAATCGAGGATAAGAATTGCCAAAGATCCCTTCTAGCCTCCTTGCGATTATCAGCATAGATAACAGTCATCTGGAAGTGTTTGCTACCAATAAGATCTATAACATTACAGTGAATAGCTTGTTGGGTCTGAAGAGTAACATTGAGGTCGACCAAGGAAGGATCCCAAAGTAACCAGATACGACCGTTGATAGCGTTGCTGTAATTCTCAACTAATTTCCAACCTGGAGCTATCAAAGAGTGAACTTTGTTGGCATGTTGAGCTTTGATTTTGGTTTCGATGATGCCGAGAATAGAAAGATTTTTGAGCCTGATAAGACTCTTTATTTCCCTCTGTTTATTAGGGTCGTTAAGGCCCCTAATATTCCAAACCGCGATTGTATTCATTGGGAGGAGGAGGAAGGTTGACCTCCAAGGGAACTCCCCAAACTAGCTGTATCTTTTTGAATAAGACATTTGTTTGTCATCGCAGCTATGTCTTCACGAAGCCCGGCTATAGAGTCCAAACTGCTACCCTTACGTTTGAGGATCGAAAGTTCATTAGAGCTGAAATCAGAAGGACCAGGTATAAATTGGGATCCTACAACTTTAGAAGAGGAGTCAAGAGAATTATCATCCAAAATACTGAATTTGTTGCGAAGCGTGAGTGACTCCTTGGTGGATACATCCTGGACTGGACCAGTATTCAAATGAGGTGCTGTTATCAGAATGTTAGGCAAGGTCAAAGCAGTTCTCTTGGAAGGACGTGCTGTAATAGTAGAAAATTGTCCAGTATCCTTTTGAGCATCCTTTTGAGCACTATGTCGAACATCTGGCGAGTTCTTGTCATACACTGATTTCTCCATAGTGGATTCTCCTTCTACATGGGTAGGATCGATGATATTCTCTGCTGTAGTAAACACTTCAGATCCAGGAACCAGTTCCGTGAAAATCTTTCCAGTAGGAATCCATTCTTTGCGAGTGACTTTATTCAGATGGGGACAATTCCTATCGCTGTGACCCAGACAGCTACAAAGGTCGCATGTGAGAGGTTTCCAGGCATATTCTACTAAAACCTCTACAATAGATTTATCTTCCATTTCAACTTGGATAGAATCTGGAAAAGAATTTTTCGAGGTAACTTCAACACAGACTCGAGCAAACGATAATCGGCTCCTGTTTGCTGTGGCTCCATCAAGACAAATGGGTTTTCCTATAGCGCTAGCAACATAGCTAATTCCAGTGGGTGACCAGAAAACTTTAGGAAGATTCATAAGCTTTATCCAGATAGGGAGAGACTGAAATTTAGTGAACAGAGTTTCCACATTAGGTTGCCATGGTCTGATGACGAGAAGTCGACCAGAGATAAACCATGGTCCATTGTCAAGAGCTTTCTCTCTATCGGCAGAATCTGAAAATTTCAAAAATAGAAGACCATTATCTTGCATGGACAAATCCAGAGTACCTGTGGGTGTCCAGATTCTGTTGAGGGCATTCTTGATCCAGAAAAATGGTAGCTTCTTTCCCACGATTTGGCCTACGAGATAGTCTTCCCATATAGCTTTGCCTTCAGTAAAAACTTCTTTGGGGCATTTGACTACGATTTTGCCCTCCTCCAAACAGGGTTCAAAAAAAGTAAGGGTTGATTTGTTTTTGTTGGACAAAGTCGATGAAGGAAATAGCGATTTCCAAGGCATATTCGTAGATCGAGAGCCTGGGGAAGGGTCACACAAAGCTGGGAATTCTTCAATCTTATCTACGGGGTGATCCAGAGAATAGATCAAAGCAGTAGGGGTAGAGGTTCCGATCAGATTGCTGCCCACCAACGGATTGGTTTCAGCAATCCCTGATACAGATCCACTGGCCGTCGGATCAATTATGGGCTTATGCACACCCAAATTAGGAACGGAACTAGAACCAGCAAGCCCCATAGGGCTTGCCATAGAGAAAATAAACAGAAGGTCAAGAAATCAATCGATAGCTAGAGGATCAATTTTCAAAAAAAAAAAAAAAATTCCCATCGACCCAGATTGTCAATAGAAAACTGAGGACCCGAAGGAGGTAGAAGAATGAAGATCTGAATCGAATGGAAGTCAAGAAGCTAACAAATAACCAAGAAAAAGAGAGTGGGGATTCAAACCCTAGGAGAGAGAAGAGAGCTCTTTTTATCCGGACTTCCATCACTATTGTTTCAACACATTTGAAGTGTTGGAACAAGATTCGGGACAGTCGAAAGAAGTTAGCTACATCCGTGCGTCAATGTCTTTAATTGTACTCAGTTTGTGTGTCACATTACGAAGCCTATAACTTGTGACTTTTTCGCAACCGGACCTCGTAATTGGACTCAAACTCTTCCAATCCTATTGTTTCAACACATATGAAGTGTTGGAACAAGATTCGTAACAGTCGAAACAAGTTAGCTCCATCCATGCTTCAACGTCTCAAATTGGACTCAATTTGTGTCTTACATTCCGAAGCCTATCACTTGTGACTTATTCGCAACCGGACCTCGTAATTGGACTCAAACTCTACCATTACTATTGTTTCAACACATTTGAAGTGTTGGAACAAGATTCGTGACAGTCAAAACAAGTTAGCTCCATCCGTGCGTCAACGCCTCAAATTGGACTCAATTTGTGTGTTATATTCCGAAGCCTATAACTTGTGACTTTTTCGCAACCGGACCTCGTAATTGGACTCGAACTCTTCCATTATTATTGTTTCAACAGATTTTAAGTGTTAGAACAAGATTTGGGATAGCAGAAACAAGTTACTTCCATCCGTGCGTCGACGTCTCAAATTGCACTCAGTTTGTGTGTTACATTCCGAAGCCTATAACTTGTGACTTTTGCGCAACCAGACCTCGTAATTGGACTCAAACTCTTCCATCACTATTGTTTCAACACATTTGAAGTGTTGGAACAAGAGTCGGGACAGTCGAAACAACTTAGCTCCATCCGTGTGCAATGTCTTTAATTGGACACAGTTTGTGTGTTACATTACGAAGCCTATAACTTGTGACTTTTTCGCAACCGGACCTCATAATTGGACTCAAACTCTTCCATCACTATTGTTTCAACACATATGAAGTGTTGGAACAAGATTCGGGACAGTCGAAAGAAGTTAGCTACATCCGTGCGTCAATGTCTTTAATTGTACTCAGTTTGTGTGTCACATTACGAAGCCTATAACTTGTGACTTTTTCGCAACCGGACCTCGTAATTGGACTCAAACTCTTCCAATCCTATTGTTTCAACACATATGAAGTGTTGGAACAAGATTCGTAACAGTCGAAACATGTTAGCTCCATCCATGCTTCAACGTCTCAAATTGGACTCAATTTGTGTCTTACATTCCGAAGCCTATAACTTGTGACTTTTTCGCAATCGGACCTCGTAATTGGACTCAAACTCTACCATTACTATTGTTTCAACACATTTGAAGTGTTGGAACAAGATTCGTGACAGTCAAAACAAGTTAGCTCAATCCGTGCGTCAACGTCTCAAATTGGACTCAGTTTGTGTGTTATATTCCGAAGCCTATAACTTGTGACTTTTTCTCAACCGGACCTCGTAATTGGACTCGAACTCTTCCATTACTATTGTTTCAACAGATTTTAAGTGTTAGAACAAGATTTGGGATAGCAGAAACAAGTTACTTCCATCCGTGCGTCAACGTCTCAAATTGCACTCAGTTTGTGTGTTACATTCCGAAGCCTATAACTTGTGACTTTTGTGCAACCAGACCTCGTAATTGGACTCAAACTCTTCCATCACTATTGTTTCAACACATTTGAAGTGTTGGAACAAGATTCGGGACAGTCGAAACAACTTAGCTCCATCCGTGTGCAATGTCTTTAATTGGACACAGTTTGTGTGTTACATTACGAAGCCTATAACTTGTGACTTTTTCGCAACCGGACCTCATAATTGGACTCAAACTCTTCCATCACTATTGTTTCAACACATTTGAAGTGTTGGAACAAGATTCGGGACAGTCGAAAGAAGTTAGCTACATCCGTGCGTCAATGTCTTTAATTGGACTCAGTTTGTGTGTTACATTACGAAGCCTATATAACTTGTGACTTTTTCGCAACCGGACCTCGTAATTGGACTCAAACTCTTCCAATACTATTGTTTCAACACATATGAAGTGTTGGAACAAGATTCGTGACAGTCGAAACAAGTTAGCTCCATCCATGCTTCAACGTCTCAAATTGGACTCAATTTGTGTCTTACATTCCGAAGCATATAACTTGTGACTTTATCGAAACCAGACCTCGTAATTGGACTCAAACTCTTCCATTACTATTGTTTCAACAGATTTTAAGTGTTAGAACAAGATTTGGGATAGTCGAAACAAGTTACTACCATCCGTGCGTCAACGTCTCAAATTGGACTCAGTTTGTGTGTTACATTCCGAAGCCTATAACTTGTGACTTTTGCGCAACCAAACCTCGTAATTGGACTCAAACTCTTCCATTACTATTGTTTCAACACATATGAAGTGTTGGAACAAGATTCCTGACAGTCGAAACAAGTTAGGTCCATCCGTGCGTCAAAGTTTCTAATTGGACTCAGTTTGTGTGTTATATTCCGAAGCCTATATCTTGTGACTTTTTCGCAACTGGACCTCGTAATTGGACTCAAACTCTTCCATTACTATTGTTTCAATAGATTTTAAGTGTTGGAACAAGATTCGGGGCAGTCGAAACAAGTTAGCTCCATCCGTGCGTGAACGTCGAAAATTGGATTCAGTTTGTGTGTTACATTCCGAAGCCTATAACTTGTGACTTTTTCGCAACCGGACCTCGTAATTGGACTCAAACTCTTCCATTACTATTGTTTCAACACATTTTAAGTGTTAGAACAAGATTTGGGATAGTCGAAACAAGTTACTTCCATCCGTGCGTCAACGTCTCAAATTGGACTCAGTTTGTGTGTTACATTCCGAAGCCTATAACTTGTGACTTTTGCTCAACCAGACCTCGTAATTCGACTCAAACTCTTCGATTACTATTGTTTCAACAGATTTTAAGTGTTGGAACAAGATTTGGGACAGTCGAAATAAGTTAACTCCATCCGTGCGTCAACATCTCAAATTGGACTCAGTTTGTGTGATACATTCCGAAGCCTATAACTTGTGACTCTTGCGCAACCAGACCTCGTAATTGGACTCAAACTCTTCCATCACTATTGTTTCAACACATTTGAAGTGTTGGAACAAGAATCGGGACAGTCGAAAGAAGTTAGCTACATCTGTGCGTCAATGTCTTTAATTGTACTCAGTTTGTGTGTCACATTACGAAGCCTATAACTTGTGACTTTTTCGCAACCGGACCTCGTAATTGGACTCAAACTCTTCCATTACTATTGTTTCAACACATTTGAAGTGTTGGAACAAGATTCGGGACAGTCGAAACTAGTTAGCTCCATCCGTGCGTCAATGTCTCAAATTGGACTCAGTTTGTGTGTTACATTCCGAAGCCTATAACTTGTGACTTTTTCGCAACCGGACCTCATAATTGGACTCAAACTCTTCCATCACTATTGTTTCAACACATTTGAAGTGTTGGAACAAGTTTCGGGACAGTCGAAACTAGTTAGCTCCATCCGTGCGTCAATGTATTTAAATGGACTCAGTTTGTGTGTTACATTACGAAGCCTATAACTTGTGACTTTTTTGCAACCGGACCTCGTAATTGGACTCAAACTCTTCCATTACTATTGTTTCAACAGATTTTAAGTGTTAGAACAAGATTTGGCATAGCAGAAACAAGTTACTTCCATCCGTGCGTCAACGTCTCAAATTGCACTCAGTTTGTGTGTTACATTCCGAAGCCTATAACTTGTGACTTTTGCGCAACCAGACCTCGTAATTGGACTCAAACTCTTCCATCACTATTGTTTCAACACATTTGAAGTGTTGGAAAAAGATTCGGGACAGTCAAAAGAAGTTAGCTCCATCCGTGTGCAATGTCTTTAATTGGACATAGTTTGTGTGTTACATTACGAAGCCTATAACTTGTGACTTTTTCGCAACCGGACCTCGTAATTGGACTCAAACTCTTCCATCACTATTGTTTCAACACATTTGAAGTGTTGGAACAAGATTCGGGACAGTCGAAAGAAGTTAGCTACATCAGTGCGTCAATGTCTTTAATTGGACTCAGTTTGTGTTACATTACGAAGCCTATAACTTGTGACTTTTTCGCAACCGGACCTCGTAATTGGACTCAAACTCTTCCAATACTATTGTTTCAACACATATGAAGTGTTGGAATAAGATTGGTGACAGTCGAAACAAGTTAGCTCCATCCATGCTTCAACGTCTCAAATTGGACTCAATTTGTGTCTTACATTCCGAAGCCTATAACTTGTGACTTTGTCGCAACCAGACCTCGTAATTGGACTCAAACTCTTCCATTACTATTGTTTAAACAGATTTTAAGTGTTAGAACAAGATTTGGGATAGTCGAAACAAGTTACTTCCATCCGTGCGTCAACGTCTCAAATTGGACTCAGTTTGTGTGTTACATTCCGAAGCCTATAACTTGTGACTTTTGCGCAACCAGTCCTCGTAATTCGACTCAAACTCTTCCATTACTATTGTTTCAACAGATTTTAAGTGTTAGAACAAGATTTGGGACAGTCGAAACAAGTTAACTCCATCCGTGCGTCAACGTCTCAAATTGGACTCAGTTTGTGTGATACATTCCGAAGCCTATAACTTGTGACTTTTTCACAACCGGACCTCGTAATTAGACTCGAATTCTTCCATTACTATTGTTTGAACACATTTGAAGTGTTGGAACAAGATTCGGGGCAGTCGAAACAAGTTAGCTCCATCCGTGCGTGAACGTCTCAAATTGGATTCAGTTTGTGTGTTACATTCCGAAGCCTATAACTTGTGACTTTTTCGCAACCGGACCTCATAATTGGACTCAAACTCTTCCATCACTATTGTTTCAACACATTTGAAGTGTTGGAACAAGATTCGGGACAGTCGAAACAACTTAGCTCCATCCGTGCGTCAATGTCTCAAATTGGATTCAGTTTGTGTGTTACATTCCGAAGCCTATAACTTGTGACTTTTTCGCAACCGGACCTCATAATTGGACTCAAACTCTTCCATCACTATTGTTTCAACACATTCGAAGTGTTGGAACAAGATTCGGGACAGTCGAAAGAAGTTAGCTACATCCGTGCGTCAATGTCTTTAATTGGACTCAGTTTGTGTGTTACATTACGAAGCCTATATAACTTGTGACTTTTTCGCAACCGGACCTCGTAATTGGACTCAAACTCTTCCAATACTATTGTTTCAACACATATGAAGTGTTGGAACCAGATTCGTGACAATCGAAACAAGTTAGCTCCATCCATGCTTCAACGTCTCAAATTGGACTCAATTTGTGTCTTACATTCCGAAGCATATAACTTGTGACTTTATCGCAACCAGACCTCGTAATTGGACTCAAACTCTTCCATTACTATTGTTTCAACAGATTTTAAGTGTTAGAACAAGATTTGGGATAGTCGAAACAAGTTACTTCCATCCGTGCGTCAACGTCTCAAATTGGACTCAGTTTGTGTGTTACATTCCGAAGCCTATAACTTGTGACTTTTGCGCAACCAGACCTCGTAATTGGACTCAAACTCTTCCATTACTATTGTTTCAACACATATGAAGTGTTGGAACAAGATTCCTGACAGTCGAAAGAAGTTAGGTCCATCCGTGCGTCAAAGTTTCTAATTGGACTCAGTTTGTGTGTTATATTCCGAAGCCTATAACTTGTGACTTTTTCGCAACCGGACCTCGTAATTGGACTCAAACTCTTCCATTACTATTGTTTCAATAGATTTTAAGTGTTGGAACAAGATTCGGGGCAGTCGAAACAAGTTAGCTCCATCCGTGCGTGAACGTCTAAAATTGGATTCAGTTTGTTTGTTACATTCCGAAGCCTATAACTTGTGACTTTTTCGCAACCGGACCTCGTAATTGGACTCAAACTCTTCCATTACTATTGTTTCAACACATTTTAAGTGTTAGAACAAGATTTGGGATAGTCGAAACAAGTTACTTCCATCCGTGCGTCAACATCTCAAATTGGACTCAGCTTGTGTGTTACATTCCGAAGCCTATAACTTGTGACTTTTGCTCAACCAGACCTCGTAATTCGACTCAAACTCTTCGATTACTATTGTTTCAACAGATTTTAAGTGTTGGAACAAGATTTGGGACAGTCGAAATAAGTTAACTCCATCCGTGCGTCAACATCTCAAATTGGACTCAGTTTGTGTGATACATTCCGAAGCCTATAACTTGTGACTCTTGCGCAACCAGACCTCGTAATTGGACTCAAACTCTTCCATCACTATTGTTTCAACACATTTGAAGTGTTGGAACAAGATTCGGGACAGTCGAAAGAAGTTAGCTACATCCGTGCGTCAATGTCTTTAATTGTACTCAGTTTGTGTGTCACATTACGAAGCCTATAACTTGTGACTTTTTCGCAACCGGACCTCGTAATTGGACTCAAACTCTTCCATTACTATTGTTTCAACACATTTGAAGTGTTGGAACAAGATTCGGGACAGTCGAAACTAGTTAGCTCCATCCGTGCGTCAAGGTCTCAAATTGGACTCAGTTTGTGTGTTACATTCCGAAGCCTATAACTTGTGACTTTTTCGCAACCGGACCTCGTAATTGGACTCAAACTCTTCCATTACTATTGTTTCAACACATTTGAAGTGTTGGAACAAGATTCGTGACAGTCGAAACAAGTTAGCTCCATCCCTGAGTCAATGTCTCAAATTGGACTCAGTTTCTGTCTTACATTCCGAAGCCTATAACTTGTGACTTTTTCGCAACCAGACCTCATAATTGGACTCAAACTCTTCCATCACTATTGTTTCAACACATTTGAAGTGTTGGAACAAGATTCGGGACAGGCGAAACTAGTTAGCTCCATCCGTGCGTCAATGTCTCAAATTGGACTCAGTTTGTGTGTTACATTCCGAAGCCTATAACTTGTGACTTTTTCGACACCGGACCTCATAATTGGACTCAAACTCTTCCATCACTATTGTTTCAACACATTTGAAGTGTTGGAACAAGTTTCGGGACAGTCGAAACTAGTTAGCTCCATCCGTGCGTCAATGTCTCAAATTGGACTCAGTTTGTGTGTTACATTCCGAAGCCTATAACTTGTGACTTTTTCGCAACCGGACCTCATAATTGGACTCAAACTCTTCCATCACTATTGTTTCAACACATTTGAAGTGTTGGAACAAGTTTCGGGACAGTCGAAACTAGTTAGCTCCATCCGTGCGTCAATGTATTTAAATGGACTCAGTTTGTGTGTTACATTACGAAGCCTATAACTTGTGACTTTTTTGCAACCGGACCTCGTAATTGGACTCAAACTCTTCCATTACTATTGTTTCAACAGATTTTAAGTGTTAGAACAAGATTTGGCATAGCAAAAACAAGTTACTTCCATCCGTGCGTCAACGTCTCAAATTGCACTCAGTTTGTGTGTTACATTCCGAAGCCTATAACTTGTGACTTTTGCGCAACCAGACCTCGTAATTGGACTCAAACTCTTCCCTCACTATTGTTTCAACACATTTGAAGTGTTGGAAAAAGATTCGGGACAGTCGAAAGAAGTTAGCTCCATCCGTGTGCAATGTCTTTAATTGGACATAGTTTGTGTGTTACATTACGAAGCCTATAACTTGTGACTTTTTCGCAACCGGACCTCGTAATTGGACTCAAACTCTTCCATCACTATTGTTTCAACACATTTGAAGTGTTGGAACAAGATTCGGGACAGTCGAAAGAAGTTAGCTACATCAGTGCGTCAATGTCTTTAATTGGACTCAGTTTGTGTGTTACATTACGAAGCCTATAACTTGTGACTTTTTCGCAACCGGACGTCGTAATTGGACTCAAACTCTTCCAATACTATTGTTTCAACACATATGAAGTGTTGGAATAAGATTGGTGACAGTCGAAACAAGTTAGCTCCATCCATGCTTCAACGTCTCAAATTGGACTCAATTTGTGTCTTACATTCCGAAGCCTATAACTTGTGACTTTGTCGCAACCAGACCTCGTAATTGGACTCAAACTCTTCCATTACTATTGTTTAAACAGATTTTAAGTGTTAGAACAAGATTTGGGATAGTCGAAACAAGTTACTTCCATCCGTGCGTCAACGTCTCAAATTGGACTCAGTTTGTGTGTTACATTCCGAAGCCTATAACTTGTGACTTTTGCTCAACCAGTCCTCGTAATTCGACTCAAACTCTTCCATTACTATCGTTTCAACAGATTTTAAGTGTTAGAACAAGATTTGGGACAGTCGAAACAAGTTAACTCCATCCGTGCGTCAACGTCTCAAATTGGACTCAGTTTGTGTGATACATTCCGAAGCCTATAACTTGTGACTTTTTCACAACCGGACCTCGTAATTAGACTCGAATTCTTCCATTACTATTGTTTGAACACATTTGAAGTGTTGGAACAAGATTCGGGGCAGTCGAAACAAGTTAGCTCCATCCGTGCGTGAACGTCTCAAATTGGATTCAGTTTGTGTGTTACATTCCGAAGCCTATAACTTGTGACTTTTTCGCAACCGGACCTCATAATTGGACTCAAACTCTTCCATCACTATTGTTTCAACACATTTGAAGTGTTGGAACAAGATTCGGGACAGTCGAAACTAGTTAGCTCCATCCGTGCGTCAATGTCTCAAATTGGATTCAGTTTGTGTGTTACATTCCGAAGCCTATAACTTGTGAATTTTTCGCAACCGGACCTCATAATTGGACTCAAACTCTTCCATCACTATTGTTTCAACACATTTGAAGTGTTGGAACAAGATTCGGGACAGGCGAAACTAGTTAGCTCCATCCGTGCGTCAATGTCTCAAATTGGACTCAGTTTGTGTGTTACATTCCGAAGCCTATAACTTGTGACTTTTTCGCAATCGGACCTCGTAATTGCACTCAAACTCTTCCATTACTATTGTTTCAACACATTTGAAGTGTTGGAACAAGATTCGTGACAGTCGAAACAAGTTAGCTCCATCCATGACTCAATGTCTCAAATTGAACTCAGTTTGTGTCTTACATTCCGAAGCCTATAACTTGTGACTTTTTCGCAACCGAACCTCATAATTGGACTCAAACTCTTCCATCACTATTGTATCAACACATTTGAAGTGTTGGAACGAGATTCGGGACAGTCGAAACTAGTTAGCTCCATCCGTGCGTCAATGTCTCAAATTGGACTCAGTTTGTGTGTTACATTCCGAAGGCTATAACTTGTGACTTTTTCGCAACCGGACCTCATAATTCGACTCAAACTCTTCCATCACTATTGTTTCAACACATTTGAAGTGTTGGAACAAGATTCGGGACAGTCGAAACTAGTTAGCTCCATCCGTGCGTCAATGTCTCAAATTGGACTTAGTTTGTGTGTTACATTACGAAGCCTATAACTTGTGACTTTTTCGCAACCGGACCTCGTAATTGGACTCAAACTCTTCCAATACTATTGTTTCAACACATATGAAGTGTTGGAACAAGATTCGTGACAGTCGAAACAAGTTAGCACCATCCATGCTTCAACGTCTCAAATTGGACTCAATTTGTGTCTTACATTACAAAGCCTATAACTTGTGACTTTGTCGCAACCAGACCTCGTAATTGGACTCAAACTCTTCCATTACTATTGTTTCAACAAATTTGAAGTGTTGGAACAGGATTCGGGACAGTCGAAAGAAGTTAGCTACATCCGTGCGTCAATGTCTTTAATTGGACTCAGTTTGTGTATTACATTACGAAGCCTATAACTTGTGACTTTTTCGCAACCGGACCTCGTAATTGGACTCAAACTCTTCTAATACTATTGTTTCAACACCTATGAAATGTTGGAACAAGATTCGGGACAGTCGAAACAAGTTAGCTCCATCCGTGCGTCAATGTCTTTAATTAGACTCAGTTTGTGTGTTACATTACGAAGCCTATACCTTGTGACTTTTTCGCAACCGGACCTCGTAATTGGACTCGAACTCTTCCATTACTATTGTTTCAACACATTTGAAGTGTTGGAACAAGATTCGTGACAGTCGAAACAAGTTAGGTCCATCCGTGCGTCAACGTTTCTAATTGGACTCAGTTTGTGTGTTATATTCCGAAGCCTATAACTTGTGACTTTTTCGCAACCGGACCTCGTAATTGGACTCGAACTCTTCCATTACTATTGTTGCAATAGATTTTAAGTGTTAGAACAAGATTTGGGATAGTAGAAACAAGTTACTTCCATCCGTGCGTCAACGTCTCAAATTGCACTCAGTTTGTGTGTTACATTCCGAAGCCTATAACTTGTGACTTTTGCGCAACCAGACCTCGTAATTGGACTCAAACTCTTCCATCACTATTGTTTCAACACATTTGAAGTGTTGGAACAAGATTCGGGACAGTCGAAACAACTTAGCTCCATCCGTGTGCAATGTCTTTAATTGGACACAGTTTGTGTGTTACATTACGAAGCCTATAACTTCTGACTTTTTCGCAACCGGACCTCATAATTGGACTCAAACTCTTCCATCACTATTGTTTCAACACATTTGAAGTGTTGGAACAAGATTCGGGACAGTCGAAAGAAGTTAGCTACATCAGTGCGTCAATGTCTTTAATTGGACTCAGTTTGTGTGTTACATTACGAAGCCTATAACTTGTGACTTTTTCACAACCGGACCTCTTAATTGGACTCAAACCCTTCCATTACTATTGTTTCAACACATTTGAAGTGTTGGAACAAGATTCGGGACAGTCGAAACTAGTTAGCTCCATCCGTGCGTCAATGTATTTAAATGGACTCAGTTTGTGTGTTACATTACGAAGCCTATAACTTGTGACTTTTTCGCAACCGGACCTCGTAATTGGACTCAAACTCTTCCATTACTATTGTTTCAACACATTTGAAGTGTTGGAAAAAGATTCGTGACAGTCGAAACAAGTTAGCTCCATCCGTGCGTCAACGTCTCAAATTGGACTCAGTTTGTGTGTTATATTCCGAAGCCTATAACTTGTGACTTTTTCGCAACCGGACCTCGTAATTGGACTCGAACTCTTCCATTACTATTGTTTCAACACATTCGAAGTGTTGGAACAAAATTAGGGACAGTCGAAACAAGTTAGCTCCATCCGTGTGCAATGTCTTTAATTGGACACAGTTTGTGTGTTACATTACGAAGCCTATAACTTGTGACTTTTTCGCAACCGGACCTCATAATTGGACTCAAACTCTTCCATCACTATTGTTTCAACACATTTGAAGTGTTGGAACAAGATTCGGGACAGTCGAAAGAAGTTAGCTACATCCGTGCGTCAATGTCTTTAATTGTACTCAGTTTGTGTGTCACATTACGAAGCCTATAACTTGTGACTTTTTCGCAACCGGACCTCGTAATTGGACTCAAACTCTTCCAATCCTATTGTTTCAACACATATGAAGTGTTGGAACAAGATTCGTAACAGTCGAAACAAGTTAGCTCCATCCGTGCGTCAACGTCTCAAATTGGACTCAGTTTGTGTGTTATATTCCGAAGCCTATAACTTCTGACTTTTTCGCAACCGGACCTCGTAATTGGACTCGAACTTTTCCATTACTATTGTTTCAACAGAGTTTAAGTGTTAGAACAAGATTTGGGATAGCAGAAACAAGTTACTTCCATCCGTGCGTCAACGTCTCAAATTGCACTCAGTTTGTGTGTTACATTCCGAAGCCTATAACTTGTGACTTTTGCGCAACCAGACCTCGTAATTGGACTCAAACTCTTCCATCACTATTGTTTCAACACATTTGAAGTGTTGGAACAAGATTCGGGACAGTCGAAACAAGTTCGCTCCATCCGTGTGCAATGTCTTTAATTGGACACAGTTTGTGTGTTACATTACGAAGCCTATAACTTGTGACTTTTTCGCAACCGACCTCATAATTGGACTCAAAATCTTCCATCACTATTGTTTCAACACATTTGAAGTGTTGGAACAAGATTCGAGACAGTCGAAAGAAGTTAGCTACATCCGTGCGTCAATGTCTTTAATTGGACTTAGTTTGTGTGTTACATTACGAAGCCTATATAACTTGTGACTTTTTCACAACCGGACCTCGTAATTGGACTCAAACTCTTCCAATACTATTGTTTCAACACATATGAAGTGTTGGAACAAGATTCCTGACAGTCGAAACAAGTTAGCTCCATCCATGTTTCAACATCTCAAATTGGACTCAATTTGTGTCTTACATTCCGAAGCATATAACTTGTGACTTTATCGCAACCAGACCTCGTAATTGGACTCAAACTCTTCCATTACTATTGTTTCAATAGATTTTAAGTGTTAGAACAAGATTTGGGATAGTCGAAACAAGTTACTTCCATCCGTGCGTCAACGTCTCAAATTGGACTCAGTTTGTGTGTTACATTACGAAGCCTATAACTTGTGACTTTTTCGCAACCGGACCTCATAATTGGACTCAAACTCTTCCATCACTATTGTTTCAACACATTTGAAGTGTTGGAACAAGATTCGGGACAGTCGAAAGAAGTTAGCTACATCAGTGCGTCAATGTCTTTAATTGGACTCAGTTTGTGTGTTACATTACGAAGCCTATAACTTGTGAATTTTTCACAACCGGACCTCTTAATTGGACTCAAACCCTTCCATCACTATTGTTTCAACACATTTGAAGTGTTGGAACAAGATTCGGGACAGTCGAAACTAGTTAGCTCCATCCGTGCGTCAATGTATTTAAATGGACTCAGTTTGTGTGTTACATTACGAAGCCTATAACTTGTGACTTTTTCGCAACCGGACCTCGTAATTGGACTCAAACTCTTCCATTACTATTGTTTCAACACATTTGAAGTGTTGGAAAAAGATTCGTGACAGTCGAAATAAGTTAGCTCCATCCGTGCGCCAACGTCTCAAATTGGACTCAGTTTGTGTGTTATATTCCGAAGCCTATAACTGGTGACTTTTTCGCAACCGGACCTCGTAATTGGACTCGAACTCTTCCATTACTATCGTTTCAACACATTCGAAGTGTTGGAACAAAATTAAGGACAGTCGAAACAAGTTAGCTCCATCCGTGTGCAATGTCTTTAATTGGACACAGTTTGTGTGTTACATTACGAAGCCTATAACTTGTGACTTTTTCGCAACCGGACCTCATAATTGGACTCAAACTCTTCCATCACTATTGTTTCAACACATTTGAAGTGTTGGAACAAGATTCGGGACAGTCGAAAGAAGTTAGCTACATCCGTGCGTCAATGTCTTTAATTGTACTCAGTTTGTGTGTCACATTACGAAGCCTATAACTTGTGACTTTTTCGCAACCGGACCTCGTAATTGGACTCAAACTCTTCCAATCCTATTGTTTCAACACATATGAAGTGTTGGAACAAGATTCGTAACAGTCGAAACAAGTTAGCTCCATCCATGCTTCAACGTCTCAAATTGGACTCAATTTGTGTCTTACATTCCGAAGCCTATAACTTGTGACTTTTTCGCAACCGGACCTCGTAATTGGACTCAAACTCTACCATTACTATTGTTTCAACACATTTGAAGTGTTGGAACAAGATTCGTGACAGTCAAAACAAGTTAGCTCCATCCGTGCGTCAACGTCTCAAATTGGACTCAGTTTGTGTGTTATATTCCGAAGCCTATAACTTGTGACTTTTTCGCAACCGGACCTCGTAATTGGACTCGAACTCTTCCATTATTATTGTTTCAACAGATTTTAAGTGTTAGAACAAGATTTGGGATAGCAGAAACAAGTTACTTCTATCCGTGCGTCAACGTCTCAAATTGCACTCAGTTTGTGTGTTACATTCCGAAGCCTATAACTTGTGACTTTTGCGCAACCAGACCTCGTAATTGGACTCAAACTCTTCCATCACTATTGTTTCAACACATTTGAAGTGTTGGAACAAGAGTCGGGACAGTCGAAACAACTTAGCTCCATCCGTGTGCAATGTCTTTAATTGGACACAGTTTGTGTGTTACATTACGAAGCCTATAACTTGTGACTTTTTCGCATCCGGACCTCATAATTGGACTCAAACTCTTCCATCACTATTGTTTCAACACATTTGAAGTGTTGGAACAAGATTCGGGACAGTCGAAAGAAGTTAGCTACATCCGTGCGTCAATGTCTTTAATTGTACTCAGTTTGTGTGTCACATTACGAAGCCTATAACTTGTGACTTTTTCGCAACCGGACCTCGTAATTGGACTCAAACTCTTCCAATCCTATTGTTTCAACACATATGAAGTGTTGGAACAAGATTCGTAACAGTCGAAACATGTTAGCTCCATCCATGCTTCAACGTGTCAAATTGGACTCAATTTGTGTCTTACATTCCGAAGCCTATAACTTGTGACTTTTTCGCAACCGGACCTCGTAATTGGACTCAAACTCTACCATTACTATTGTTTCAACACATTTGAAGTGTTGGAACAAGATTCGTGACAGTCAAAACAAGTTAGCTCCATCCGTGCGTCAACGTCTCAAATTGGACTCAGTTTGTGTGTTATATTCCGAAGCCTATAACTTGTGACTTTTTCTCAACCGGACCTCGTAATTGGACTCGAACTCTTCCATTTCTATTGTTTCAACAGATTTTAAGTGTTAGAACAAGATTTGGGATAGCAGAAACAAGTTACTTCTATCCGTGCGTCAACGTCTCAAATTGCACTCAGTTTGTGTGTTACATTCCGAAGCCTATAACTTGTGACTTTTGCGCAACCAGACCTCGTAATTGGACTCAAACTCTTCCATCACTATTGTTTCAACACATTTGAAGTGTTGGAACAAGATTCGGGACAGTCGAAACAACTTAGCTCCATCCGTGTGCAATGTCTTTAATTGGACACAGTTTGTGTGTTACATTACGAAGCCTATAACTTGTGACTTTTTCGCAACCGGACCTCATAATTGGACTCAAACTCTTCCATCACTATTGTTTCAACACATTTGAAGTGTTGGAACAAGATTCGGGACAGTCGAAAGAAGTTAGCTACATCCGTGCGTCAATGTCTTTAATTGGACTCAGTTTGTGTGTTACATTACGAAGCCTATATAACTTGAGACTTTTTCGCAACCGGACCTCGTAATTGGACTCAAACTCTTCCAATACTATTGTTTCAACACATATGAAGTGTTGGAACAAGATTCGTGACAGTCGAAACAAGTTAGCTCCATCCATGCTTCAACGTCTCAAATTAGACTCAATTTGTGTCTTACATTCCAAAGCATATAACTTGTGACTTTATCGCAACCAGACCTCGTAATTGGACTCAAACTCTTCCATTACTATTGTTTCAACAGATTTTAAGTGTTAGAACAAGATTTGGGATAGTCGAAACAAGTTACTTCCATCCGTGCGTCAACGTCTCAAATTGGACTCAGTTTGTGTGTTACATTACGAAGCCTATAACTTGTGACTTTTTCGCAACCGGACCTCCTAATTGGACTCAAACTCTTCCATCACTATTGTTTCAACACATTTGAAGTGTTGGAACAAGATTCGGGACAGTCGAAAGAAGTTAGCTACATCAGTGCGTCAATGTCTTTAATTGGACTCAGTTTGTGTGTTACATTACGAAGCCTATAACTTGTGAATTTTTCACAACCGGACCTCTTAATTGGACTCAAACCCTTCCATCACTATTGTTTCAACACATTTGAAGTGTTGGAACAAGATTCGGGACAGTCGAAACTAGTTAGCTCCATCCGTGCGTCAATGTATTTAAATGGACTCAGTTTGTGTGTTACATTACGAAGCCTATAACTTGTGACTTTTTCGCAACCGGACCTCGTAATTGGACTCAAACTCTTCCATTACTATTGTTTCAACACATTTGAAGTGTTGGAAAAAGATTCGTGACAGTCGAAATAAGTTAGCTCCATCCGTGCGCCAACGTCTCAAATTGGACTCAGTTTGTGTGTTATATTCCGTAGCCTATAACTGGTGACTTTTTCGCAACCGGACCTCGTAATTGGACTCGAACTCTTCCATTACTATTGTTTCAACACATTCGAAGTGTTGGAACAAAATTAGGGACGGTCAAAACAAGTTAGGTCCATCCGTGCGTCAACGTTTCTAATTGGACTCAGTTTGTGTGTTATATTCCGAAGCCTATAACTTGTGACTTTTTCGCAACCGGACCTCATAATTGGACTCAAACTCTTCCATCACTATTGTTTCAACACATTTGAAGTGTTGGAACAAGATTCGGGACAGTCGAAAGAAGTTAGCTACATCCGTGCGTCAATGTCTTTAATTGGACTCAGTTTGTGTGTTACATTACGAAGCCTATATAACTTGTGACTTTTTCGCAACCGGACCTCGTAATTGGACTCAAACTCTTCCATCACTATTGTTTCAACACATTTGAAGTGTTGGAACAAGATTCGGGACAGTCGAAAGAAGTTAGCTACATCAGTGCGTCAATGTCTTTAATTGGACTCAGTTTGTGTGTTACATTACGAAGCCTATAACTTGTGACTTTTTCGCAACCGGACCTCGTAATTGGACTCAAACTCTTCCAATACTATTGTTTCAACACATATGAAGTGTTGGAATAAGATTGGTGACAGTCGAAACAAGTTAGCTCCATCCATGCTTCAACGTCTCAAATTGGACTCAATTTGTGTCTTACATTCCGAAGCCTATAACTTGTGACTTTGTCGCAACCAGACCTCGTAATTGGACTCAAACTCTTCCATTACTATTGTTTAAACAGATTTTAAGTGTTAGAACAATATTTGGGATAGTCGAAACAAGTTACTTCCATCCGTGCGTCAACGTCTCAAATTGGACTCAGTTTGTGTGTTACATTCCGAAGCCTATAACTTGTGACTTTTGCTAAACCAGTCCTCGTAATTCGACTCAAACTCTTCCATTACTATTGTTTCAACAAATTTTAAGTGTTAGAACAAGATTTGGGACAGTCGAAACAAGTTAACTCCATCCGTGCGTCAACGTCTCAAATTGGACTCAGTTTGTGTGATACATTCCGAAGCCTATAACTTGTGACTTTTTCACAACCGGACCTCATAATTGGACTCAAACTCTTCCATCACTATTGTTTCAACACATTTGAAGTGTTGGAACAAGATTCGGGACAGGCGAAACTAGTTAGCTCCATCCGTGCGTCAATGTCTCAAATTGGACTCAGTTTGTGTGTTACATTCCGAAGCCTATAACTTGTGACTTTTTCGCAATCGGACCTCGTAATTGCACTCAAACTCTTCCATTACTATTGTTTCAACACATTTGAAGTGTTGGAACAAGATTCGTGACAGTCGAAACAAGTTAGCTCCATCCATGACTCAATGTCTCAAATTGAACTCAGTTTGTGTCTTACATTCCGAAGCCTATAACTTGTGACTTTTTCGCAACCGGACCTCATAATTGGACTCAAACTCTTCCATCACTATTGTTTCAACACATTTGAAGTGTTGGAACGAGATTCGGGACAGTCGAAACTAGTTAGCTCCATCCGTGCGTCAATGTCTCAAATTGGACTCAGTTTGTGTGTTACATTCCGAAGGCTATAACTTGTGACTTTTTCGCAACCGGACCTCATAATTCGACTCAAACTCTTCCATCACTATTGTTTCAACACATTTGAAGTGTTGGAACAAGATTCGGGACAGTCGAAACTAGTTAGCTCCATCCGTGCGTCAATGTCTCAAATTGGACTTAGTTTGTGTGTTACATTACGAAGCCTATAACTTGTGACTTTTTCGCAACCGGACCTCGTAATTGGACTCAAACTCTTCCAATACTATTGTTTCAACACATATGAAGTGTTGGAACAAGATTCGTGACAGTCGAAACAAGTTAGCACCATCCATGCTTCAACGTCTCAAATTGGACTCAATTTGTGTCTTACATTACAAAGCCTATAACTTGTGACTTTGTCGCAACCAGACATCGTAATTGGACTCAAACTCTTCCATTACTATTGTTTCAACAAATTTGAAGTGTTGGAACAGGATTCGGGACAGTCGAAAGAAGTTAGCTACATCCGTGCGTCAATGTCTTTAATTGGACTCAGTTTGTGTATTACATTACGAAGCCTATAACTTGTGACTTTTTCGCAACCGGACCTCGTAATTGGACTCAAACTCTTCTAATACTATTGTTTCAACACCTATGAAATGTTGGAACAAGATTCGGGACAGTCGAAACAAGTTAGCTCCATCCGTGCGTCAATGTCTTTAATTAGACTCAGTTTGTGTGTTACATTACGAAGCCTATAACTTGTGACTTTTTCGCAACCGGACCTCGTAATTGGACTCGAACTCTTCAATTACTATTGTTTCAACACATTTGAAGTGTTGGAACAAGATTCGTGACAGTCGAAACAAGTTAGGTCCATCCGTGCGTCAACGTTTCTAATTGGACTCAGTTTGTGTGTTATATTCCGAAGCCTATAACTTGTGACTTTTTCGCAACCGGACCTCGTAATTGGACTCGAACTCTTCCATTACTATTGTTGCAATAGATTTTAAGTGTTAGAACAAGATTTGGGATAGTAGAAACAAGTTACTTCCATCCGTGCGTCAACGTCTCAAATTGCACTCAGTTTGTGTGTTACATTCCGAAGCCTATAACTTGTGACTTTTGCGCAACCAGACCTCGTAATTGGACTCAAACTCTTCCATCACTATTGTTTCAACACATTTGAAGGGTTGGAACAAGATTCGGGACAGTCGAAACAACTTAGCTCCATCCGTGTGCAATGTCTTTAATTGGACACAGTTTGTGTGTTACATTACGAAGCCTATAACTTGTGACGTTTTCGCAACCGGACCTCATAATTGGACTCAAACTCTTCCATCACTATTGTTTCAACACATTTGAAGTGTTGGAACAAGATTCGGGACAGTCGAAAGAAGTTAGCTACATCAGTGCGTCAATATCTTTAATTGGACTCAGTTTGTGTGTTACATTACGAAGCCTATAACTTGTGACTTTTTCACAACCGGACCTCTTAATTGGACTCAAACCCTTCCATTACTATTGTTTCAACACATTTGAAGTGTTGGAACAAGATTCGGGACAGTCGAAACTAGTTAGCTCCATCCGTGCGTCAATGTATTTAAATGGACTCAGTTTGTGTGTTACATTACGAAGCCTATAACTTGTGACTTTTTCGCAACCGGACCTCGTAATTGGACTCAAACTCTTCCATTACTATTGTTTCAACACATTTGAAGTGTTGGAAAAAGATTCGTAACAGTCGAAACAAGTTAGCTCCATCCGTGCGTCAACGTCTCAAATTGGACTCAGTTTGTGTGTTATATTCCGAAGCCTATAACTTGTGACTTTTTCGCAACCGGACCTCGTAATTGGACTCGAACTCTTCCATTACTATTGTTTCAACACATTCGAAGTGTTGGAACAAAATTAGGGACAGTCGAAACAAGTTAGCTCCATCCGTGTGCAATGTCTTTAATTGGACACAGTTTGTGTGTTACATTACGAAGCCTATAACTTGTGACTTTTTCGCAACCGGACCTCATAATTGGACTCAAACTCTTCCATCACTATTGTTTCAACACATTTGAAGTGTTGGAACAAGATTCGGGACAGTCGAAAGAAGTTAGCTACATCCGTGCGTCAATGTCTTTAATTGTACTCAGTTTGTGTGTCACATTACGAAGCCTATAACTTGTGACTTTTTCGCAACCGGACCTCGTAATTGGACTCAAACTCTTCCAATCCTATTGTTTCAACACATATGAAGTGTTGGAACAAGATTCGTAACAGTCGAAACAAGTTAGCTCCATCCATGCTTCACCGTCTCAAATTGGACTCAATTTGTGTCATACATTCCGAAGCCTATAACTTGTGACTTTTTTGCAACCGGACCTCGTAATTGGACTCAAACTCTTCCATTGCTATTGTTTCAACACATTTGAAGTGTTGGAACAAGATTCGTGACAGTCAAAACAAGTTAGCTCCATCCGTGCGTCAACGTCTCAAATTGGACTCAGTTTGTGTGTTATATTCCGAAGCCTATAACTTGTGACTTTTTCGCAACCGGACCTCGTAATTGGACTCGAACTTTTCCATTACTATTGTTTCAACAGAGTTTAAGTGTTAGAACAAGATTTGGGATAGCAGAAACAAGTTACTTCCATCCGTGCGTCAACGTCTCAAATTGCACTCAGTTTGTGTGTTACATTCCGAAGCCTATAACTTGTGACTTTTGCGCAACCAGACCTCGTAATTGGACTCAAACTCTTCCATCACTATTGTTTCAACACATTTGAAGTGTTGGAACAAGATTCGGGACAGTCGAAACAAGTTCGCTCCATCCGTGTGCAATGTCTTTAATTGGACACAGTTTGTGTGTTACATTACGAAGCCTATAACTTGTGACTTTTTAGCAACCGACCTCATAATTGGACTCAAACTCTTCCATCACTATTGTTTCAACACATTTGAAGTGTTGGAACAAGATTCGAGACAGTCGAAAGAAGTTAGCTACATCCGTGCGTCAATGTCTTTAATTGGACTTAGTTTGTGTGCTACATTACGAAGCCTATATAACTTGTGACTTTTTCACAACCGGACCTCGTAATTGGACTCAAACTCTTCCAATACTATTGTTTCAACACATATGAAGTGTTGGAACAAGATTCCTGACAGTCGAAACAAGTTAGCTCCATCCATGTTTCAACATCTCAAATTGGACTCAATTTGTGTCTTACATTCCGAAGCATATAACTTGTGACCTTATCGCAACCAGACCTCGTAATTGGACTCAAACTCTTCCATTACTATTGTTTCAACAGATTTTAAGTGTTAGAACAAGATTTGGGATAGTCGAAACAAGTTACTTCCATCCGTGCGTCAACGTCTCAAATTGGACTCAGTTTGTGTGTTACATTACGAAGCCTATAACTTGTGACTTTTTCGCAACCGGACCTCATAATTGGACTCAAACTCTTCCATCACTATTGTTTCAACACATTTGAAGTGTTGGAACAAGATTCGGGACAGTCGAAAGAAGTTAGCTACATCAGTGCGTCAATGTCTTTAATTGGACTCAGTTTGTGTGTTACATTACGAAGCCTATAACTTGTGAATTTTTCACAACCGGACCTCTTAATTGGACTCAAACCCTTCCATCACTATTGTTTCAACACATTTGAAGTGTTGGAACAAGATTCGGGACAGTCGAAACTAGTTAGCTCCATCCGTGCGTCAATGTATTTAAATGGACTCAGTTTGTGTGTTACATTACGAAGCCTATAACTTGTGACTTTTTCGCAACCGGACCTCGTAATTGGACTCAAACTCTTCCATTACTATTGTTTCAACACATTTGAAGTGTTGGAAAAAGATTCGTGACAGTCGAAATAAGTTAGCTCCATCCGTGCGCCAACGTCTCAAATTGGACTCAGTTTGTGTGTTATATTCCGAAGCCTATAACTGGTGACTTTTTCGCAACCGGACCTCGTAATTGGACTCGAACTCTTCCATTACTATCGTTTCAACACATTCGAAGTGTTGGAACAAAATTAGGGACAGTCGAAACAAGTTAGCTCCATCCGTGTGCAATGTCTTTAATTGGACACAGTTTGTGTGTTACATTACGAAGCCTATAACTTGTGACTTTTTCGCAACCGGACCTCATAATTGGACTCAAACTCTTCCATCACTATTGTTTCAACACATTTGAAGTGTTGGAACAAGATTCGGGACAGTCGAAAGAAGTTAGCTACATCCGTGCGTCAATGTCTTTAATTGTACTCAGTTTGTGTGTCACATTACGAAGCCTATAACTTGTGACTTTTTCGCAACCGGACCTCGTAATTGGACTCAAACTCTTCCAATCCTATTGTTTCAACATATATGAAGTGTTGGAACAAGATTCGTAACAGTCGAAACAAGTTAGCTCCATCCATGCTTCAACGTCTCAAATTGGACTCAATTTGTGTCTTACATTCCGAAGCCTATAACTTGTGACTTTTTCGCAACCGGACCTCGTAATTGGACTCAAACTCTACCATTACTATTGTTTCAACACATTTGAAGTGTTGGAAGAAGATTCGTGACAGTCAAAACAAGTTAGCTCCATCCGTGCGTCAACGTCTCAAATTGGACTCAGTTTGTGTGTTATATTCCGAAGCCTATAACTTGTGACTTTTTCGCAACCGGACCTCGTAATTGGACTCGAACTCTTCCATTATTATTGTTTCAACAGATTTTAAGTGTTAGAACAAGATTTGGGATAGCAGAAACAAGTTACTTCCATCCGTGCGTCAACGTCTCAAATTGCACTCAGTTTGTGTGTTACATTCCGAAGCCTATAACTTGTGACTTTTGCGCAACCAGACCGCGTAATTGGACTCAAACTCTTCCATCACTATTGTTTCAACACATTTGAAGTGTTGGAACAAGAGTCGGGACAGTCGAAACAACTTAGCTCCATCCGTGTGCAATGTCTTTAATTGGACACAGTTTGTGTGTTACATTACGAAGCCTATAACTTGTGACTTTTTTGCAACCGGACCTCATAATTGGACTCAAACTCTTCCATCACTATTGTTTCAACACATTTGAAGTGTTGGAACAAGATTCGGGACAGTCGAAAGAAGTTAGCTACATCCGTACGTCAATGTCTTTAATTGTACTCAGTTTGTGTGTCACATTACGAAGCCTATAACTTGTGACTTTTTCGCAACCGGACCTCGTAATTGGACTCAAACTCTACCATTACTATTGTTTCAACACATTTGAAGTGTTGGAACAAGATTCGTGACAGTTAAAACAAGTTAGCTCCATCCGTGCGTCAACGTCTCAAATTGGACTCAGTTTGTGTGTTATATTCCTAAGCCTATAACTTGTGACTTTTTCTCAACCGGACCTCGTAATTGGACTCGAACTCTTCCATTTCTATTGTTTCAACAGATTTTAAGTGTTAGAACAAGATTTGGGATAGCAGAAACAAGTTACTTCCATCCGTGCGTCAACGTCTCAAATTGCACTCAGTTTGTGTGTTACATTCCGAAGCCTATAACTTGTGACTTTTGCGCAACCAGACCTCGTAATTGGACTCAAACTCTTCCATCACTATTGTTTCAACACATTTGAAGTGTTGGAACAAGATTCGGGACAGTCGAAACAACTTAGCTCCATCCGTGTGCAATGTCTTTAATTGGACACAGTTTGTGTGTTACATTACGAAGCCTATAACTTGTGACTTTTTCGCAACCGGACCTCATAATTGGACTCAAACTCTTCCATCACTATTGTTTCAACACATTTGAAGTGTTGGAACAGGATTCGGGACAGTCGAAAGAAGTTAGCTACATCCGTGCGTCAATGTCTTTAATTGGACTCAGTTTGTGTATTACATTACGAAGCCTATAACTTGTGACTTTTTCGCAACCGGACCTCGTAATTGGACTCAAACTCTTCTAATACTATTGTTTCAACACCTATGAAATGTTGGAACAAGATTCGGGACAGTCGAAACAAGTTAGCTCCATCCGTGCGTCAATGTCTTTAATTAGACTCAGTTTGTGTGTTACATTACGAAGCCTATAACTTGTGACTTTTTCGCAACCGGACCTCGTAATTGGACTCGAACTCTTCAATTACTATTGTTTCAACACATTTGAAGTGTTGGAACAAGATTCGTGACAGTCGAAACAAGTTAGGTCCATCCGTGCGTCAACGTTTCTAATTGGACTCAGTTTGTGTGTTATATTCCGAAGCCTATAACTTGTGACTTTTTCGCAACCGGACCTCATAATTGGACTCAAACTCTTCCATTACTATTGTTTCAACAGATTTTAAGTGTTAGAACAAGATTTGGGATAGTCGAAACAAGTTACTTCCATCCGTGCGTCAACGTCTCAAATTGGACTCAGTTTGTGTGTTACATTACGAAGCCTATAACTTGTGACTTTTTCGCAACCGGACCTCATAATTGGACTCAAACTCTTCCATCACTATTGTTTCAACACATTTGAAGTGTTGGAACAAGATTCGGGACAGTCGAAAGAAGTTAGCTACATCAGTGCGTCAATGTCTTTAATTGGACTCAGTTTGTGTGTTACATTACGAAGCCTATAACTTGTGAATTTTTCACAACCGGACCTCTTAATTGGACTCAAACCCTTCCATCACTATTGTTTCAACACATTTGAAGTGTTGGAACAAGATTCGGGACAGTCGAAACTAGTTAGCTCCATCCGTGCGTCAATGTATTTAAATGGACTCAGTTTGTGTGTTACATTACGAAGCCTATAACTTGTGACTTTTTCGCAACCGGACCTCGTAATTGGACTCAAACTCTTCCATTACTATTGTTTCAACACATTTGAAGTGTTGGAAAAAGATTCGTGACAGTCGAAATAAGTTAGCTCCATCCGTGCGCCAACGTCTCAAATTGGACTCAGTTTGTGTGTTATATTCCGAAGCCTATAACTGGTGACTTTTTCGCAACCGGACCTCGTAATTGGACTCGAACTCTTCCATTACTATTGTTTCCACACATTCGAAGTGTTGGAACAAAATTAGGGACGGTCAAAACAAGTTAGGTCCATCCGTTCGTCAACGTTTCTAATTGGACTCAGTTTGTGTGTTATATTCCGAAGCCTATAACTTGTGACTTTTTCGCAACCGGACCTCGTAATTTGACTCGAACTCTTCCAGTACTATTGTTTCAATAGATTTTAAGTGTTAGAACAAGATTTGGGATAGCAGAAACAAGTTACTTCCATCCGTGCGTCAACGTCTCAAATTGCACTCAGTTTGTGTGTTACATTCCGAAGCCTATAACTTGGGACTTTTGCGCAACCAGACCTCGTAATTGGACTCAAACTCTTCCATCACTATTGTTTCAACACATTTGAAGTGTTGGAACAAGATTCGGGACAGTCGAAACAACTTAGCTCCATCCGTGTGCAATGTCTTTAATTGGACACAGTTTGTGTGTTACATTACGAAGCCTATAACTTGTGACTTTTTTGCAACCGGACCTCATAATTGGACTCAAACTCTTCCATCACTATTGTTTCAACACATTTGAAGTGTTGGAACAAGATTCGGGACAGTCGAAAGAAGTTAGCTACATCAGTGCGTCAATGTCTTTAATTGGACTCAATTTGTGTGTTACATTACGAAGCCTATAACTTGTGAATTTTTCACAACCGGACCTCTTAATTGGACTCAAACCCTTCCATCACTATTGTTTCAACACATTTGAAGTGTTGGAACAAGATTCGGGACAGTCGAAACTAGTTAGCTCCATCCGTGCGTCAATGTATTTAAATGGACTCAGTTTGTGTGTTACATTCCGAAGCCTATAACTTGTGACTTTGTCGCAACCAGACCTCGTAATTGGACTCAAACTCTTCCATTACTATTGTTTCAATAGATTTTAAGTGTTGGAAAAAGATTTGGGACAGTCGAAACAAGTTAACTCCATCCGTGCGTCAACGTCTCAAATTGGACTTAGTTTGTGTGTTATATTCCGAAGCCTATAACTTGTGACTTTTGCGCAACCAGACCTCGTAATTGGACTCAAACTCTTCCATCACTATTGTTTCAACACATTTGAAGTGTTGGAACAAGATTCGGGACAGTCGAAACAAGTTAGCTCCATCCGTGCGTCAATGTCTTTAATTAGACTCAGTTTGTGTGTTACATTACGAAGCCTATAACTTGTGACTTTTTCGCAACCGGACCTCGTAATTGGACTCGAACTCTTCCATTACTATTGTTTCAACACATTTGAAGTGTTGGAACAAGATTCGTGACAGTCGAAACAAGTTAGCTCCATCCGTGCGTCAACGTTTCTAATTGGACTCAGTTTGTGTGTTATATTCCGAAGCCTATAACTTGTGACTTTTTCGCAACCGGACCTCGTAATTGGACTCGAACTCTTCCATTACTATTGTTTCAATAGATTTTAAGTGTTAGAACAAGATTTGGGATAGCAGAAACAAGTTACTTCCATCTGTGCGTCAACGTCTCAAATTGCACTCAGTTTGTGTGTTACATTCCGAAGCCTATAACTTGTGACTTTTGCGCAACCAGACCTCGTAATTGGACTCAAACTCTTCCATCACTATTGTTTCAACACATTTGAAGTGTTGGAACAAGATTCGGGACAGTCGAAACAAGTTAGCTCCATCCGTGTTCAATGTCTTTAATTGGACACAGTTTGTGTGTTACATTACGAAGCCTATATAACTTGTGACTTTTTCGCAACCGGACCTCGTAATTGGACTCAAACTCTTCCAATACTATTGTTTCAACACATATGAAGTGTTGGAACAAGATTCGTGACAGTCGAAACAAGTTAGCTCCATCCGTGCGTCAATGTCTTTAATTAGACTCAGTTTGTGTGTTACATTACGAAGCCTATAACTTGTGACTTTTTCGCAACCGGACCTCGTAATTGGACTCGAACTCTTCCATTACTATTGTTTCAACACATTTGAAGTGTTGGAACAAGATTCGTGACAGTCGAAACAAGTTAGCTCCATCCGTGCGTCAACGTTTCTAATTGGACTCAGTTTGTGTGTTATATTCCGAAGGCTATAACTTGTGACTTTTTCGTAACCGGACCTCGTAATTGGACTCGAACTCTTCCATTACTATTGTTTCAATAGATTTTAAGTGTTAGAATAAGATTTGGGATAGCAGAAACAAGTTACTTCCATCCGTGCGTCAACGTCTCAAATTGCACTCAGTTTGTGTGTTACATTCCGAAGCCTATAACTTGTGACTTTTGCGCAACCAGACCTCGTAATTGGACTCAAACTCTTCCATCACTATTGTTTCAACACATTTGAAGTGTTGGAACAAGATTCGGGACAGTCGAAACAAGTTTGCTCCATCCGTGTTCAATGTCTTTAATTGGACACAGTTTGTGTGTTACATTACGAAGCCTATATAACTTGTGACTTTTTCGCAACCGGACCTCGTAATTGGACTCAAACTCTTCCAATACTATTGTTTCAACACATATGAAGTGTTGGAACAAGATTCGTGACAGTCGAAACAAGTTAGCTCCATCCATGCTTCAACGTCTCAAATTGGACTCAATTTGTGTCTTACATTCCGAAGCATATAACTTGTGACTTTATCGCAACCAGACCTCGTAATTGGACTCAAACTCTTCCATTACTATTGTTTCAACAGATTTTAAGTGTTAGAACAAGATTTGGGATAGTCGAAACAAGTTACTTCCATCCGTGCGTCAACGTCTCAAATTGGACTCAGTTTGTGTGTTACATTACAAAGCCTATAACTTGTGACTTTTTCGTAACCGGACCTCATAATTGGACTCAAACTCTTCCATCACTATTGGTTGAACACATTTGAAGTGTTGGAACAAGATTCGTGACAGTCGAAACAAGTTAGCTCCATCCGTGCGTCAACGTTTCTAATTGGACTCAGTTTGTGTGTTATATTCCGAAGCCTATAACTTGTGACTTTTTCGCAACCGGACCTCGTAATTGGACTCGAACTCTTCCATTACTATTGTTTCAATAGATTTTAAGTGTTAGAACAAGATTTGGGATAGCAGTAACAAGTTACTTCCATCCGTGCGTCAACGTCTCAAATTGCACTCAGTTTGTGTGTTACATTCCGAAGCCTATAACTTGAGACTTTTGCGCAACCAGACCTCGTAATTGGACTCAAACTCTTCCATCACTATTGTTTCAACACATTTGAAGTGTTGGAACAAGATTCGGGACAGTCGAAACAACTTAACTCCATCCGTGTGCAATGTCTTTAATTGGACACAGTTTGAGTGTTACATTACGAAGCCTATAACTTGTGACTTTTTCGCAACCGGACCTCATAATTGGACTCAAACTCTTCCATCACTATTGTTTCAACACATTTGAAGTGTTGGAACAAGATTCGGGACAGTCGAAAAAAGTTAGCTACATCTGTGCGTCAATGTCTTTAATTGGACTCAGTTTGTGTGTTACATTACGAAGGCTATAACTTGTGACTTTTTCGCAACCGGACCTCGTAATTGGACTCAAACTCTTCCAATACTATTGTTTCAACACATATGAAGTGTTGGAACAAGATTCATGACAGTCGAAACAAGTTAGCTCCATCAATGCTTCAACGTCTCAAATTGCACTCAATTTCTGTCTTACATTCCGAAGCCTATAACTTGTGACTTTATCGCAACCAGACCTCGTAATTGGACTCAAACTCTTCCATTACTATTGTTTCAACAGATTTTAAGTGTTAGAACAAGATTTGGGATAGTCGAAACAAGTTACTTCCATCCGTGCGTCAACGTCTCAAATTGGACTCAGTTTGTGTGTTACATTCCGAAGCCTATAACTTGTGACTTTTGTGCAACCAGACCTCGTAATTAGACTCAAACTGTTCCATTACTATTGTTTCAACAGATTTTAAGTGTTGGAACAAGATTCGGGGCAGTCGAAATAAGTTAGCTCCATCCGTGCGTGAACGTCTAAAATTGGATTCAGTTTGTGTGTTACATTCCGAAGCCTATAACTTGTGACTTTTGCGCAACCAGACCTCGTAATTGGACTCAAACTCTTCCATCACTATTGTTTCAACACATTTGAAGTGTTGGAACAAGATTCGGGACAGTCGAAACAACTTAGCTCCATCCGTGTGCAATGTCTTTAATTGGACACAGTTTGTGTGTTACATTACGAAGCCTATAACTTGTGACTTTTTCGCAACCGGACCTCATAATTGGACTCAAACTCTTCCATCACTATTGTTTCAACACATTTGAAGTGTTGGAACAAGATTCGGGACAGTCGAAAGAAGTTAGCTACATCAGTGCGTCAATGTCTTTAATTGGACTCAATATGTGTGTTACATTACGAAGCCTATAACTTGTGATTTTTTCGCAACCGGACCTCGTAATTGGACTCAAACTCTTCCAGTACTATTGTTTCAACACATATTAAGTGTTGGAACAAGATTCGTGACAGTCAAAACAAGTTAGCTCCATCCATGCTTCAACGTCTCAAATTCGACTTAATTTGTGTCTTACATTCCGAAGCCTATAACTTGTGAGTTTGTCGCAACCAGACCTCGTAATTGGACTCAAACTCTTCCATTACTATTGTTTCAATAGATTTTAAGTGTTGGAACAAGATTTGGGACAGTCGAAACAAGTTAACTCCATCCGTGCGTCAACGTCTCAAATTGGACTCAGTTTGTGTGATACATTCCGAAGCCTATAACTTGTGACTTTTGCGCAACCAGACCTCGTAATTGGACTCAAACTCTTCCATCACTATTGTTTCAACACATTTGAAGTGTTGGAACAAGATTCGGGACAGTCGAAACAAGTTAGCTCCATCCGTGCGTCAATGTCTTTAATTAGACTCAGTTTGTGTGTTACATTACGAAGCCTATAACTTGTGACTTTTTCGCAACCGGACCTCGTAATTGGACTCGAACTCTTCCATTACTATTGTTCCAACACATTTGAAGTGTTGGAACAAGATTCGTGACAGTCGAAACAAGTTAGCTCCATCCGTGCGTCAACGTTTCTAATTGGACTCAGTTTGTGTGTTATATTCCGAAGCCTATAACTTGTGACTTTTTCGCAACCGGACCTCGTAATTGGACTCGAACTCTTCCATTACTATTGTTTCAATAGATTTTAAGTGTTAGAACAAGATTTGGGATAGTAGAAACAAGTTACTTCCATCCGTGCGTCAACGTCTCAAATTGCACTCAGTTTGTGTGTTACATTCCGAAGCCTATAACTTGTGACTTTTGCGCAACCAGACCTCGTAATTGGACTCAAACTCTTCCATCACTATTGTTTCAACACATTTGAAGTGTTGGAACAAGATTCGGGATAGTCGAAACAAGTTTGCTCCATCCGTGTTCAATGTCTTTAATTGGACACAGTTTGTGTGTTACATTACGAAGCCTATATAACTTGTGACTTTTTCGCAACCGGACCTCGTAATTGGACTCAAACTCTTCCAATACTATTGTTTCAACACATATGAAGTGTTGGAACAAGATTCGTGACAGTCGAAACAAGTTAGCTCCATCCGTGCGTCAATGTCTTTAATTAGACTCAGTTTGTGTGTTACATTACGAAGCCTATAACTTGTGACTTTTTCGCAACCGGACCTCGTAATTGGACTCGAACTCTTCCATTACTATTGTTTCAACACATTTGAAGTGTTGGAACAAGATTCGTGACAGTCGAAACAAGTTAGCTCCATCCATGCTTGAACGTCTCAAATTGGACTCAATTTGTGTCTTACATTCCGAAGCATATAACTTGTGACTTTATCGCAACCAGACCTCGTAATTGGACTCAAACTCTTCCATTACTATTGTTTCAACAGATTTTAAGTGTTAGAACAAGATTTGGGATAGTCGAAACAAGTTACTTCCATCCGTGCGTCAACGTCTCAAATTGGACTCAGTTTGTGTGTTACCTTACAAAGCCTATAACTTGTGACTTTTTCGCAACCGGACCTCATAATTGGACTCAAACTCTTCCATCACTATTGATTGTACACATTTGAAGTGTTGGAACAAGATTCGTGACAGTCGAAACAAGTTAGCTCCATCCGTGCGTCAACGTTTCTAATTGGACTCAGTTTGTGTGTTATATTCCGAAGCCTATAACTTGTGACTTTTTCGCAACCGGACCTCGTAATTGGACTCGAACTCTTCCATTACTATTGTTTCAATAGATTTTAAGTGTTAGAACAAGATTTGGGATAGCAGAAACAAGTTACTTCTATCCGTGCGTCAACGTCTCAAATTGCACTCAGTTTGTGTGTTACATTACAAAGCCTATAACTTGTGACTTTTTCGCAACCGGACCTCATAATTGGACTCAAACTCTTCCATCACTATTGTTTCAACACATTTGAAGTGTTGGAACAAGATTCGGGACAGTCGAAAGAAGTTAGCTACATCAGTGCGTCAATGTCTTTAATTGGACTCAGTTTGTGTGTTACATTACGAAGCCTATAACTTGTGACTTTTTCACAACCGGACCTCTTAATTGGACTCAAACCCTTCCATCACTATTGTTCCAACACATTTGAAGTGTTGGAACAAGATTCGGGACAGTCGAAACTAGTTAGCTCCATCCGTGCGTCAATGTATTTAAATGGACTCAGTTTGTGTTACATTACGAAGCCTATAACTTGTGACTTTTTCGCAACCGGACCTCGTAATTGGACTCAAACTCTTCCATTACTATTGTTTCAACACATTTGAAGTGTTGGAAAAAGATTCGTGACAGTCGAAATAAGTTAGCTCCATCCGTGCGTCAACGTCTCAAATTGGACTCAGTTTGTGTGTTATATTCCGAAGCCTATAACTTGTGACTTTTTCGCAACCGGACCTCGTAATTGGACTCGAACTATTCCATTACTATTGTTTCAACACATTCGAAGTGTTGGAACAAAATTAGGGACAGTCGAAACAAGTTAGCTCCATCCGTGTGCAATGTCTTTAATTGGACACAGTTCGTGTGTTACATTACGAAGCCTATAACTTGTGACTTTTTCGCAACCGGACCTCATAATTGGACTCAAACTCTTCCATCACTATTGTTTCAACACATTTGAAGTGTTGGAACAAGATTCGGGACAGTCGAAAGAAGTTAGCTACATCCGTGCGTCAATGTCTTTAATTGTACTCAGTTTGTGTGTCACATTACGAAGCCTATAACTTGTGACTTTTTCGCAACCGGACCTCGTAATTAGACTCAAACTCTTCCAATCCTATTGTTTCAATACATATGAAGTGTTGGAACAAGATTCGTAACAGTCGAAACAAGTTAGCTCCATCCATGCTTCAACGTCTCAAATTGGACTCAATTTGTATCTTACATTCCGAAGCCTATAACTTGTGACTTTTTCGCAACCGGACCTCGTAATTGGACTCAAACTCTTCCATTACTATTGGTTCAACACATTTGAAGTGTTGGAACAAGATTCGTGACAGTCAAAACAAGTTAACTCCATCCGTGCGTCAACGTCTCAAATTGGACTCAGTTTGTGTGTTATATTCCGAAGCCTATAACTTGTGACTTTTTCGCAACCGGACCTCGTAATTGAACTAGAACTCTTCCATTACTATTGTTTCAACAGATTTTAAGTGTTAGAACAAGATTTCGGATAGCAGAAACAAGTTACTTCCATCCGTGCGTCAACGTCTCAAATTGCACTCAGTTTGTGTGTTACATTCCGAAGCCTATAACTTGTGACTTTTGCGCAACCAGACCTCGTAATTGGACTCAAACTCTTCCATCACTATTGTTTCAACACATTTGAAGTGTTGGAACAAGATTCGGGACAGTCGAAACAACTTAGCTCCATCCGTGTGCAATGTCTTTAATTGGACACAGTTTGTGTGTTACATTACGAAGCCTATAACTTGTGACTTTTTCGCAACCGGACCTCATAATTGGACTCAAACACTTTCATCACTATTGTTTCAACTCATTTGAAGTGTTGGAACAAGATTCGGGACAGTCGAAAGAAGTTAGCTACATCCGTGCGTCAATGTCTTTAATTGGACTCCGTTTGTGTGTTACATTACGAATCCTATATAACTTGTGACTTTTTCGCAACCGGACCTCGTAATTGGACTCAAACTCTTCTAATACTATTGTTTCAACACATATGAAGTGTTGGAATAAGATTCGTGACAGTCGAAACAAGTTAGCTCCATCCATGCTTCAACGTCTCAAATTGGACTCAATTTGTGTCTTACATTCCGAAGCATATAACTTGTGACTTTATCGCAACCAGACCTCGTAATTGGACTCAAACTCTTCCATTACTATTGTTTCAACAGATTTTAAGTGTTAGAACAAGATTTGGGATAGTCGAAACAAGTTACTTCCATCCGTGAGTCAACGTCTCAAATTGGACTCAGTTTGTGTGTTACATTACGAAGCCTATAACTTGTGACTTTTTCGCAACCGGACCTCATAATTGGACTCAAACTCTTCCATCACTATTGTTTCAACATATTTGAAGTGTTGGAACAAGATTCGGGACAGTCGAAAGAAGTTAGCTACATGAGTGCGTCAATGTCTTTAATTGGCCTCAGTTTGTGTGTTACATTACGAAGCCTATAACTTGTGACTTTTTCACAACCGGACCTCTTAATTGGACTCAAACCCTTCCATCACTATTGTTTCAACACATTTGAAGTGTTGGAACAAGATTCGGGACAGTCGAAACTAGTTAGCTCCATCCGTGCGTCAATGTATTTAAATGGACTCAGTTTGTGTGTTACATTACGAAGCCTATAACTTGTGACTTTTTCGCAACCGGACCTCGTAATTGGACTCAAACTCTTCCATTACTATTGTTTCAACACATTTGAAGTGTTGGAAAAAGATTCGTGACAGTCGAAATAAGTTAGCTCCATCCGTGCGTCAACGTCTCAAATTGGACTCAGTTTGTGTGTTATATTCCGAAGCCTATAACTTGTGACTTTTTCGCAACCGGACCTCGTAATTGGACTCGAACTCTTCCATTACTATTGTTTCAACACATTCGAAGTGTTGGAACAAAATTAGGGACAGTCGAAACAAGTTAGCTCCATCCGTGTGCAATGTCTTTAATTGGACACAGTTTGTGTGTTACATTACGAAGCCTATAACTTGTGACTTTTTCGCAACCGGACCTCATAATTGGACTCAAACTCTTCCATCACGATTGTTTCAACACATTTGAAGTGTTGGAACAAGATTCGGGACTGTCGAATGAAGTTAGCTACATCCGTGCGTCAATGTCTTTAATTGTACTCAGTTTGTGTGTCACATTACGAAGCCTATAACTTGTGACTTTTTCGCAACCGGACCTCGTAATTGGACTCAAACTCTTCCAATCCTATTGTTTCAACACATATGAAGTGTTGGAACAAGATTCGTAACAGTCGAAACAAGTTAGCTCCATCCATGCTTCAACGTCTCAAATTAGATTCAATTTGTGTCTTACATTCCGAAGCCTATAACTTGTGACTTTTTCGCAACCGGACCTCGTAATTGGACTCAAACTCTTCCATTACTATTGTTTCAACACATTTGAAGTGTTGGAACAAGATTCGTGACAGTCAAAACAAGTTAACTCCATCCGTGCGTCAGCGTCTCAAATTAGACTCAGTTTGTGTGTTATATTCCGAAGCCTATAACTTGTGACTTTTTTGCAACCGGACCTCGTAATTGGACTCGAACTCTTCCATTACTATTGTTTCAACAGATTTTAAGTGTTAGAACAAGATTTGGGATAGCAGAAACAAGTTACTTCCATCCGTGCGTCAACGTCTCAAATTGCACTCAGTTTGTGTGTTACATTCCGAAGCCTATAACTTGTGACTTTTGCGCAACCAGACCTCGTAATTGGACTCAAACTCTTCCATCACTATTGTTTCAACACATTTGAAGTGTTGGAACAAGATTCGGGACAGTCGAAACAACTTAGCTCCATCCGTGTGCAATGTCTTTAATTGGACACAGTTTGTGTGTTACATTACGAAGCCTATAACTTGTGACTTTTTCGTAACCGGACCTCATAATTGGACTCAAACTCTTCCATCACTATTGTTTCAACACATTTGAAGTGTTGGAACAAGATTCGGGACAGTCGAAAGAAGTTAGCTACATCAGTGCGTCAATGTCTTTAATTCGACTCAGTTTGTGTGTTACATTACGAAGCCTATAACTTGTGACTTTTTCACAACCGGACCTCTTAATTGGACTCAAACCCTTCCATCACTATTGTTTCAACACATTTGAAGTGTTGGAACAAGATTCGGGACAGTCGAAACTAGTTAGCTCCATCCGTGCGTCAATGTATTTAAATGGACTCGGTTTGTGTGTTACATTACGAAGCCTATAACTTGTGACTTTTTCGCAACCGGACCTCGTAATTGGACTCAAACTCTTCCATTACTATTGTTTCAACACATTTGAAGTGTTGGAAAAAGATTCGTGACAGTCGAAATAAGTTAGCTCCATCCGTGCGTCAACGTCTCAAATTGGACTCAGTTTGTGTGTTATATTCCGAAGCCTATAACTTGTGACTTTTTCGCAACCGGACCTCGTAATTGGACTCGAACTCTTCCATTACTATTGTTTCAACACATTCGAAGTGTTGGAACAAAATTAGGGATAGTCGAAACAAGTTAGCTCCATCCGTGTGCAATGTCTTTAATTGGACACAGTTTGTGTGTTACATTACGAAGCCTATAACTTGTGACTTTTTCGCAACCGGACCTCGTAATTTTACTCAAACTCTTCCAATCCTATTGTTTCAACACATATGAAGTGTTGGAACAAGATTCGGAACAGTCGAAACAAGTTAGCTCCATCCATGCTTCAACGTCTCAAATTGGACTCAATTTGTGTCTTACATTCCGAAGCCTATAACTTGTGACTTTTTCGCAACCGGACCTCGTAATTGGACTCAAACTCTTCCATTACTATTGTTTCAACACATTTGAAGTGTTGGAACAAGATTCGTGACAGTCAAAACAAGTTAACTCCATCCGTGCGTCAACGTCTCAAATTGGACTCAGTTTGTGTGTTATATTCCGAAGCCTATAACTTGTGACTTTTTTGCAACCGGACCTCGTAATTGGACTCGAACTCTTCCATTACTATTGTTTCAACAGACTTTAAGTGTTAGAACAAGATTTGGGATAGCAGAAACAAGTTACTTCCATCCGTGCGTCAACGTCTCAAATTGCACTCAGTTTGTGTGTTACATTCCGAAGCCTATAACTTGTGACTTTTGCGCAACCAGACCTCGTAATTGGACTCAAACTCTTCCATCACTATTGTTTCAACACATTTGAAGTGTTGGGACAAGATTCGGGACAGTCGAAACAACTTAGCTCCATCCGTGTGCAATGTCTTTAATTGGACACAGTTTGTGTGTTACATTACGAAGCCTATAACTTGTGACTTTTTCGAAACAACCTCATAGTTGGACTCAACCTCTTCCATCACTATTGTTTCAACACATTTGAAGTGTTGGAACAAGATTCAGGACAGTCGAAAGAAGTTAGAAACATCCGTGCGTCAATGTCTTTAATTGGACTCAGTTTGTGTGTTACATTACGAAGCCTATATAACTTGTGACTTTTTCGCAACCGGACCTCGTAATTGGACTCAAACTCTTCTAATACTATTGTTTCAACACATATGAAGTGTTGGAACAAGATTCGTGACAGTCGAAACAAGTTAGCTCCATCCATGCTTCAACGTCTCAAATTGGACTCAATTTGTGTCTTACATTCCGAAGCATATAACTTGTGACTTTATCGCAACCAGACCTCGTAATTGGACTCAAACTCTTCCATTACTATTGTTTCAACAGATTTTAAGTGTTAGAACAAGATTTGGGATAGTCGAAACAAGTTACTTCCATCCGTGCGTCAACGTCTCAAATTGGACTCAGTTTGTGTGTTACATTCCGAAGCCTATAACTTGTGACTTTTGCGCAACCAGACCTCGTAATTCGACTCAAACTCTTCCATTACTATTGTTTCAACAGATTTTAAGTGTTGGAACGAGATTCGGGGCAGTCGAAACAAGTTAGCTCCATCCGTGCGTGAACGTCTAAAATTGGATTCAGTTTGTGTGTTACATTACGAAGCCAATAACTTGTGACTTTTTCGCAACCGGACCTCGTAATTGGACTCAAACTCTTCCATTACTATTGTTTCAACAGATTTTAAGTGTTAGAACAAGATTTGGGATAGTCGAAACAAGTTACTTCCATCCGTGCGTCAACGTCTCAAATTGGACTCAGTTTGTGTGTTACATTCCGAAGCCTATAACTTGTGACTTTTGTGCAACCAGACCTCGTAATTAGACTCAAACTGTTCCATTACTATTGTTTCAACAGATTTTAAGTGTTGGAACAAGATTCGGGGCAGTCGAAATAAGTTAGCTCCATCCGTGCGTGAACGTCTAAAATTGGATTCAGTTTGTGTGTTACATTCCGAAGCCTATAACTTGTGACTTTTGCGCAACCAGACCTCGTAATTGGACTCAAACTCTTCCATCACTATTGTTTCAACACATTTGAAGTGTTGGAACAAGATTCGGGACAGTCGAAACAACTTAGCTCCATCCGTGTGCAATGTCTTTAATTGGACACAGTTTGTGTGTTACATTACGAAGCCTATAACTTGTGACTTTTTCGCAACCGGACCTCATAATTGGACTCAAACTCTTCCATCACTATTGTTTCAACACATTTGAAGTGTTGGAACAAGATTCGGGACAGTCGAAAGAAGTTAGCTACATCAGTGCGTCAATGTCTTTAATTGGACTCAATATGTGTGTTACATTACGAAGCCTATAACTTGTGATTTTTTCGCAACCGGACCTCGTAATTGGACTCAAACTCTTCCAGTACTATTGTTTCAACACATATTAAGTGTTGGAACAAGATTCGTGACAGTCAAAACAAGTTAGCTCCATCCATGCTTCAACGTCTCAAATTCGACTTAATTTGTGTCTTACATTCCGAAGCCTATAACTTGTGACTTTGTCGCAACCAGACCTCGTAATTGGACTCAAACTCTTCCATTACTATTGTTTCAATAGATTTTAAGTGTTGGAACAAGATTTGGGACAGTCGAAACAAGTTAACTCCATCCGTGCGTCAACGTCTCAAATTGGACTCAGTTTGTGTGATACATTCCGAAGCCTATAACTTGTGACTTTTGCGCAACCAGACCTCGTAATTGGACTCAAACTCTTCCATCACTATTGTTTCAACACATTTGAAGTGTTGGAACAAGATTCGGGACAGTCGAAACAAGTTAGCTCCATCCGTGCGTCAATGTCTTTAATTAGACTCAGTTTGTGTGTTACATTACGAAGCCTATAACTTGTGACTTTTTCGCAACCGGACCTCGTAATTGGACTCGAACTCTTCCATTACTATTGTTCCAACACATTTGAAGTGTTGGAACAAGATTCGTGACAGTCGAAACAAGTTAGCTCCATCCGTGCGTCAACGTTTCTAATTGGACTCAGTTTGTGTGTTATATTCCGAAGCCTATAACTTGTGACTTTTTCGCAACCGGACCTCGTAATTGGACTCGAACTCTTCCATTACTATTGTTTCAATAGATTTTAAGTGTTAGAACAAGATTTGGGATAGTAGAAACAAGTTACTTCCATCCGTGCGTCAACGTCTCAAATTGCACTCAGTTTGTGTGTTACATTCCGAAGCCTATAACTTGTGACTTTTGCGCAACCAGACCTCGTAATTGGACTCAAACTCTTCCATCACTATTGTTTCAACACATTTGAAGTGTTGGAACAAGATTCGGGATAGTCGAAACAAGTTTGCTCCATCCGTGTTCAATGTCTTTAATTGGACACAGTTTGTGTGTTACATTACGAAGCCTATATAACTTGTGACTTTTTCGCAACCGGACCTCGTAATTGGACTCAAACTCTTCCAATACTATTGTTTCAACACATATGAAGTGTTGGAACAAGATTCGTGACAGTCGAAACAAGTTAGCTCCATCCGTGCGTCAATGTCTTTAATTAGACTCAGTTTGTGTGTTACATTACGAAGCCTATAACTTGTGACTTTTTCGCAACCGGACCTCGTAATTGGACTCGAACTCTTCCATTACTATTGTTTCAACACATTTGAAGTGTTGGAACAAGATTCGTGACAGTCGAAACAAGTTAGCTCCATCCATGCTTGAACGTCTCAAATTGGACTCAATTTGTGTCTTACATTCCGAAGCATATAACTTGTGACTTTATCGCAACCAGACCTCGTAATTGGACTCAAACTCTTCCATTACTATTGTTTCAACAGATTTTAAGTGTTAGAACAAGATTTGGGATAGTCGAAACAAGTTACTTCCATCCGTGCGTCAACGTCTCAAATTGGACTCAGTTTGTGTGTTACCTTACAAAGCCTATAACTTGTGACTTTTTCGCAACCGGACCTCATAATTGGACTCAAACTCTTCCATCACTATTGATTGTACACATTTGAAGTGTTGGAACAAGATTCGTGACAGTCGAAACAAGTTAGCTCCATCCGTGCGTCAACGTTTCTAATTGGACTCAGTTTGTGTGTTATATTCCGAAGCCTATAACTTGTGACTTTTTCGCAACCGGACCTCGTAATTGGACTCGAACTCTTCCATTACTATTGTTTCAATAGATTTTAAGTGTTAGAACAAGATTTGGGATAGCAGAAACAAGTTACTTCTATCCGTGCGTCAACGTCTCAAATTGCACTCAGTTTGTGTGTTACATTACAAAGCCTATAACTTGTGACTTTTTCGCAACCGGACCTCATAATTGGACTCAAACTCTTCCATCACTATTGTTTCAACACATTTGAAGTGTTGGAACAAGATTCGGGACAGTCGAAAGAAGTTAGCTACATCAGTGCGTCAATGTCTTTAATTGGACTCAGTTTGTGTGTTACATTACGAAGCCTATAACTTGTGACTTTTTCACAACCGGACCTCTTAATTGGACTCAAACCCTTCCATCACTATTGTTCCAACACATTTGAAGTGTTGGAACAAGATTCGGGACAGTCGAAACTAGTTAGCTCCATCCGTGCGTCAATGTATTTAAATGGACTCAGTTTGTGTTACATTACGAAGCCTATAACTTGTGACTTTTTCGCAACCGGACCTCGTAATTGGACTCAAACTCTTCCATTACTATTGTTTCAACACATTTGAAGTGTTGGAAAAAGATTCGTGACAGTCGAAATAAGTTAGCTCCATCCGTGCGTCAACGTCTCAAATTGGACTCAGTTTGTGTGTTATATTCCGAAGCCTATAACTTGTGACTTTTTCGCAACCGGACCTCGTAATTGGACTCGAACTATTCCATTACTATTGTTTCAACACATTCGAAGTGTTGGAACAAAATTAGGGACAGTCGAAACAAGTTAGCTCCATCCGTGTGCAATGTCTTTAATTGGACACAGTTCGTGTGTTACATTACGAAGCCTATAACTTGTGACTTTTTCGCAACCGGACCTCATAATTGGACTCAAACTCTTCCATCACTATTGTTTCAACACATTTGAAGTGTTGGAACAAGATTCGGGACAGTCGAAAGAAGTTAGCTACATCCGTGCGTCAATGTCTTTAATTGTACTCAGTTTGTGTGTCACATTACGAAGCCTATAACTTGTGACTTTTTCGCAACCGGACCTCGTAATTAGACTCAAACTCTTCCAATCATATTGTTTCAACACATATGAAGTGTTGGAACAAGATTCGTAACAGTCGAAACAAGTTAGCTCCATCCATGCTTCAACGTCTCAAATTGGACTCAATTTGTATCTTACATTCCGAAGCCTATAACTTGTGACTTTTTCGCAACCGGACCTCGTAATTGGACTCAAACTCTTCCATTACTATTGGTTCAACACATTTGAAGTGTTGGAACAAGATTCGTGACAGTCAAAACAAGTTAACTCCATCCGTGCGTCAACGTCTCAAATTGGACTCAGTTTGTGTGTTATATTCCGAAGCCTATAACTTGTGACTTTTTCGCAACCGGACCTCGTAATTGAACTAGAACTCTTCCATTACTATTGTTTCAACAGATTTTAAGTGTTAGAACAAGATTTCGGATAGCAGAAACAAGTTACTTCCATCCGTGCGTCAACGTCTCAAATTGCACTCAGTTTGTGTGTTACATTCCGAAGCCTATAACTTGTGACTTTTGCGCAACCAGACCTCGTAATTGGACTCAAACTCTTCCATCACTATTGTTTCAACACATTTGAAGTGTTGGAACAAGATTCGGGACAGTCGAAACAACTTAGCTCCATCCGTGTGCAATGTCTTTAATTGGACACAGTTTGTGTGTTACATTACGAAGCCTATAACTTGTGACTTTTTCGCAACCGGACCTCATAATTGGACTCAAACACTTTCATCACTATTGTTTCAACTCATTTGAAGTGTTGGAACAAGATTCGGGACAGTCGAAAGAAGTTAGCTACATCCGTGCGTCAATGTCTTTAATTGGACTCCGTTTGTGTGTTACATTACGAATCCTATATAACTTGTGACTTTTTCGCAATCGGACCTCGTAATTGGACTCAAACTCTTCTAATACTATTGTTTCAACACATATGAAGTGTTGGAATAAGATTCGTGACAGTCGAAACAAGTTAGCTCCATCCATGCTTCAACGTCTCAAATTGGACTCAATTTGTGTCTTACATTCCGAAGCATATAACTTGTGACTTTATCGCAACCAGACCTCGTAATTGGACTCAAACTCTTCCATTACTATTGTTTCAACAGATTTTAAGTGTTAGAACAAGATTTGGGATAGTCGAAACAAGTTACTTCCATCCGTGAGTCAACGTCTCAAATTGGACTCAGTTTGTGTGTTACATTACGAAGCCTATAACTTGTGACTTTTTCGCAACCGGACCTCATAATTGGACTCAAACTCTTCCATCACTATTGTTTCAACATATTTGAAGTGTTGGAACAAGATTCGGGACAGTCGAAATAAGTTAGCTACATGAGTGCGTCAATGTCTTTAATTGGCCTCAGTTTGTGTGTTACATTACGAAGCCTATAACTTGTGACTTTTTCACAACCGGACCTCTTAATTGGACTCAAACCCTTCCATCACTATTGTTTCAACACATTTGAAGTGTTGGAACAAGATTCGGGACAGTCGAAACTAGTTAGCTCCATCCGTGCGTCAATGTATTTAAATGGACTCAGTTTGTGTGTTACATTACGAAGCCTATAACTTGTGACTTTTTCGCAACCGGACCTCGTAATTGGACTCAAACTCTTCCATTACTATTGTTTCAACACATTTGAAGTGTTGGAAAAAGATTCGTGACAGTCGAAATAAGTTAGCTCCATCCGTACGTCAACGTCTCAAATTGGACTCAGTTTGTGTGTTATATTCCGAAGCCTATAACTTGTGACTTTTTCGCAACCGGACCTCGTAATTGGACTCGAACTCTTCCATTACTATTGTTTCAACACATTCGAAGTGTTGGAACAAAATTAGGGACAGTCGAAACAAGTTAGCTCCATCCGTGTGCAATGTCTTTAATTGGACACAGTTTGTGTGTTACATTACGAAGCCTATAACTTGTGACTTTTTCGCAACCGGACCTCATAATTGGACTCAAACTCTTCCATCACGATTGTTTCAACACATTTGAAGTGTTGGAACAAGATTCGGGACTGTCGAATGAAGTTAGCTACATCCGTGCGTCAATGTCTTTAATTGTACTCAGTTTGTGTGTCACATTACGAAGCCTATAACTTGTGACTTTTTCGCAACCGGACCTCGTAATTGGACTCAAACTCTTCCAATCCTATTGTTTCAACACATATGAAGTGTTGGAACAAGATTCGTAACAGTCGAAACAAGTTAGCTCCATCCATGCTTCAACGTCTCAAATTAGACTCAATTTGTGTCTTACATTCCGAAGCCTATAACTTGTGACTTTTTCGCAACCGGACCTCGTAATTGGACTCAAACTCTTCCATTACTATTGTTTCAACACATTTGAAGTGTTGGAACAAGATTCGTGACAGTCAAAACAAGTTAACTCCATCCGTGCGTCAACGTCTCAAATTAGACTCAGTTTGTGTGTTATATTCCGAAGCCTATAACTTGTGACTTTTTTGCAACCGGACCTCGTAATTGGACTCGAACTCTTCCATTACTATTGTTTCAACAGATTTTAAGTGTTAGAACAAGATTTGGGATAGCAGAAACAAGTTACTTCCATCCGTGCGTCAACGTCTCAAATTGCACTCAGTTTGTGTGTTACATTCCGAAGCCTATAACTTGTGACTTTTGCGCAACCAGACCTCGTAATTGGACTCAAACTCTTCCATCACTATTGTTTCAACACATTTGAAGTGTTGGAACAAGATTCGGGACAGTCGAAACAACTTAGCTCCATCCGTGTGCAATGTCTTTAATTGGACACAGTTTGTGTGTTACATTACGAAGCCTATAACTTGTGACTTTTTCGTAACCGGACCTCATAATTGGACTCAAACTCTTCCATCACTATTGTTTCAACACATTTGAAGTGTTGGAACAAGATTCGGGACAGTCGAAAGAAGTTAGCTACATCAGTGCGTCAATGTCTTTAATTCGACTCAGTTTGTGTGTTACATTACGAAGCCTATAACTTGTGACTTTTTCACAACCGGACCTCTTAATTGGACTCAAACCCTTCCATCACTATTGTTTCAACACATTTGAAGTGTTGGAACAAGATTCGGGACAGTCGAAACTAGTTAGCTCCATCCGTGCGTCAATGTATTTAAATGGACTCGGTTTGTGTGTTACATTACGAAGCCTATAACTTGTGACTTTTTCGCAACCGGACCTCGTAATTGGACTCAAACTCTTCCATTACTATTGTTTCAACACATTTGAAGTGTTGGAAAAAGATTCGTGACAGTCGAAATAAGTTAGCTCCATCCGTGCGTCAACGTCTCAAATTGGACTCAGTTTGTGTGTTATATTCCGAAGCCTATAACTTGTGACTTTTTCGCAACCGGACCTCGTAATTGGACTCGAACTCTTCCATTACTATTGTTTCAACACATTCGAAGTGTTGGAACAAAATTAGGGATAGTCGAAACAAGTTAGCTCCATCCGTGTGCAATGTCTTTAATTGGACACAGTTTGTGTCTTACATTCCGAAGCCTATAACTTGTGACTTTTTCGCAACCGGACCTCGTAATTGGACTCAAACTCTTCCATTACTATTGTTTCAACACATTTGAAGTGTTGGAACAAGATTCGTGACAGTCAAAACAAGTTAACTCCATCCGTGCGTCAACGTCTCAAATTGGACTCAGTTTGTGTGTTATATTCCGAAGCCTATAACTTGTGACTTTTTTGCAACCGGACCTCGTAATTGGACTCGAACTCTTCCATTACTATTGTTTCAACAGACTTTAAGTGTTAGAACAAGATTTGGGATAGCAGAAACAAGTTACTTCCATCCGTGCGTCAACGTCTCAAATTGCACTCAGTTTGTGTGTTACATTCCGAAGCCTATAACTTGTGACTTTTGCGCAACCAGACCTCGTAATTGGACTCAAACTCTTCCATCACTATTGTTTCAACACATTTGAAGTGTTGGAACAAGATTCGGGACAGTCGAAACAACTTAGCTCCATCCGTGTGCAATGTCTTTAATTGGACACAGTTTGTGTGTTACATTACGAAGCCTATAACTTGTGACTTTTTCGAAACAACCTCATAGTTGGACTCAACCTCTTCCATCACTATTGTTTCAACACATTTGAAGTGTTGGAACAAGATTCAGGACAGTCGAAAGAAGTTAGAAACATCCGTGCGTCAATGTCTTTAATTGGACTCAGTTTGTGTGTTACATTACGAAGCCTATATAACTTGTGACTTTTTCGCAACCGGACCTCGTAATTGGGCTCAAACTCTTCTAATACTATTGTTTCAACACATATGAAGTGTTGGAACAAGATTCGTGACAGTCGAAACAAGTTAGCTCCATCCATGCTTCAACGTCTCAAATTGGACTCAATTTGTGTCTTACATTCCGAAGCATATAACTTGTGACTTTATCGCAACCAGACCTCGTAATTGGACTCAAACTCTTCCATTACTATTGTTTCAACAGATTTTAAGTGTTAGAACAAGATTTGGGATAGTCGAAACAAGTTACTTCCATCCGTGCGTCAACGTCTCAAATTGGACTCAGTTTGTGTGTTACATTCCGAAGCCTATAACTTGTGACTTTTGCGCAACCAGACCTCGTAATTCGACTCAAACTCTTCCATTACTATTGTTTCAACAGATTTTAAGTGTTGGAACGAGATTCGGGGCAGTCGAAACAAGTTAGCTCCATCCGTGCGTGAACGTCTAAAATTGGATTCAGTTTGTGTGTTACATTACGAAGCCAATAACTTGTGACTTTTTCGCAACCGGACCTCGTAATTGGACTCAAACTCTTCCATTACTATTGTTTCAACACATTTGAAGTGTTGGAAAAAGATTCGTGACAGTCGAAATAAGTTAGCTCCATCCGTGCGTCAACGTCTCAAATTTGACTCAGTTTGTGTGTTATATTCCGAAGCCTATAACTTGTGACTTTTTCGCAACCGGACCTCGTAATTGGACTCGAACTCTTCCATTACTATGGTTTCAACACATTCGAAGTGTTGGAACAAAATTAGGGACAGTCGAAACAAGTTAGCTCCATCCGTGTGCAATGTCTTTAATTGGACACAGTTTGTGTGTTACATTACGAAGCCCATAACTTGTGACTTTTTCGCAACCAGACCTCATAATTGGACTCAAACTCTTCCATCACTATTGTTTCAACACATTTGAAGTGTTGGAACAAGATTCGGGACAGTCGAAAGAAGTTAGCTAGATCCGTGCGTCAATGTCTGTAATTGTACTCAGTTTGTGTGTCACATTACGAAGCCTATAACTTGTGACTTTTTCGCAACCGGACCTCGTAATTGGACTCAAACTCTTCCAATCCTATTGTTTCAACACATATGAAGTGTTGGAACAAGATTCGTAACAGTCGAAACAAGTTAGCTCCATCCATGCTTCAACGTCTCAAATTGGACTCAATTTGTGTCTTACATTCCGAAGCCTATAACTTGTGACTTTTTCGCAACCGGACCTCGTAATTGGACTCAAACTCTTCCATTACTATTGTTTCAACACATTTGAAGTGTTGGAACAAGATTCGTGACAGTCAAAACAAGTTAACTCCATCCGTGCGTCAACGTCTCAAATTGGACTCAGTTTGTGTGTTATATTCCGAAGCCAATAACTTGTGACTTTTTCGCAACCGGACCTCGTAAATGGACTCGAACTCTTCCATTACTATTGTTTCAACAGATTTTAAGTGTTAGAACAAGATTTGGGATAGCAGAAACAAGTTACTTCCATCCGTGCGTCAACGTCTCAAATTGCACTCAGTTTGTGTGTTACATTCCGAAGCCTATAACTTGTGACTTTTGCGCAACCAGACCTCGTAATTGGACTCAAACTCTTCCATCACTATTGTTTCAACACATATGAAGTGTTGGAACAAGATTCGGGACAGTCGAAACAACTTAGCTCCATCCGTGTGCAATGTCTTTAATTGGACACAGTTTGTGTGTTACATTACGAAGCCTATAACTTGTGACTTTTTCGCAACCGGACCTCATAATTGGACTCAAACTCTTCCATCACTATTGTTTCAACACATTTGAAGTGTTGGAACAAGATTCGGGACAGTCGAAAGAAGTTAGCTACATCCGTGCGTCAATGTCTTTAATTGGACTCAGTTTGTGTGTTACATTACGAAGCCTATATAACTTGTGACTTTTTCGCAACCGGACCTCGTAATTGGACTCAAACTCTTCTAATACTATTGTTTCAACACATATGAAGTGTTGGAACAAGATTCGTGACAGTCGAAACAAGTTAGCTCCATCCATGCTTCAACGTCTCAAATTGGACTCAATTTGTGTCTTACATTCCGAAGCATATAACTTGTGACTTTATCGCAACCAGACCTCGTAATTGGACTCAAACTCTTCCATTACTATTGTTTCAACAGATTTTAAGTGTTTGAACAAGATTTGGGATAGTCGAAACAAGTTACTTCCATCCGTGCGTCAACCTCTCAAATTGGACTCAGTTTGTGTGTTACATTACGAAGCCTATAACTTGTGACTTTTTCGCAACCGGACCTCATAATTGGACTCAAACTCTTCCATCACTATTGTTTCAACACATTTGAAGTGTTGGAACAAGATTCGGGACAGTCGAAAGAAGTTAGCTACATCAGTGCGTCAATGTCTTTAATTGGACTCAGTTTGTGTGTTACATTACGAAGCTTATAACTTGTGACTTTTTCACAACCGGACCTCTTAATTGGACTCAAACCCTTCCATCACTATTGTTTCAACACATTTGAAGTGTTGGAACAAGATTCGGGACAGTCAAAACTAGTTAGCTCCATCCGTGCGTCAATGTATTTAAATGGACTCAGTTTGTGTGTTACATTACGAAGCCTATAACTTGTGACTTTTTCGCAACCGGACCTCGTAATTGGACTCAAACTCTTCCATTACTATTGTTTCAACACATTTGAAGTGTTGGAAAAAGATTCGTGACAGTCGAAATAAGTTAGCTCCATCCGTGCGTCAACGTCTCAAATTGGACTCAGTTTGTGTGTTCTATTCCGAAGCCTATAACTTGTGACTTTTTCGCAACCGGACCTCGTAATTGGACTCGAACTCTTCCATTACTATTGTTTCAACACATTCGAAGTGTTGGAACAAAATTAGGGACAGTCGAAACAAGTTAGCTCCATCCGTGTGCAATGTCTTTAATTGGACACAGTTTGTGTGTTACATTACGAAGCCTATAACTTGTGACTTTTTCGCAACCGGACCTCAAAATTGGACTCAAACTCTTCCATCACTATTGTTTCAACACATTTGAAGTGTTGGAACAAGATTCGGGACAGTCGAAAGAAGTTAGCTACATCCGTGCGTCAATGTCTTTAATTGTACTCAGTTTGTGTGTCACATTACGAAGCCTATAACTTGTGACTTTTTTGCAACCGGACCTCGTAATTGGACTCGAACTCTTCAATTACTATTGTTTCAATAGATTTTAAGTGTTAGAACAAGATTTGGGATAGTTGAAACAAGTTACTTCCATCCGTGCGTCCACGTCTCAAATTGCACTCAGTTTGTGTGTTACATTCCGAAGCCTATAACTTGTGACTTTTGCGCAACCAGACCTCGTAATTGGACTCAAACTCTTCCATCACTATTGTTTCAACACATTTGAAGTGTTGGAACAAGATTCGGGACAGTCGAAACAACTTAGCTCCATCCGTGTGCAATGTCTTTAATTGGACACAGTTTGTGTGTTACATTACGAAACCTATAACTTGTGACTTTTTCGCAACCGGACCTCATAATTGGACTCAAACTCTTCCATCACTATTGTTTCAACACATTTGAAGTGTTGGAACAAGATTCGGGACAGTCGATAGAAGTTAGCTACATCCGTGCGTCAATGTCTTTAATTGGACTCAGTTTGTGTGTTACATTACGAAGCCTATATAACTTATGACTTTTTCGCAACCGGACCTCGTAATTGGACTCAAACTCTTCTAATACTATTGTTTCAACACAAATGAAGTGTTGGAACAAGATTCGTGACAGTCGAAACAAGTTAGCTCCATCCATGTTGCAACGTCTCAAATTGGACTCAATTTGTGTCTTACATTTCGAAGCATATAACTTGTGACTTTATCGCAACCAGACCTCGTAATTGGACTCAAACTCTTCCATTACTATTGTTTCAACAGATTTTAAGTGTTAGAACAAGATTTGGGATAGTCGAAACAAGTTACTTCCATCCGTGCGTCAACGTCTCAAATTGGACTCAGTTTGTGTGTTACATTCCGAAGCCTATAACTTGTGACTTTTGCGCAACCAGACCTCGTAATTCGACTCAAACTCTTCCATTACTATTGTTTCAACAGATTTTAAGTGTTGGAACGAGATTCGGGGCAGTCGAAACAAGTTAGCTCCATCCGTGCGTGAACGTCTAAAATTGGATTCAGTTTGTGTGTTACATTCCGAAGCCTATAACTTGTGACTTTTGCCCAACCAGACCTCGTAATTCGACTCAAACTCTTCCATTACTATTGTTTCAACAGATTTTAAGTGTTGGAACAAGATTTGGGACAGTCGAAATAAGTTAACTCCATCCGTGCGTCAACGTCTCAAATTGGACTTAGTTTGTGTGATACATTCCGAAGCCTATAACTTGTGACTCTTGCGCAACCAGACCTCGTCATTGGACTCAAACTCTTCCATCACTATTATTTCAACACATTTGAAGTGTTGGAACAAGATTCGGGACAGTCGAAACAAGTTTGCTCCATCCGTGCGTCAATGTCTTTAATTAGACTCAGTTTGTGTGTTACATTACGAAGCCTATAACATGTGACTTTTTCGCAACCGGACCTCGTAATTGGACTCGAACTCTTCCATTACTATTGTTTCAACACATTTGAAGTGTTGGAACAAGATTCGTGACAGTCGAAACAAGTTAGGTCCATCCGTGCGTCAACGTTTCTACTTGGACTCAGTTTGTGTGTTACATTCCGAAGCCTATAACTTGTGACTTTTTCGCAACCGGACCTCGTAATTGGACTCGAACTCTTCCATTCTTATTGTTTCAATAGATTTTAAGTGTTAGAACAAGATTTGGGATAGCAGAAACAAGTTACTTCCATCCATGCGTCAACGTCTCAAATTGCACTCAGTTTGTGTGTTACATTCCGAAGCCTATAACTTGTGACTTTTGCGTAACCAGACCTCGTAATTGGACTCAAACTCTTCCATCACTATTGTTTCAACACATTTGAAGTGTTGGAACAAGATTCGGGACAGTCGAAACAACTTAACTCCATCCGTGTGCAATGTCTTTAATTGGACACAGTTTGTGTGTTACATTACGAAGCCTATAACTTGTGACTTTTTCGCAACCGGACCTCATAATTGGACTGAAACTCTTCCATCACTATTGTTTCAACACATTTGAAGTGTTCGAACAAGATTCGGGACAGTCGAAAGAAGTTAGCTACATCCGTGAGTCAATTTCTTTAATTGGACTCAGTTTGTGTGTTACATTACGAAGCCTATAACTTGTGACTTTTTCGCAACCGGACCTCGTAATTAGACTCAAACTCTTCCAATACTATTGTTTCAACACATATGAAGTGTTGGAAGAAGATTCGTGACAGTCGAAACAAGTTAGCTCCATCCATGCTTCAACGTCTCAAATTGGACTCAATTTCTGTCTTACATTCCGAAGCCTATAACTTGTGACTTTATCGCAACCAGACCTCGTAATTGGACTCAAACTCTTCCATTACTATTGTTTCAACAGATTTTAAGTGTTAGAACAAGATTTGGGATAGTCGAAACAAGTTACTTCCATCCGTGCGTCAACGTCTCAAATTGGACTCAGTTTGTGTGTTACATTCCGAAGCCTATAACTTGTGACTTTTGCGCAACCAGACCTCGTAATTAGACTCAAACTGTTCCATTACTATTGTTTCAACAGATTTTAAGTGTTGGAACAAGATTCGGGGCAATCGAAACAAGTTAGCTCCATCCGTGCGTGAAAGTCTAAAATTGGATTCAGTTTGTGTGTTACATTCCGAAGCCTATAACTTGTGACTTTTTCGCAACCGGACCTCGTAATTGGACTCAAACTCTTCCAATACTATTGTTTCAACACATATTTAGTGTTGGAAGAAGATTCGTGACAGTCGAAACAAGTTAGCTCCATCCATGCGTCAACGTCTCAAATTGGACTCAGTTTGTGTGTTACATTCCGAAGCCTATAACTTGTGACTTTTGCTCAACCAGACCTCGTAATTCGACTCAAACTCTTCCATTACTATTGTTTCAACAGATTTTAAGTGTTGGAACAAGATTTGGGATAGTCGAAATAAGTTAACTCCATCCGTGCGTCAACGTCTCAAATTGGACTCAGTTTGTGTGATACATTCCGAAGCCTATAACTTGTGACTTTTGCGCAACCAGACCTCGTAATTGGACTCAAACTCTTCCATCACTATTGTTTCAACACATTTGAAGTGTTGGAACAAGATTCGGGACAGTCGAAACAAGTTAGCTCCATCCGTGCGTCAATGTCTTTAATTAGACTCAGTTTGTGTGTTACATTACGAAGCCTATAACTTGTGACTTTTTCGCAACCGGACCTCGTAATTGGACTCGAACTCTTCCATTACTATTGTTTCAACACATTTGAAGTGTTGGAACAAGATTCGTGACAGTCGAAACAAGTTAGGTCCATCCGTGCGTCAACGTTTCTAATTGGACTCAGTTTGTGTGTTATATTCCGAAGCCTATAACTTGTGACTTTTTCGCAACCGGACCTTGTAATTGGACTCGAACTCTTCCATTACTATTGTTTCAATAGATTTTCAGTGTTAGAACAAGATTTTGGATAGCAGAAACAAGTTACTTCCATCCGTGCGTCAACGTCTCAAATTGCACTCAGTTTGTGTGTTACATTCCGAAGCCTATAACTTGTGACTTTTGCGCAACCAGACCTCGTAATTGGACTCAAACTCTTCCATCACTATTGTTTCAACACATTTGAAGTGTTGGAACAAGATTCGGGACAGTCGAAACAAGTTAGCTCCATCCGTGCGTCAATGTCTTTAATTAGACTCAGTTTGTGTGTTACATTACGAAGCCTATAACTTGTGACTTTTTCGCAACCGGACCTCGTAATTGGACTCGAACTCTTCCATTACTATTGTTTCAACACATTTGAAGTGTTGGAACAATATTCGTGACAGTCGAAACAAGTTAGCTCCATCCGTGCGTCAACGTTTCTAATTGGACTCAGTTTGTGTGTTATATTCCGAAGCCTATAACTTGTGCCTTTTGCGCAACCAGACCTCGTAATTGGACTCAAACTCTTCCATCACTATTGTTTCAACACATTTGCAGTGTTGGAACAAGATTCGGGAGAGTCGAAACAAGTTAGCTCCATCCGTGTGCAATGTCTTTAATTGGACACAGTTTGTGTGTTACATTACGAAGCCTATAACTTGTGACTTTTTCGCAACCGGACCTCATAATTGGACTCAAACTATTCCATCACTATTGTTTCAACACATTTGAAGTGTTGGAACAAGATTTGGGACAGTCGAAAGAAGTTAGCTACATCAGTGCGTCAATGTCTTTAATTGGACTCAGTTTGTGTGTTACATTACGAAGCCTATAACTTGTGATTTTTTCGCAACCGGACCTCGTAATTGGACTCAAACTCTTCCAGTACTATTGTTTCAACACATATTAAGTGTTGGAACAAGATTCGTGACAGTCGAAACAAGTTAGCTCCATCCATGCTTCAACGTCTCAAATTGGACTCAATTTGTGTCTTACATTCCGAAGCCTATAACTTCTGACTTTGTCGCAACCAGACCTCGTAATTGGACTCAAACTCTTCCATTACTATTGTTTCAACAGATTTTAAGTGTTGGAACAAGATTTGGGACAGTCGAAACAAGTTAACTCCATCCGTGCGTCAACGTCTCAAATTGGACTCAGTTTGTGTGATACATTCCGAAGCCTATAACTTGTGACTTTTGCGCAACCAGACCTCGTAATTGGACTCAAACTCTTCCATCACTATTGTTTCAACACATTTGAAGTGTTGGAGCAAGATTCGGCACAGTCGAAACAAGTTAGCTCCATCCGTGCGTCAATGTCTTTAATTAGACTCAGTTTGTGTGTTACATTACAAAGCCTATAACTTGTGACTTTTTCGCAACTGGACCTCGTAATTGGACTCGAACTCTTCCATTACTATTGTTTCGATACATTTGAAGTGTTGGAAGAAGATTCGTGACAGTCGAAACAAGTTAGGTCCATCCGTGCGTCAACGTTTCTAATTGGACTCAGTTTGTGTGTTATATTCCGAAGCCTATAACTTGTGACTTTTTCGCAACCGGACCTCGTAATTGGACTCGAACTCTTCCATTACTATTGTTTCAATAGATTTTAAGTGTTAGAACAAGATTTGGGATAGCAGAAACAAGTTACTTCCATCCGTGCGTCAACGTCTCAAATTGCACTCAGTTTGTGTGGTACATTCCGAAGCCTATAACTTGTGACTTTTGCGCAACCAGACCTCGTAATTGGACTCAAACTCTTCCATCACTATTGTTTCAACACATTTGCAGTGTTGGAACAAGATTCGGGAGAGTCGAAACAAGTTAGCTCCATCCGTGTTCAATGTCTTTAATTGGACACAGTTTGTGTGTTACATTACGAAGCCTATAACTTGTGACTTTTTCGCTACCGGACCTCATTATTGGACTCAAACTCTTCCATCACTATTGTTTCAAGACATTTGAAGTGCTGGAACAAGATTCAGGACAGTCGAAAGAAGTTAGCTACATCAGTGCGTCAATGTCTTTAATTGGACTCAGTTTGTGTGTTACATTACGAAGCCTATAACTTGTGACTTTTTCGCAACCGGACATCGTAATTGGGCTCAAACTCTTCCAATACTATTGTTTGAACAAATATGAAGTGTTGGAACAAGATTAGTGACAGTCGAAACAAGTTAGCTCCATCCGTGCGTCAACGTTTCTAATTGGACTCAGTTTGTGTGTTATATTCCGAAGCCTATAACTTGTGACTTTTTCGCAACCGGACCTCGTAATTGGCCTCAAACTCTTCCTTTACTATTGTTTCAACAGATTTGAAGTGTTGGAACAAGATTCGTGACAGTCGAAACAAGTTAGCTCCATCCGTGCGTCAACGTTTCTAATTGGACTCAGTTTGTGTGTTATATTCCGAAGCCTATAACTTGTGACTTTTTCGCAACCGGACCTCGTAATTGGCCTCGAACTCTTCCATCACTATTGTTTCAACACATTTGAAGTGTTGGAACAAGATTCGTGACAGTCGAAACAAGTTAGCTCCATCCGTGCGTCAACGTTTCTAATTGGACTCAGTTTGTGTGTTATATTCCGAAGCCTATAACTTGTGACTTTTTCGCAACCGGACCTCGTAATTGGCCTCGAACTCTTCCATTACTATTGTTTCAATAGATTTTAAGTGTTAGAACAAGATTTGGGATAGCAGAAACAAGTTACTTCCATCCGTGCGTCAACGTCTCAAATTGCACTCAGTTTGTGTGTTACATTCCGAAGCCTATAACTTGTGACTTTTGCTCAACCAGACCTCGTAATTGGACTCAAACTCTTCCATCACTATTGTTTCAACACATTTGAAGTGTTGGAACAAGATTCAGGACAGTCGAAACAAGTTAGCTCCATCCGTGTGCAATGTCTTTAATTGGACACAGTTTGTGTGTTACATTACGAAGCCTATAACTTGTGACTTTTTCGCAACCAACCTCATAATTGGATTCAAACTCTTCCATCACTATTGTTTCAACACATTTGAAGTGTTGGAACAAGATTCGGGACAGTTGAAAGAAGTTAGCTACATCCGTGCGTCAATGTCTTTAATTGGACTCAGTTTGTGTGTTACATTACGAAGCCTATAACTTGTGACTTTTTCGCAACCGGACCTCGTAATTGGACTCAAACTCTTCCAATACTATTGTTTCAACACATATGAAGTGTTGGAACAAGATTCGTGACAGTCGAAACAAGTTAGCTCCATCCATGCTTCAACGTCTCAAATTGGACTCAATTTGTGTCTTACATTCCGAAGTATATAACTTGTGACTTTATCGCAACCAGACCTCGTAATTGGACTCAAACTCTTCCTTTACTATTGTTTCAACAGATTTAAAGTGTTAGAACAAGATTTGGGATAGTCGAAACAAGTTACTTCCATCCGTGCGTCAACGTCTCAAATTGGACTCAGTTTGTGTGTTACATTACGAAGCCTATAACTTGTGACTTTTTCGCAACCAGACCTCATAATTGGACTCAAACTCTTCCATCACTATTGTTTCAACACATTTGAAGTGTTGGAACAAGATTCGGGACAGTCGAAAGAAGTTAGCTACATCAGTGCGTCAATGTCTTTAATTGGACTCAGTTTGTGTGTTACATTACGAAGCCTATAACTTGTGACTTTTTCACAACCGGACCTCTTAATTGGACTCAAACCCTTCCATCACTATTGTTTCAACACATTTGAAGTGTTGGAACAAGATGCGGGACAGTCGAAACTAGTTAGCTCCATCCGTGCGTCAATGTATTTAAATGGACTCAGTTTGTGTGTTACATTACGAAGCCTATAACTTGTGACTTTTTCGCAACCGGACCTCGTAATTGGACTCAAACTCTTCCATTACTATTGTTTCAACACATTTGAAGTGTTGGAAAAAGATTCGTGACAGTTGAAATAAGTTAGCTCCATCCGTGCGTCAACGTCTCAAATTGGACTCAGTTTGTGTGTTATATTCCGAAGCCTATAACTTGTGACTTTTTCTCAACCGGACCTCGTAATTGGACTCGAACTCTTCCATTACTATTGTTTCAACACATTCGAAGTGTTGGAACAAAATTAGGGACAGTCGAAACAACTTAGCTCCATCCGTGTGCAATGTCTTTAATTGGACACAGTTTGTGTGTTACATTACGAAGCCTATAACTTGTGACTTTTTCGCAACCGGACCTCTTAATTGGACTCAAACTCTTCCATCACTATTGTTTCAACACATTTGAAGTGTTGGAACAAGATTCGGGACTGTCGAAAGAAGTTAGCTACATCCGTGCGTCAATGTCTTTAATTGTACTCAGTTTGTGTGTCACATTACGAAGCCTATAACTTGTGACTTTTTCGCAACCGGACCTCATAATTGGACTCAAACTCTTCCAATACTATTGTTTCAACACATTTGACGTGTTGGAACAAGATTCGTGACAGTCAAAACAAGTTAGCTCCATCCGTGCGGCAACGTCTCAAATTGGACTCAGTTTGTGTGTTATATTCCGAAGCCTATAACTTGTGACTTTTTCGCAACCGGACCTCGTAATTGGACTCGAACTCTTCCATTACTATTGTTTCAACAGATTTTATGTGTTAGAACAAGATTTGGGATAGCAGAAACAAGTTACTCCCATCTGTGCGTCAACGTCTCAAATGGCACTCAGTTTGTGTGTTACATTCCGAAGCCTATAACTTGTGACTTTTGCGCAACCAGACCTCGTAATTGGACTCAAACTCTTCCATCACTATTGTTTCAACACATTTGAAGTGTTGGAACAAGATTCGGGACAGTCGAAACAACTTAGCTCCATCCGTGTGCAATGTCTTTAATTGGACACAGTTTGTGTGGTACATTACGAAGCCTATAACTTGTGACTTTTTCGCAACCGGACCTCATAATTGGACTCAAACACTTCCATCACTATTGTTTCAACACATTTGAAGTGTTGGAACAAGATTCGGGACAGTCGAAAGGAGTTAGCTACATCCGTGCGTCAATGTCTTTAATTGGACTCAGTTTGTGTGTTACATTACGAAGCCTATATAACTTGTGACTTTTTCGCAACCGGACCTCGTAATTGGACTCAAACTCTTCCAATACTATTGTTTCAACACATATGAAGTGTTGGAACAAGATTCGTGACAGTCGAAACAAGTTAGCTCCATCCATGCTTCAACGTCTCAAATTGGACTCAATTTGTGTCTTACATTCCGAAGCATATAACTTGTGACTTTATCGCAACCAGACCTCGTAATTGGACTCAAACTCTTCCATTACTATTGTTTCAACAGATTTTAAGTGTTAGAACAAGATTTGGGATAGTCGAAACAAGTTACTTCCATCCGTGCGTCAACGTCTCAAATTGGACTCAGTTTGTGTGTTACATTCCGAAGCCTATAACTTGTGACTTTTGCGCAACCAGACCTCGTAATTGGACTCAAACTCTTCCATCACTATTGTTTCAACACATTTGAAGTGTTGGAACAAGATTCGGGACAGTCGAAACAACTTAGCTCCATCCGTGTGCAATGTCTTTAATTGGACACAGTTTGTGTGGTACATTACGAAGCCTATAACTTGTGACTTTTTCGCAACCGGACCTCATAATTGGACTCAAACACTTCCATCACTATTGTTTCAACACATTTGAAGTGTTGGAACAAGATTCGGGACAGTCGAAAGGAGTTAGCTACATCCGTGCGTCAATGTCTTTAATTGGACTCAGTTTGTGTGTTACATTACGAAGCCTATATAACTTGTGACTTTTTCGCAACCGGACCTCGTAATTGGACTCAAACTCTTCCAATACTATTGTTTCAACACATATGAAGTGTTGGAACAAGATTCGTGACAGTCGAAACAAGTTAGCTCCATCCATGCTTCAACGTCTCAAATTGGACTCAATTTGTGTCTTACATTCCGAAGCATATAACTTGTGACTTTATCGCAACCAGACCTCGTAATTGGACTCAAACTCTTCCATTACTATTGTTTCAACAGATTTTAAGTGTTAGAACAAGATTTGGGATAGTCGAAACAAGTTACTTCCATCCGTGCGTCAACGTCTCAAATTGGACTCAGTTTGTGTGTTACATTCCGAAGCCTATAACTTGTGACTTTTGCGCAAGCAGACCTCGTAATTCGACTCAAACTCTTCCATTACTATTGTTTCAACAGATTTTAAGTGTTGGAACAAGATTCGGGGCAGTCGAAACAAGTTAGCTCCATCCGTGCGTGAACGTCTAAAATTGGATTCAGTTTGTGTGTTACATTCCGAAGCCTATAACTTGTGATTTTTTCGCAACCGGACCTCGTAATTGGACTCAAACTCTTCCATTACTATTGTTTCAACAGATTTTAAGTGTTAGAACAAGATTTAGGATAGTCGAAACAAGTTACTTCCATCCGTGCGTCAACGTCTCAAATTAGACTCAGTTTGTGTGTTACATTCCGAAGCCTATAACTTGTGACTTTTGCTCAACCAGACCTCGTAATTCGACTCAAACTCTTCCATTATTATTGTTTCAACAGATTTTAAGTGTTGGAACAAGATTTGGGACAGTCGAAATAAGTTAACTCCATCCGTACGTCAACGTCTCAAATTGGACTCAGTTTGTGTGATACATTCCGAAGCCTATAACTTGTGACTCTTGCGCAACCATACCTCGTAATTGGACTCAAACTCTTCCATCACTATTGTTTCAACACATTTGAAGTGTTGGAACAAGATTAGGGACAGTCGAAACAAGTTAGCTCCATCCGTGCGTCAATGTCTTTAATTAGACTCAGTTTGTGTGTTACATTACGAAACCTATAACTTGTGACTTTTTCACAACCGGACCTCTTAATTGGACTCAAACCCTTCCATCACTATTGTTTCAACACATTTGAAGTGTTGGAACAAGATTCGGGACAGTCGAAACTAGTTAGCTCCATCCGTGCGTCAATGTATTTAAATGGACTCAGTTTGTGTGTTACATTACGAAGCCTATAACTTGTGACTTTTTCGCAACTGGACCTCGTAATTGGACTCAAACTCTTCCATTACTATTGTTTCAACACATTTGAAGTGTTGGAAAAAGATTCGTGACAGTCGAAATAAGTTAGCTCCATCCGTGCGTCAACGTCTCAAATTGGACTCAGTTTGTGTGTTATATTCCGAAGCCTATAACTTATGACTATTTTGCAACCGGACCTCGTAATTGGACTCGAACTCTTCCATTACTATTGTTTCAACACATTCGAAGTGTTGGAACAAAATTAGGGACAGTCGAAATACATTAGCTCCATCCGTGTGCAATGTCTTTAATTGGACACAGTTTGTGTGTTACATTACGAAGCCTATAACTTGTGACTTTTTCGCAACCGGACCTCTTAATTGGACTCAAACTCTTCCATCACTATTGTTTGAACACATTTGAAGTGTTGGAACAAGATTCGGGACAGTCGAAAGAAGTTAGCTACATCCGTGCGTCAATGTCTTTAATTGTACTCAGTTTGTGTGTCACATTACGAAGCCTATAACTTGTGACTTTTTCGCAACCGGACCTCATAATTGGACTCAAACTCTTCCAATCCTATTGTTTCAACACATATGAAGTGTTGGAACAAGATTCGTAACTGTCGAAACAAGTTAGCTCCATCCATGCTTCAACGTCTCAAATTGGACTCAATTTGTGTCTAACATTCCGAAGCCTATAACTTGTGACTTTTTCGCAACCGGACCTCGTAATTGGACTCAAACTCTTCCATTACTATTGTTTCAACACATTTGAAGTATTGGAAAAAGATTCGTGACAGTCGAAGTAAGTTAGCTCCATCCGTGCGTCAACGTCTCAAATTGGACTCAGTTTGTGTGTTATATTCCGAAGCCTATAACTTGTGACTTTTTCGCAACCGGACCTCGTAATTGGACTCGAACTCTTCCATTACTATTGTTTCAGCACATTCGAAGTGTTGGAACAAAATTAGGGACAGTCGAAACAAGTTAGCTACATCCGTGCGTCAATGTCTTTAATTGTACTCAGTTTGTGTGTCACATTACGAAGCCTATAACTTGTGACTTTTTCGCAACCGGACCTCATAATTGGACTCAAACTCTTCCAATCCTATTGTTTCAACACATATGAAGGGTTGGAACAAGATTCGTAACTGTCGAAACAAGTTAGCTCCATCCATGCTTCAACGTCTCAAATTGGACTCAATTTGTGTCTTACATTCCGAAGGCTATAACTTGTGACTTTTTCGCAACCGGACCTCGTAATTGGACTCGAACTCTTCCATTACTATTGTTTCAACACATTTGAAGTGTTGGAACAAGATTCGTGACAGTCGAAACAAGTTAGCTCCATCCGTGCGTTAACGTTTCTAATTGGACTCAGTTTGTGTGTTATATTCCGAAGCCTATAACTTGTGACTTTTTCGCAACCGGACCTCGTAATTGGACTCGAACTCTTCCATTACTATTGTTTCAATAGATTTTAAGTGTTCGAACAAGATTTGGGATAGCAGAAACAAGTTACTTCCATCCGTGCGTCAACGTCTCAAATTGCATTCAGTTTGTGTGTAACATTCCGAAGCCTATAACTTGTGACTTTTGCTCAACCAGACCTCGTAATTGGACTCAAACTCTTCCATCACTATTGTTTCAACACATTTGAAGTGTTGGAACAAGATTCGGGACAGTCGAAACAAGTCAACTCCATCCGTGTGCAATGTCTTTAATTGGACACAGTTTGTGTGTTACATTACGAAGCCTATAACTTGTGACTTTTTCGCAACCGACCTCATAATTGGACTCAAACTCTTCCATCACTATTGTTTCAACACATTTGAAGTGTTGGAACAAGATTCGGGACAGTCGAAAGAAGTTAGCTACATCCGTGCGTCAATGTCTTTAATTGGACTCAGTTTGTGTGTTACATTACGAAGCCTATAACTTGTGACTTTTTCGCAACCGGACCTCGTAATTGGACTCAAACTCTTCCAATACTATTGTTTCAACACATATGAAGTGTTGGAACAAGATTCGTGACAGTCGAAACAAGTTAGCTCCATCCATGCTTCAACGTCTCAAATTGGACTCAATTTGTGTCTTACATTCCGAAATATATAACTTGTGACTTTATCGCAACCAGACCTCGTAATTTGACTCAAACTCTTCCTTTACTATTGTTTCAACAGATTTAAAGTGTTAGAACAAGATTTGGGATAGTCGAAACAAGTTACTTCCATCCGTGCGTCAACGTCTCAAATTGGACTCAGTTTGTGTGTTACATTACGAAGCCTATAACTTGTGACTTTTTCGCAACCGGACCTCATAATTGGACTCAAACTCTTCCATCACTATTGTTTCAACACATTTGAAGTGTTGGAACAAGATTCGGGACAGTCGAAAGAAGTTAGCTACATCAGTGCGTCAATGTCTTTAATTGGACTCAGTTTGTGTGTTACATTACGAAGCCTATAACTTGTGACTTTTTCACAACCGGACCTCTTAATTGGACTCAAACCCTTCCATCACTATTGTTTCAACACATTTGAAGTGTTGGAACAAGATTCGGGACAGTCGAAACTAGTTAGCTCCATCCGTGCGACAATGTATTTAAATGGACTCAGTTTGTGTGTTACATTACGAAGCCTATAACTTGTGACTTTTTCGCAACCGGACCTCGTAATTGGACTCAAACTCTTCCATTACTATTGTTTCAACACATTTGAAGTGTTGGAAAAAGATTCGTAACAGTCGAAAGAAGTTAGCTCCATCCGTGCGTCAACGTCTCAAATTGGTGTCAGTTTGTGTGTTATATTCCGAAGCCTATAACTTGTTACTGTTTCGCAACCGGACCTCGTAATTGGACTCGAACTCTTCCATTACTATTGTTTCAACACATTCGAAGTGTTGGAACAAAATTAGGGACAGTCGAAACAAGTTAGCTCCATCCGTGTGCAATGTCTTTAATTGGACACAGTTTGTGTGTTACATTACGAAGCCTATAACTTGTGACTTTTTCGCAACCGGACCTCTTAATTGGACTCAAACTCTTCCATCACTCTTGTTTCAACACATTTGAAGTGTTGGAACAAGATTCGGGACAGTCGAAAGAAGTTAGCTACATCCGTGCGTCAATGTCTTTAATTGTACTCAGTTTGTGTGTCACATTACGAAGCCTATAACTTGTGACTTTTTCGCAACCGGACGTCATAATTGGACTCAAACTCTTCCAATCCTATTGTTTCAACACATATGAAGTGTTGGAACAAGATTCGTAACTGTCGAAACAAGTGAGCTCCATCCATGCTTCAACGTCTCAAATTGGAATCAATTTGTGTCTTACATTCCAAAGCATATAACTTGTGACTTTTTCGCAACCGGACTTCGTAATTGGACTCAAACTCTTCCATTACTATTGTTTCAACACATTTGAAGTGTTGGAACAAGATTCGTGACAGTCAAAACAAGTTAGCTCCATCCGTGCGTCAACGTCTCAAATTGGACTCAGTTTGTGTGTTATATTCCGAAGCCTATAACTTGTGACTTTTTCGCAACCGGACCTCGTAATTGGACTCGAACTCTTCCATTACTATTGTTTCAACAGATTTTAAGTGTTAGAACAAGATTTGGGATAGCAGAAACAAGTTACTTCCATCCGTGCGTCAACGTCTCAAATTGCACTCAGTTTGTGTGTTACATTCCGAAGCCTATAACTTGTGACTTTTGCGTAACCAGACCTCATAATTGGACTCAAACTCTTCAATCACTATTGTTTAAACACATTTGAAGTGTTGGAACAAGATTCGGGACAGTCGAAACAACTTAGCTCCATCCGTGTGCAATGTCTTTAATTGGACACAGTTTGTGTGTTACATTACGAAGCCTATAACTTGTGACTTTTTAGCAACCGGACCTCATAATTGGACTCAAACACTTCCATCACTATTGTTTCAACACATTTGAAGTGTTGGAACAAGATTCGGGACAGTCGAAAGGAGTTAGCTACATCCGTGCGTCAATGTCTTTAATTGGACTCAGTTTGTGTGTTACATTACGAAGCCTATATAACTTGTGACTTTTTCGCAACCGGACCTCGTAATTGGACTCTAACTCTTCCAATACTATTGTTTCAACACATATGAAGTGTTGGAACAAGATTCGTGACTGTCGAAACAAGTTAGCTCCATCCATGCTTCAACGTCTCAAATTGGACTCAATTTGTGTCTTACATTCCGAAGCATATAACTTGTGACTTTATCGCAACCAGACCTCGTAATTGGACTCAAACTCTTCCATTACTATTGTTTCAACAGATTTTAAGTGTTAGAACAAGATTTGGGATAGTCGAAACAAGTTACTTCCATCCGTGCGTCAACGTCTCAAATTGGACTCAGTTTGTGTGTTACATTCCGAAGCCTATAACTTGTGACTTTTGCGCAACCAGACCTCGTAATTCGACTCAAACTCTTCCATTACTATTGTTTCAACAGATTTTAAGTATTAGAACAAGATTTGGGATAGTCGAAACAAGTTACTTCCATCCGTGCGTCAACGTCTCAAATTGGACTCAGTTTGTGTGTTCCATTCCGAAGCCTATAACTTGTGACTTTTGCGCAACCAGACCTCGTAATTCGACTCAAACTCTTCCATTATTATTGTTTCAACAGATTTTAAGTGTTGGAACAAGATTCAGGGCAGTCGAAACAAGTTAGCTCCATCCGTGCGTGAACGTCTAAAATTGGATTCAGTTTGTGTGTTACATTCCGAAGCCTATAACTTGTGACTTTTTCGCAACCGGACCTCGTAATTGGACTCAAACTCTTCCATTACTATTGTTTCAACACATATGAAGTGTTGGAACAAGATTCGTAACTGTCGAAACAAGTGAGCCCCATCCATGCTTCAACGTCTCAAATTGGACTCAATTTGTGTCTTACATTCCGAAGCCTATAACTTGTGACTTTTTCGCAACCGGACTTCGTAATTGGACTCAAACTCTTCCATTACTATTGTTTCAACACATTTGAAGTGTTGGAACAAGATTCGTGACAGTCAAAACAAGTTAGCTCCATCCGTGCGTCAACGTCTCAAATTGGACTCAGTTTGTGTGTTATATTCCGAAGCCTATAACTTGTGACTTTTTCGCAACCGGACCTCGTAATTGGACTCGAACTCTTCCATTACTATTGTTTCAACAGATTTTAAGTGTTAGAACAAGATTTGGGATAGCAGAAACAAGTTACTTCCATCCGTGCGTCAACGTCTCAAATTGCACTCAGTTTGTGTGTTACATTCCGAAGCCTATAACTTGTGACTTTTGCGCAACCAGACCTCTTAATTGGACTCAAACTCTTCCATCACTATTGTTTCAACACATTTGAAGTGTTGGAACAAGATTCGGGACAGTCGAAACAACTTAGCTCCATCCGTGTGAAATGTCTATAATTGGACACAGTTTGTGTGTTACATTACGAAGCCTATAACTTGTGACTTTTTCGCAACCGGACCTCATAATTGGACTCAAACACTTCCATCACTATTGTTTCAACACATTTGAAGTGTTGGAACAAGATTCGGGACAGTCGAAAGGAGTTAGCTACATCCGTGCGTCAATGTCTTTAATTGGACTCAGTTTGTGTGTTACATTACGAAGCCTATATAACTTGTGACTTTTTCGCAACCGGACCTCGTAATTGGACTCAAACTCTTCCAATACTATTGTTTCAACACATATGAAGTGTTGGAACAAGATTCGTGACAGTCGAAACAAGTTAGCTCCATCCATGCTTCAACGTCTCAAATTGGACTCAATTTCTGTCTTACATTCCGAAGCCTATAACTTGTGACTTTATCGCAACCAGACCTCGTAATTGGACTCAAACTCTTCCATTACTATTGTTTCAACAGATTTTAAGTGTTAGAACAAGATTTGGGATAGTCGAAACAAGTTACTTCCATCCGTGCGTCAACGTCTCAAATTGGACTCAGTTTGTGTGTTACATTCCGAAGCCTATAACTTGTGACTTTTGCGCAACCAGACCTCGTAATTAGACTCAAACTGTTCCATTACTATTGTTTCAACAGATTTTAAGTGTTGGAACAAGATTCGGGGCAATCGAAACAAGTTAGCTCCATCCGTGCGTGAACGTCTAAAATTGGATTCAGTTTGTGTGTTACATTCCGAAGCCTATAACTTGTGACTTTTTCGCAACCGGACCTCGTAATTGGACTCAAACTCTTCCAATACTATTGTTTCAACACATATTTAGTGTTGGAAGAAGATTCGTGACAGTCGAAACAAGTTAGCTCCATCCATGCGTCAACGTCTCAAATTGGACTCAGTTTGTGTGTTACATTCCGAAGCCTATAACTTGTGACTTTTGCTCAACCAGACCTCGTAATTCGACTCAAACTCTTCCATTACTATTGTTTCAACAGATTTTAAGTGTTGGAACAAGATTTGGGACAGTCGAAATAAGTTAACTCCATCCGTGCGTCAACGTCTCAAATTGGACTCAGTTTGTGTGATACATTCCGAAGCCTATAACTTGTGACTTTTGCGCAACCAGACCTCGTAATTGGACTCAAACTCTTCCATCACTATTGTTTCAACACATTTGAAGTGTTGGAACAAGATTCGGGACAGTCGAAACAAGTTAGCTCCATCCGTGCGTCAATGTCTTTAATTAGACTCAGTTTGTGTGTTACATTACGAAGCCTATAACTTGTGACTTTTTCGCAACCGGACCTCGTAATTGGACTCGAACTCTTCCATTACTATTGTTTCAACACATTTGAAGTGTTGGAACAAGATTCGTGACAGTCGAAACAAGTTAGGTCCATCCGTGCGTCAACGTTTCTAATTGGACTCAGTTTGTGTGTTATATTCCGAAGCCTATAACTTGTGACTTTTTCGCAACCGGACCTTGTAATTGGACTCGAACTCTTCCATTACTATTGTTTCAATAGATTTTCAGTGTTAGAACAAGATTTTGGATAGCAGAAACAAGTTACTTCCATCCGTGCGTCAACGTCTCAAATTGCACTCAGTTTGTGTGTTACATTCCGAAAACTATAACTTGTGACTTTTGCGCAACCAGACCTCGTAATTGGACTCAAACTCTTCCATCACTATTGTTTCAACACATTTGAAGTGTTGGAACAAGATTCGGGACAGTCGAAACAAGTTAGCTCCATCCGTGCGTCAATGTCTTTAATTAGACTCAGTTTGTGTGTTACATTACGAAGCCTATAACTTGTGACTTTTTCGCAACCGGACCTCGTAATTGGACTCGAACTCTTCCATTACTATTGTTTCAACACATTTGAAGTGTTGGAACAATATTCGTGACAGTCGAAACAAGTTAGCTCCATCCGTGCGTCAACGTTTCTAATTGGACTCAGTTTGTGTGTTATATTCCGAAGCCTATAACTTGTGCCTTTTGCGCAACCAGACCTCGTAATTGGACTCAAACTCTTCCATCACTATTGTTTCAACACATTTGCAGTGTTGGAACAAGATTCGGGACAGTCGAAACAACTTAGCTCCATCCGTGTGCAATGTCTTTAATTGGACACAGTTTGTGTGTTACATTACGAAGCCTATAACTTGTGACTTTTTCGCAACCGGACCTCATAATTGGACTCAAACTATTCCATCACTATTGTTTCAACACATTTGAAGTGTTGGAACAAGATTTGGGACAGTCGAAAGAAGTTAGCTACATCAGTGCGTCAATGTCTTTAATTGGACTCAGTTTGTGTGTTACATTACGAAGCCTATAACTAGTGATTTTTTCGCAACCGGACCTCGTAATTGGACTCAAACTCTTCCAGTACTATTGTTTCAACACATATTAAGTGTTGGAACAAGATTCGTGACAGTCGAAACAAGTTAGCTCCATCCATGCTTCAACGTCTCAAATTGGACTCAATTTGTGTCTTACATTCCGAAGCCTATAACTTCTGACTTTGTCGCAACCAGACCTCGTAATTGGACTCAAACTCTTCCATTACTATTGTTTCAACAGATTTTAAGTGTTGGAACAAGATTTGGGACAGTCGAAACAAGTTAACTCCATCCGTGCGTCAACGTCTCAAATTGGACTCAGTTTGTGTGATACATTCCGAAGCCTATAACTTGTGACTTTTGCGCAACCAGACCTCGTAATTGGACTCAAACTCTTCCATCACTATTGTTTCAACACATTTGAAGTGTTGGAACAAGATTCGGCACAGTCGAAACAAGTTAGCTCCATCCGTGCGTCAATGTCTTTAATTAGACTCAGTTTGTGTGTTACATTACGAAGCCTATAACTTGTGACTTTTTCGCAACTGGACCTCGTAATTGGACTCGAACTCTTCCATTACTATTGTTTCGATACATTTGAAGTGTTGGAAGAAGATTCGTGACAGTCGAAACAAGTTAGGTCCATCCGTGCGTCAACGTTTCTAATTGGACTCAGTTTGTGTGTTATATTCCGAAGCCTATAACTTGTGACTTTTTCGCAACCGGACCTCGTAATTGGACTCGAACTCTTCCATTACTATTGTTTCAATAGATTTTAAGTGTTAGAACAAGATTTGGGATAGCAGAAACAAGTTACTTCCATCCGTGCGTCAACGTCTCAAATTGCACTCAGTTTGTGTGGTACATTCCGAAGCCTATAACTTGTGACTTTTGCGCAACCAGACCTCGTAATTGGACTCAAACTCTTCCATCACTATTGTTTCAACACATTTGCAGTGTTGGAACAAGATTCGGGAGAGTCGAAACAAGTTAGCTCCATCCGTGTTCAATGTCTTTAATTGGACACAGTTTGTGTGTTACATTACGAAGCCTATAACTTGTGACTTTTTCGCTACCGGACCTCATTATTGGACTCAAACTCTTCCATCACTATTGTTTCAAGACATTTGAAGTGCTGGAACAAGATTCAGGACAGTCGAAAGAAGTTAGCTACATCAGTGCGTCAATGTCTTTAATTGGACTCAGTTTGTGTGTTACATTACGAAGCCTATAACTTGTGACTTTTTCGCAACCGGACATCGTAATTGGGCTCAAACTCTTCCAATACTATTGTTTGAACAAATATGAAGTGTTGGAACAAGATTAGTGACAGTCGAAACAAGTTAGCTCCATCCGTGCGTCAACGTTTCTAATTGGACTCAGTTTGTGTGTTATATTCCGAAGCCTATAACTTGTGACTTTTTCGCAACCGGACCTCGTAATTGGCCTCAAACTCTTCCTTTACTATTGTTTCAACAGATTTGAAGTGTTGGAACAAGATTCGTGACAGTCGAAACAAGTTAGCTCCATCCGTGCGTCAACGTTTCTAATTGGACTCAGTTTGTGTGTTATATTCCGAAGCCTATAACTTGTGACTTTTTCGCAACCGGACCTCGTAATTGGCCTCGAACTCTTCCATCACTATTGTTTCAACACATTTGAAGTGTTGGAACAAGATTCGTGACAGTCGAAACAAGTTAGCTCCATCCGTGCGTCAACGTTTCTAATTGGACTCAGTTTGTGTGTTATATTCCGAAGCCTATAACTTGTGACTTTTTCGCAACCGGACCTCGTAATTGGCCTCGAACTCTTCCATTACTATTGTTTCAATAGATTTTAAGTGTTAGAACAAGATTTGGGATAGCAGAAACAAGTTACTTCCATCCGTGCGTCAACGTCTCAAATTGCACTCAGTTTGTGTGTTACATTCCGAAGCCTATAACTTGTGACTTTTGCTCAACCAGACCTCGTAATTGGACTCAAACTCTTCCATCACTATTGTTTCAACACATTTGAAGTGTTGGAACAAGATTCAGGACAGTCGAAACAAGTTAGCTCCATCCGTGTGCAATGTCTTTAATTGGACACAGTTTGTGTGTTACATTACGAAGCCTATAACTTGTGACTTTTTCGCAACCAACCTCATAATTGGATTCAAACTCTTCCATCACTATTGTTTCAACACATTTGAAGTGTTGGAACAAGATTCGGGACAGTTGAAAGAAGTTAGCTACATCCGTGCGTCAATGTCTTTAATTGGACTCAGTTTGTGTGTTACATTACGAAGCCTATAACTTGTGACTTTTTCGCAACCGGACCTCGTAATTGGACTCAAACTCTTCCAATACTATTGTTTCAACACATATGAAGTGTTGGAACAAGATTCGTGACAGTCGAAACAAGTTAGCTCCATCCATGCTTCAACGTCTCAAATTGGACTCAATTTGTGTCTTACATTCCGAAGTATATAACTTGTGACTTTATCGCAACCAGACCTCGTAATTGGACTCAAACTCTTCCTTTACTATTGTTTCAACAGATTTAAAGTGTTAGAACAAGATTTGGGATAGTCGAAACAAGTTACTTCCATCCGTGCGTCAACGTCTCAAATTGGACTCAGTTTGTGTGTTACATTACGAAGCCTATAACTTGTGACTTTTTCGCAACCAGACCTCATAATTGGACTCAAACTCTTCCATCACTATTGTTTCAACACATTTGAAGTGTTGGAACAAGATTCGGGACAGTCGAAAGAAGTTAGCTACATCAGTGCGTCAATGTCTTTAATTGGACTCAGTTTGTGTGTTACATTACGAAGCCTATAACTTGTGACTTTTTCACAACCGGACCTCTTAATTGGACTCAAACCCTTCCATCACTATTGTTTCAACACATTTGAAGTGTTGGAACAAGATGCGGGACAGTCGAAACTAGTTAGCTCCATCCGTGCGTCAATGTATTTAAATGGACTCAGTTTGTGTGTTACATTACGAAGCCTATAACTTGTGACTTTTTCGCAACCGGACCTCGTAATTGGACTCAAACTCTTCCATTACTATTGTTTCAACACATTTGAAGTGTTGGAAAAAGATTCGTGACAGTTGAAATAAGTTAGCTCCATCCGTGCGTCAACGTCTCAAATTGGACTCAGTTTGTGTGTTATATTCCGAAGCCTATAACTTGTGACTTTTTCTCAACCGGACCTCGTAATTGGACTCGAACTCTTCCATTACTATTGTTTCAACACATTCGAAGTGTTGGAACAAAATTAGGGACAGTCGAAACAACTTAGCTCCATCCGTGTGCAATGTCTTTAATTGGACACAGTTTGTGTGTTACATTACGAAGCCTATAACTTGTGACTTTTTCGCAACCGGACCTCTTAATTGGACTCAAACTCTTCCATCACTATTGTTTCAACACATTTGAAGTGTTGGAACAAGATTCGGGACTGTCGAAAGAAGTTAGCTACATCCGTGCGTCAATGTCTTTAATTGTACTCAGTTTGTGTGTCACATTACGAAGCCTATAACTTGTGACTTTTTCGCAACCGGACCTCATAATTGGACTCAAACTCTTCCAATACTATTGTTTCAACACATTTGACGTGTTGGAACAAGATTCGTGACAGTCAAAACAAGTTAGCTCCATCCGTGCGGCAACGTCTCAAATTGGACTCAGTTTGTGTGTTATATTCCGAAGCCTATAACTTGTGACTTTTTCGCAACCGGACCTCGTAATTGGACTCGAACTCTTCCATTACTATTGTTTCAACAGATTTTATGTGTTAGAACAAGATTTGGGATAGCAGAAACAAGTTACTCCCATCTGTGCGTCAACGTCTCAAATGGCACTCAGTTTGTGTGTTACATTCCGAAGCCTATAACTTGTGACTTTTGCGCAACCAGACCTCGTAATTGGACTCAAACTCTTCCATCACTATTGTTTCAACACATTTGAAGTGTTGGAACAAGATTCGGGACAGTCGAAACAACTTAGCTCCATCCGTGTGCAATGTCTTTAATTGGACACAGTTTGTGTGGTACATTACGAAGCCTATAACTTGTGACTTTTTCGCAACCGGACCTCATAATTGGACTCAAACACTTCCATCACTATTGTTTCAACACATTTGAAGTGTTGGAACAAGATTCGGGACAGTCGAAAGGAGTTAGCTACATCCGTGCGTCAATGTCTTTAATTGGACTCAGTTTGTGTGTTACATTACGAAGCCTATATAACTTGTGACTTTTTCGCAACCGGACCTCGTAATTGGACTCAAACTCTTCCAATACTATTGTTTCAACACATATGAAGTGTTGGAACAAGATTCGTGACAGTCGAAACAAGTTAGCTCCATCCATGCTTCAACGTCTCAAATTGGACTCAATTTGTGTCTTACATTCCGAAGCATATAACTTGTGACTTTATCGCAACCAGACCTCGTAATTGGACTCAAACTCTTCCATTACTATTGTTTCAACAGATTTTAAGTGTTAGAACAAGATTTGGGATAGTCGAAACAAGTTACTTCCATCCGTGCGTCAACGTCTCAAATTGGACTCAGTTTGTGTGTTACATTCCGAAGCCTATAACTTGTGACTTTTGCGCAAGCAGACCTCGTAATTCGACTCAAACTCTTCCATTACTATTGTTTCAACAGATTTTAAGTGTTGGAACAAGATTCGGGGCAGTCGAAACAAGTTAGCTCCATCCGTGCGTGAACGTCTAAAATTGGATTCAGTTTGTGTGTTACATTCCGAAGCCTATAACTTGTGATTTTTTCGCAACCGGACCTCGTAATTGGACTCAAACTCTTCCATTACTATTGTTTCAACAGATTTTAAGTGTTAGAACAAGATTTAGGATAGTCGAAACAAGTTACTTCCATCCGTGCGTCAACGTCTCAAATTAGACTCAGTTTGTGTGTTACATTCCGAAGCCTATAACTTGTGACTTTTGCTCAACCAGACCTCGTAATTCGACTCAAACTCTTCCATTATTATTGTTTCAACAGATTTTAAGTGTTGGAACAAGATTTGGGACAGTCGAAATAAGTTAACTCCATCCGTACGTCAACGTCTCAAATTGGACTCAGTTTGTGTGATACATTCCGAAGCCTATAACTTGTGACTCTTGCGCAACCATACCTCGTAATTGGACTCAAACTCTTCCATCACTATTGTTTCAACACATTTGAAGTGTTGGAACAAGATTAGGGACAGTCGAAACAAGTTAGCTCCATCCGTGCGTCAATGTCTTTAATTAGACTCAGTTTGTGTGTTACATTACGAAACCTATAACTTGTGACTTTTTCACAACCGGACCTCTTAATTGGACTCAAACCCTTCCATCACTATTGTTTCAACACATTTGAAGTGTTGGAACAAGATTCGGGACAGTCGAAACTAGTTAGCTCCATCCGTGCGTCAATGTATTTAAATGGACTCAGTTTGTGTGTTACATTACGAAGCCTATAACTTGTGACTTTTTCGCAACTGGACCTCGTAATTGGACTCAAACTCTTCCATTACTATTGTTTCAACACATTTGAAGTGTTGGAAAAAGATTCGTGACAGTCGAAATAAGTTAGCTCCATCCGTGCGTCAACGTCTCAAATTGGACTCAGTTTGTGTGTTATATTCCGAAGCCTATAACTTATGACTATTTTGCAACCGGACCTCGTAATTGGACTCGAACTCTTCCATTACTATTGTTTCAACACATTCGAAGTGTTGGAACAAAATTAGGGACAGTCGAAATACGTTAGCTCCATCCGTGTGCAATGTCTTTAATTGGACACAGTTTGTGTGTTACATTACGAAGCCTATAACTTGTGACTTTTTCGCAACCGGACCTCTTAATTGGACTCAAACTCTTCCATCACTATTGTTTGAACACATTTGAAGTGTTGGAACAAGATTCGGGACAGTCGAAAGAAGTTAGCTACATCCGTGCGTCAATGTCTTTAATTGTACTCAGTTTGTGTGTCACATTACGAAGCCTATAACTTGTGACTTTTTCGCAACCGGACCTCATAATTGGACTCAAACTCTTCCAATCCTATTGTTTCAACACATATGAAGTGTTGGAACAAGATTCGTAACTGTCGAAACAAGTTAGCTCCATCCATGCTTCAACGTCTCAAATTGGACTCAATTTGTGTCTAACATTCCGAAGCCTATAACTTGTGACTTTTTCGCAACCGGACCTCGTAATTGGACTCAAACTCTTCCATTACTATTGTTTCAACACATTTGAAGTATTGGAAAAAGATTCGTGACAGTCGAAATAAGTTAGCTCCATCCGTGCGTCAACGTCTCAAATTGGACTCAGTTTGTGTGTTATATTCCGAAGCCTATAACTTGTGACTTTTTCGCAACCGGACCTCGTAATTGGACTCGAACTCTTCCATTACTATTGTTTCAGCACATTCGAAGTGTTGGAACAAAATTAGGGACAGTCGAAACAAGTTAGCTACATCCGTGCGTCAATGTCTTTAATTGTACTCAGTTTGTGTGTCACATTACGAAGCCTATAACTTGTGACTTTTTCGCAACCGGACCTCATAATTGGACTCAAACTCTTCCAATCCTATTGTTTCAACACATTTGAAGTGTTGGAACAAGATTCGTGACAGTCGAAACAAGTTAGCTCCATCCGTGCGTTAACGTTTCTAATTGGACTCAGTTTGTGTGTTATATTCCGAAGCCTATAACTTGTGACTTTTTCGCAACCGGACCTCGTAATTGGACTCGAACTCTTCCATTACTATTGTTTCAATAGATTTTAAGTGTTCGAACAAGATTTGGGATAGCAGAAACAAGTTACTTCCATCCGTGCGTCAACGTCTCAAATTGCATTCAGTTTGTGTGTAACATTCCGAAGCCTATAACTTGTGACTTTTGCTCAACCAGACCTCGTAATTGGACTCAAACTCTTCCATCACTATTGTTTCAACACATTTGAAGTGTTGGAACAAGATTCGGGACAGTCGAAACAAGTCAACTCCATCCGTGTGCAATGTCTTTAATTGGACACAGTTTGTGTGTTACATTACGAAGCCTATAACTTGTGACTTTTTCGCAACCGACCTCATAATTGGACTCAAACTCTTCCATCACTATTGTTTCAACACATTTGAAGTGTTGGAACAAGATTCGGGACAGTCGAAAGAAGTTAGCTACATCCGTGCGTCAATGTCTTTAATTGGACTCAGTTTGTGTGTTACATTACGAAGCCTATAACTTGTGACTTTTTCGCAACCGGACCTCGTAATTGGACTCAAACTCTTCCAATACTATTGTTTCAACACATATGAAGTGTTGGAACAAGATTCGTGACAGTCGAAACAAGTTAGCTCCATCCATGCTTCAACGTCTCAAATTGGACTCAATTTGTGTCTTACATTCCGAAATATATAACTTGTGACTTTATCGCAACCAGACCTCGTAATTTGACTCAAACTCTTCCTTTACTATTGTTTCAACAGATTTAAAGTGTTAGAACAAGATTTGGGATAGTCGAAACAAGTTACTTCCATCCGTGCGTCAACGTCTCAAATTGGACTCAGTTTGTGTGTTACATTACGAAGCCTATAACTTGTGACTTTTTCGCAACCGGACCTCATAATTGGACTCAAACTCTTCCATCACTATTGTTTCAACACATTTGAAGTGTTGGAACAAGATTCGGGACAGTCGAAAGAAGTTAGCTACATCAGTGCGTCAATGTCTTTAATTGGACTCAGTTTGTGTGTTACATTACGAAGCCTATAACTTGTGACTTTTTCACAACCGGACCTCTTAATTGGACTCAAACCCTTCCATCACTATTGTTTCAACACATTTGAAGTGTTGGAACAAGATTCGGGACAGTCGAAACTAGTTAGCTCCATCCGTGCGTCAATGTATTTAAATGGACTCAGTTTGTGTGTTACATTACGAAGCCTATAACTTGTGACTTTTTCGCAACCGGACCTCGTAATTGGACTCAAACTCTTCCATTACTATTGTTTCAACACATTTGAAGTGTTGGAAAAAGATTCGTAACAGTCGAAAGAAGTTAGCTCCATCCGTGCGTCAACGTCTCAAATTGGTGTCAGTTTGTGTGTTATATTCCGAAGCCTATAACTTGTTACTGTTTCGCAACCGGACCTCGTAATTGGACTCGAACTCTTCCATTACTATTGTTTCAACACATTCGAAGTGTTGGAACAAAATTAGGGACAGTCGAAACAAGTTAGCTCCATCCGTGTGCAATGTCTTTAATTGGACACAGTTTGTGTGTTACATTACGAAGCCTATAACTTGTGACTTTTTCGCAACCGGACCTCTTAATTGGACTCAAACTCTTCCATCACTCTTGTTTCAACACATTTGAAGTGTTGGAACAAGATTCGGGACAGTCGAAAGAAGTTAGCTACATCCGTGCGTCAATGTCTTTAATTGTACTCAGTTTGTGTGTCACATTACGAAGCCTATAACTTGTGACTTTTTCGCAACCGGACGTCATAATTGGACTCAAACTCTTCCAATCCTATTGTTTCAACACATATGAAGTGTTGGAACAAGATTCGTAACTGTCGAAACAAGTGAGCTCCATCCATGCTTCAACGTCTCAAATTGGAATCAATTTGTGTCTTACATTCCAAAGCATATAACTTGTGACTTTTTCGCAACCGGACTTCGTAATTGGACTCAAACTCTTCCATTACTATTGTTTCAACACATTTGAAGTGTTGGAACAAGATTCGTGACAGTCAAAACAAGTTAGCTCCATCCGTGCGTCAACGTCTCAAATTGGACTCAGTTTGTGTGTTATATTCCGAAGCCTATAACTTGTGACTTTTTCGCAACCGGACCTCGTAATTGGACTCGAACTCTTCCATTACTATTGTTTCAACAGATTTTAAGTGTTAGAACAAGATTTGGGATAGCAGAAACAAGTTACTTCCATCCGTGCGTCAACGTCTCAAATTGCACTCAGTTTGTGTGTTACATTCCGAAGCCTATAACTTGTGACTTTTGCGTAACCAGACCTCATAATTGGACTCAAACTCTTCAATCACTATTGTTTAAACACATTTGAAGTGTTGGAACAAGATTCGGGACAGTCGAAACAACTTAGCTCCATCCGTGTGCAATGTCTTTAATTGGACACAGTTTGTGTGTTACATTACGAAGCCTATAACTTGTGACTTTTTAGCAACCGGACCTCATAATTGGACTCAAACACTTCCATCACTATTGTTTCAACACATTTGAAGTGTTGGAACAAGATTCGGGACAGTCGAAAGGAGTTAGCTACATCCGTGCGTCAATGTCTTTAATTGGACTCAGTTTGTGTGTTACATTACGAAGCCTATATAACTTGTGACTTTTTCGCAACCGGACCTCGTAATTGGACTCTAACTCTTCCAATACTATTGTTTCAACACATATGAAGTGTTGGAACAAGATTCGTGACTGTCGAAACAAGTTAGCTCCATCCATGCTTCAACGTCTCAAATTGGACTCAATTTGTGTCTTACATTCCGAAGCATATAACTTGTGACTTTATCGCAACCAGACCTCGTAATTGGACTCAAACTCTTCCATTACTATTGTTTCAACAGATTTTAAGTGTTAGAACAAGATTTGGGATAGTCGAAACAAGTTACTTCCATCCGTGCGTCAACGTCTCAAATTGGACTCAGTTTGTGTGTTACATTCCGAAGCCTATAACTTGTGACTTTTGCGCAACCAGACCTCGTAATTCGACTCAAACTCTTCCATTACTATTGTTTCAACAGATTTTAAGTATTAGAACAAGATTTGGGATAGTCGAAACAAGTTACTTCCATCCGTGCGTCAACGTCTCAAATTGGACTCAGTTTGTGTGTTACATTCCGAAGCCTATAACTTGTGACTTTTGCGCAACCAGACCTCGTAATTCGACTCAAACTCTTCCATTATTATTGTTTCAACAGATTTTAAGTGTTGGAACAAGATTCAGGGCAGTCGAAACAAGTTAGCTCCATCCGTGCGTGAACGTCTAAAATTGGATTCAGTTTGTGTGTTACATTCCGAAGCCTATAACTTGTGACTTTTTCGCAACCGGACCTCGTAATTGGACTCAAACTCTTCCATTACTATTGTTTCAACACATATGAAGTGTTGGAACAAGATTCGTAACTGTCGAAACAAGTGAGCTCCATCCATGCTTCAACGTCTCAAATTGGACTCAATTTGTGTCTTACATTCCGAAGCCTATAACTTGTGACTTTTTCGCAACCGGACTTCGTAATTGGACTCAAACTCTTCCATTACTATTGTTTCAACACATTTGAAGTGTTGGAACAAGATTCGTGACAGTCAAAACAAGTTAGCTCCATCCGTGCGTCAACGTCTCAAATTGGACTCAGTTTGTGTGTTATATTCCGAAGCCTATAACTTGTGACTTTTTCGCAACCGGACCTCGTAATTGGACTCGAACTCTTCCATTACTATTGTTTCAACAGATTTTAAGTGTTAGAACAAGATTTGGGATAGCAGAAACAAGTTACTTCCATCCGTGCGTCAACGTCTCAAATTGCACTCAGTTTGTGTGTTACATTCCGAAGCCTATAACTTGTGACTTTTGCGCAACCAGACCTCTTAATTGGACTCAAACTCTTCCATCACTATTGTTTCAACACATTTGAAGTGTTGGAACAAGATTCGGGACAGTCGAAACAACTTAGCTCCATCCGTGTGAAATGTCTATAATTGGACACAGTTTGTGTGTTACATTACGAAGCCTATAACTTGTGACTTTTTCGCAACCGGACCTCATAATTGGACTCAAACACTTCCATCACTATTGTTTCAACACATTTGAAGTGTTGGAACAAGATTCGGGACAGTCGAAAGGAGTTAGCTACATCCGTGCGTCAATGTCTTTAATTGGACTCAGTTTGTGTGTTACATTACGAAGCCTATATAACTTGTGACTTTTTCGCAACCGGACCTCGTAATTGGACTCAAACTCTTCCAATACTATTGTTTCAACACATATGAAGTGTTGGAACAAGATTCGTGACAGTCGAAACAAGTTAGCTCCATCCATGCTTCAACGTCTCAAATTGGACTCAATTTGTGTCTTACATTCCGAAGCATATAACTTGTGACTTTATCGCAACCAGACCTCGTAATTGGACTCAAACTCTTCCATTACTATTGTTTCAACAGATTTTAAGTGTTAGAACAAGATTTGGGATAGTCGAAACAAGTTACTTCCATCCGTGCGTCAACGTCTCAAATTGCACTCAGTTTGTGTGTTACATTCCGAAGCCTATAACTTGTGACTTTTGCGTAACCAGACCTCGTAATTGGACTCAAACTCTTCAATCACTATTGTTTCAACACATTTGAAGTGTTGGAACAAGATTCGGGACAGTCGAAACAACTTAGCTCCATCCGTGTGCAATGTCTTTAATTGGACACAGTTTGTGTGTTACATTACGAAGCCCATAACTTGTGACTTTTTCGCAACCGGACCTCATAATTGGACTCAAACACTTCCATCACTATTGTTTCAACACATTTGAAGTGTTGGAACAAGATTCGGGACAGTCGAAAGGAGTTAGCTACATCCGTGCGTCAATGTCTTTAATTGGACTCAGTTTGTGTGTTACATTACGAAGCCTATATAACTTGTGACTTTTTCGCAACCGGACCTCGTAATTGGACTCTAACTCTTCCAATACTATTGTTTCAACACATATGAAGTGTTGGAAGAAGATTCGTGACAGTCGAAACAAGTTAGCTCCATCCATGCTTCAACGTCTCAAATTCGACTCAATTTGTGTCTTACATTCCAAAGCCTATAACTTGTGACTTTGTCGCAACCAGACCTCGTAATTGGACTCAAACTCTTCCATTACTATTGTTTCAACAGATTTTAAGTGTTGGAACAAGATTTGGGACAGTCGAAACAAGTTAACTCCATCCGTGCGTCAACGTCTCAAATTGGACTCAGTTTGTGTGATACATTTCGAAGCCTATAACTTGGGACTTTTGCGCAACCAGACCTCGTAATTGGACTCAAACTCTTCCATCACAATTGTTTCAACACATTTGAAGTGTTGGAACAAGATTCGGGACAGTCGAAACAAGTTAACTCCATCCGTGCGTCAACGTCTCAAATTGGACTCAGTTTGTGTGATACATTTCGAAGCCTATAACTTCGGACTTTTGCGCAACCAGACCTCGTAATTGGACTCAAACTCTTCCATCACTATTGTTTCAACACATTTGAAGTGTTGGAGCAAGATTCGGGACAGTCGAAACAAGTTAGCTCCATCCGTGCGTCAATGTCTTTAATTAGACTCAGTTTGTGTGTTACATTACGAAGCCTATAACTTGTGACTTTTTCGCAACCGGACCTCGTAATTGGACTCGAACTCTTCCGTTACTATTGTTTCAACACATTTGAAGTATTGGAACAAGATTCGTGACAGTCGAAACAAGTTAGGTCCATCCGTGCGTCAAAGTTTCTAATTGGACTCAGTTTGTGTGTTATTCCGAAGCCTATAACTTGTGACTTTTTCGCAACCGGACCTCGTAATTGGACTCGAACTCTTCCATTACTATTGTTTCAATAGATTTTAAGTGTTAGAACAAGATTTGGGATAGCAGAAACAAGTTACTTCCATCCGTGCGTCAACGTCTCAAATTGCACTCAGTTTGTGTGTTACATTCCGAAGCCAATAACTTGTGACTTTTGCGCAACCAGACCTCGTAATTCGACTCAAACTCTTCCATTACTATTGTTTCAACAGATTTTAAGTGTTGGAACAAGATTCGGGGCAGTCGAAACAAGTTAGCTCCATCCGAGCGTGAACGTCTAAAATTGGATTCAGTTTGTGTGTTACATTCCGAATCCTATAACTTGTGACTTTTTCGCAACCGGACCTCATAATTGGACTCAAACTCTTCCATTACTATTGTTTCAACAGATTTTAAGGGTTAGAACAAGATTTGGGATAGTCGAAACAAGTTACTTCCATCCGTGCGTCAACGTCTCAAATTGGACTCAGTTTGTGTGTTACATTCCGAAGCCTATAACTTGTGACTTTTGCTCAACCAGACCTCGTAATTCGACTCAAACTTTTCCATTACTATTGTTTCAACTGATTTTAAGTGTTGGAACAGGATTTGGGACAGTCGAAATAAGTTAACTCCATCCGTGCGTCAACGTCTCAAATTGGACTCAGTTTGTGTGATACATTCCGAAGCCTATAACTTGGGACTTTTGCGCAACCAGACCTCGTAATTGGACTCAAACTCTTCCATCACTATTGTTTCAACACATTTGAAGTGTTGGAACAAGATTCGGGACAGTCGAAACAAGTTAGCTCCATCCGTGCGTCAACGTTTCTAATTGGGCTAAGTTTGTGTGTTATATTCCGAAGCCTATAACTTGTGACTTTTTCGCAACCAGACCTCGTAATTGGACTCAAACTCTTCCATCACTATTGTTTCAACACATTTGAAGTGTTGGAACAAGATTCGGGACAGTCAAAAGAAGTTAGCTATATCAGTGCGTCATTGTCTTTAATTGGACTCAGTTTGTGTGTTACATTACGAAGCCTATAACTTGTGATTTTTTCGCAACCGGACCTCGTAATTGGACTCAAACTCTTCCAATACTATTGTTTCAACATATATGAAGTGTTGGAACAAGATTCGTGACAGTCGAAACAAGTTAGCTCCATCCATGCTTCAACGTCTCAAATTCGACTCAATTTGTGTCTTACATTCCGAAGCCTATAACTTGTGACTTTGTTGCAACCAGACCTCGTAATTGGACTCAAACTCTTCCATTACTATTGTTTCAACAGATTTTAATTGTTGGAACAAGATTTGGGACAGTCGAAACAAGTCAACTCCATCCGTGCGTCAACGTCTCAAATTGGACTCAGTTTGTGTGATACATTCCGAAGCCTATAACTTGGGACTTTTGCGCAACCAGACCTCGTAATTGGACTCAAACTCTTCCATCACTATTGTTTCAACACATTTGAAGTGTTGGAACAAGATTCGGGACAGTCGAAACAAGTTAGCTCCATCCGTGCGTCAACGTTTCTAATTGGGCTAAGTTTGTGTGTTATATTCCGAAGCCTATAACTTGTGACTTTTTCGCAACCGGACCTCGTAATTGGACTCGAACTCTTCCATTACTATTGTTTCAACACATTTGAAGTGTTGGAACAAGATTCGTGACAGTCGAAACAAGTTAGGTCCATCCGTGCGTCAACGTTTCTAATTGGACTCAGTTTGTGTGTTACATTCCGAAGCCTATAACTTGTGACTTTTTCGCAACCGGACCTCGTAATTGGACTCGAACTCTTCCATTACTATTGTTTCAATAGATTTTAAGTGTTAGAACAAGATTTGGGATAGCAGAAACAAGTTACTTCCATCCGTGCGTCAACGTCTCAAATTGCACTCCGTTTGTGTGTTACATTCCGAAGCCTATAACTTGTGACTTTCGCGCAACCAGACCTCGTAATTGGAATCAAACTCTTCCATCACTATTGTTTCAACACATTTGAAGTGTTGGAACAAGATTCGGGACAGTCGAAAGAAGTTAGCTACATCAGTGGGTCAATGTCTTTAATTGGACTCAGTTTGTGTGTTACATTACGAAGCCTATAACTTGTGACTTTTTCGCAACCGGACCTCGTAATTTGACTCAAACTCTTCCAATACTATTGCTTCAACACATATGAAGTGTTGGAAGAAGATTCGTGACAGTCGAAACAAGTTAGCTCCATCCATGCTTCAACGTCTCAAATTCGACTCAATTTGTGTCTTACATTCCAAAGCCTATAACTTGTGGCTTTGTCGCAACCAGACCTCGTAATTGGACTCAAACTCTTCCATTACTATTGTTTCAACAGATTTTAAGTGTTGGAACAAGATTTGGGATAGTCGAAACAAGTTAACTCCATCCGTGCGTCAACGTCTCAAATTGGACTCAGTTTGTGTGATACATTCCGAAGCCTATAACTTGTGACTTTTGCGCAACAACACCTCGTAATTGGACTCAAACTCTTCCATCACTATTGTTTCAACACATTTGAAGTGTTGGAACAAGATTCGGGACAGTCGAAACAAGTTAGCTCCATCCGTGCGTCAATGTCTTTAATTAGACTCAGTTTGTGTGTTACATTACGAAGTCTATAACTTGTGACTTTTTCGCAACCGGACCTCGTAATTAGACTCGAACTCTTCCATTACTATTGTTTCAACACATTTGAAGTGTTGGAACAAGATTCGTGACAGTCGAAACAAGTTAGCTCCATCCGTGCGTCAACGTTTCTAATTGGACTCAGTTTGTGTGTTATATTCCGAAGCCTATAACTTGTGACTTTTTCGCAACCGGACCTCGTAATTGGACTCGAACTCTTCCATTACTATTGTTTCAACACATTTGAAGTGTTGGAACAAGATTCGTGACAGTCGAAACAAGTTAGGTCCATCCGTGCGTCAACGTTTCTAATTGGACTCAGTTTGTGTGTTATATTCCGAAGCCTATAACTTGTGACTTTTTCGCAACCGGACCTCGTAATTGGACTCGAACTCTTCCATTACTATTGTTTCAACAGATTTTAAGGGTTAGAACAAGATTTGGGATAGTCGAAACAAGTTACTTCCATCCGTGCGTCAACGTCTCAAATTGGACTCAGTTTGTGTGTTACATTCCGAAGCCTATAACTTGTGACTTTTGCTCAACCAGACCTCGTAATTCGACTCAAACTTTTCCATTACTATTGTTTCAACTGATTTTAAGTGTTGGAACAGGATTTGGGACAGTCGAAATAAGTTAACTCCATCCGTGCGTCAACGTCTCAAATTGGACTCAGTTTGTGTGATACATTCCGAAGCCTATAACTTGGGACTTTTGCGCAACCAGACCTCGTAATTGGACTCAAACTCTTCCATCACTATTGTTTCAACACATTTGAAGTGTTGGAACAAGATTCGGGACAGTCGAAACAAGTTAGCTCCATCCGTGCGTCAACGTTTCTAATTGGGCTAAGTTTGTGTGTTATATTCCGAAGCCTATAACTTGTGACTTTTTCGCAACCAGACCTCGTAATTGGACTCAAACTCTTCCATCACTATTGTTTCAACACATTTGAAGTGTTGGAACAAGATTCGGGACAGTCAAAAGAAGTTAGCTATATCAGTGCGTCATTGTCTTTAATTGGACTCAGTTTGTGTGTTACATTACGAAGCCTATAACTTGTGATTTTTTCGCAACCGGACCTCGTAATTGGACTCAAACTCTTCCAATACTATTGTTTCAACATATATGAAGTGTTGGAACAAGATTCGTGACAGTCGAAACAAGTTAGCTCCATCCATGCTTCAACGTCTCAAATTCGACTCAATTTGTGTCTTACATTCCGAAGCCTATAACTTGTGACTTTGTTGCAACCAGACCTCGTAATTGGACTCAAACTCTTCCATTACTATTGTTTCAACAGATTTTAATTGTTGGAACAAGATTTGGGACAGTCGAAACAAGTCAACTCCATCCGTGCGTCAACGTCTCAAATTGGACTCAGTTTGTGTGATACATTCCGAAGCCTATAACTTGGGACTTTTGCGCAACCAGACCTCGTAATTGGACTCAAACTCTTCCATCACTATTGTTTCAACACATTTGAAGTGTTGGAACAAGATTCGGGACAGTCGAAACAAGTTAGCTCCATCCGTGCGTCAACGTTTCTAATTGGGCTAAGTTTGTGTGTTATATTCCGAAGCCTATAACTTGTGACTTTTTCGCAACCGGACCTCGTAATTGGACTCGAACTCTTCCATTACTATTGTTTCAACACATTTGAAGTGTTGGAACAAGATTCGTGACAGTCGAACCAAGTTAGGTCCATCCGTGCGTCAACGTTTCTAATTGGACTCAGTTTGTGTGTTACATTCCGAAGCCTATAACTTGTGACTTTTTCGCAACCGGACCTCGTAATTGGACTCGAACTCTTCCATTACTATTGTTTCAATAGATTTTAAGTGTTAGAACAAGATTTGGGATAGCAGAAACAAGTTACTTCCATCCGTGCGTCAACGTCTCAAATTGCACTCCGTTTGTGTGTTACATTCCGAAGCCTATAACTTGTGACTTTCGCGCAACCAGACCTCGTAATTGGAATCAAACTCTTCCATCACTATTGTTTCAACACATTTGAAGTGTTGGAACAAGATTCGGGACAGTCGAAAGAAGTTAGCTACATCAGTGGGTCAATGTCTTTAATTGGACTCAGTTTGTGTGTTACATTACGAAGCCTATAACTTGTGACTTTTTCGCAACCGGACCTCGTAATTTGACTCAAACTCTTCCAATACTATTGCTTCAACACATATGAAGTGTTGGAAGAAGATTCGTGACAGTCGAAACAAGTTAGCTCCATCCATGCTTCAACGTCTCAAATTCGACTCAATTTGTGTCTTACATTCCAAAGCCTATAACTTGTGGCTTTGTCGCAACCAGACCTCGTAATTGGACTCAAACTCTTCCATTACTATTGTTTCAACAGATTTTAAGTGTTGGAACAAGATTTGGGATAGTCGAAACAAGTTAACTCCATCCGTGCGTCAACGTCTCAAATTGGACTCAGTTTGTGTGATACATTCCGAAGCCTATAACTTGTGACTTTTGCGCAACAACACCTCGTAATTGGACTCAAACTCTTCCATCACTATTGTTTCAACACATTTGAAGTGTTGGAACAAGATTCGGGACAGTCGAAACAAGTTAGCTCCATCCGTGCGTCAATGTCTTTAATTAGACTCAGTTTGTGTGTTACATTACGAAGTCTATAACTTGTGACTTTTTCGCAACCGGACCTCGTAATTAGACTCGAACTCTTCCATTACTATTGTTTCAACACATTTGAAGTGTTGGAACAAGATTCGTGACAGTCGAAACAAGTTAGCTCCATCCGTGCGTCAACGTTTCTAATTGGACTCAGTTTGTGTGTTATATTCCGAAGCCTATAACTTGTGACTTTTTCGCAACCGGACCTCGTAATTGGACTCGAACTCTTCCATTACTATTGTTTCAACACATTTGAAGTGTTGGAACAAGATTCGTGACAGTCGAAACAAGTTAGGTCCATCCGTGCGTCAACGTTTCTAATTGGACTCAGTTTGTGTGTTATATTCCGAAGCCTATAACTTGTGACTTTTTCGCAACCGGACCTCGTAATTGGACTCGAACTCTTCCATTACTATTGTTTCAATAGATTTTAAGTGTTAGAACAAGATTTTTGATAGCAGAAACAAGTTACTTCCATCCGTGCGTCAACGTCTCAAATTGCACTCAGTTTGTGTGTTACATTCCGAAGCCTATAACTTGTGACTTTCGCGCAACCAGACCTCGTAATTGGAATCAAACTCTTCCATCACTATTGTTTCAACACATTTGAAGTGTTGGAACAAGATTCGGGACAGTCGAAACAACTTAGCTCCATCCGCGTGCAATGTCTTTAATTGGACACAGTTTGTGTGTTACATTACGAAGCCTATAACTTGTGACTTTTTTGCAACCGGACCTCATAATTGGACTCAAACTCTTCCATCACTATTGTTTCAACACATTTGAAGTGTTGGAACAAGATTCGGGACAGTCGAAAGAAGTTAGCTACATCAGTGCGTCAATGTTTTTAATTGGACTCAGTTTGTGTGTTACATTACGAAGCCTATAACTTGTGACTTTTTCGTAACCGGACCTCGTAATTTGACTCAAACTCTTCCAATACTATTGTTTCAACACATATGAAGTGTTGGAAGAAGATTCGTGACAGTCGAAACAAGTTAGCTCCATCCATGCTTCAACGTCTCAAATTCGACTCAATTTGTGTCTTACATTCCAAAGCCTACAACTTGTGACTTTGTCGCAACCAGACCTCGTAATTGGACTCAAACTCTTCCACTACTATTGTTTCAACAGATTTTAAGTGTTGGAACAAGATTTGGGACAGTCGAAACAAGTTAACTCCATCCGTGCGTCAACGTCTCAAATTGGACTCAGTTTGTGTGATACATTCCGAAGCCTATAACTTGGGACTTTTGCGCAACCAGACCTCGTAATTGGACTCAAACTCTTCCATCACTATTGTTTCAACACATTTGAAGTGTTGGAACAAGATTTGGGACAGTCGAAACAAGTTAGCTCCATCCGTGCGTCAATGTCTTTAATTAGACTCAGTTTGTGTGTTACATTACGAAGCCTATAACTTGTGACTTTTTCGCAACCGGACCTCGTAATTGGACTCGAACTCTTCCATTACTATTGTTTCAACACATTTGAAGTGTTGGAACAAGATTCGTGACAGTCGCAACAAGTTAGGTCCATCCGTGCGTCAAAGTTTCTAATTGGACTCAGTTTGTGTGTTATTCCGAAGCCTATAACTTGTGACTTTTTCGCAACCGGACCTCGTAATTGGACTCGAACTCTTCCATTACTATTGTTTCAATAGATTTTATGTGTTAGAACAAGATTTGGGATAGCAGAAACAAGTTACTTCCATCCGTGCGTCAACGTCTCAAATTGCACTCAGTTTGTGTGTTACATTCCGAAGCCTATAACTTGTGACTTTTGCGCAACCAGACCTCGTAATTGGACTCAAACTCTTCCATCACTATTGTTTCAACACATTTGAAGTGTTGGAACAAGATTCGGGACAGTCGAAACAACTTAGCTCCATCCGTGTGCAATGTCTTTAATTGGACACAGTTTGTGTGTTACATTACAAAGCCTATAACTTGTGACTTTTTCGCAACCGGACCTCATAATTGGACTCAAACTCTTCCATCACTATTGTTTCAACACATTTGAAGTGTTGGAACAAGATTCGGGACAGTCGAAAGAAGTTAGCTACATCAGTGCGTCAATGTCTTTAATTGGACTCAGTTGGTGTGTTACATTCCGAAGCCTATAACTTGGGACTTTTGCGCAACCAGACCTCGTAATTGGACTCAAACTCTTCCATCACTATTGTTTCAACACATTTGAAGTGTTGGAACAAGATTCGGGACAGTCGAAACAAGTTAGCTCCATCCGTGCGTCAACGTTTCTAATTGGACTCAGTTTGTGTGTTATATTCCGAAGCCTATAAGTTGTGACTTTTTCGCTACCGGACCTCGTAATTGGACTCGAACTCTTCCATTACTATTGTTTCAATAGATTTTAAGTGTTAGAACAAGATTTGGGATAGCAGAAACAAGTTACTTCCATCCATGCGTCAACGTCTCAAATTGGACTCAGTTTGTGTGTTACATTCCGAAGCCTATAACTTGTGACTTTTGCGCAACCAGACCTCGTAATTCGACTCAAACTCTTCCATTACTATTGTTTCAACAGATTTTAAGTGTTGGAACAAGATTCGGGGCAGTCGAAACAAGTTAGCTCCATCCGAGCGTGAACGTCTAAAATTGGATTCAGTTTGTGTGTTACATTCCGAATCCTATAACTTGTGACTTTTTCGCAACCGGACCTCGTAATTGGACTCGAACTCTTCCATTACTATTGTTTCAATAGATTTTATGTGTTAGAACAAGATTTGGGATAGCAGAAACAAGTTACTTCCATCCGTGCGTCAACGTCTCAAATTGCACTCAGTTTGTGTGTTACATTCCGAAGCCTATAACTTGTGACTTTTGCGCAACCAGACCTCGTAATTCGACTCAAACTCTTCCATCACTATTGTTTCAACACATTTGAAGTGTTGGAACAAGATTCGGGACAGTTGAAACAACTTAGCTCCATCCGTGTGCAATGTCTTTAATTGGACACAGTTTGTGTGTTACATTACAAAGCCTATAACTTGTGACTTTTTCGCAACCGGACCTCATAATTGGACTCAAACTCTTCCATCACTATTGTTTCAACACATTTGAAGTGTTGGAACAAGATTCGGGACAGTCGAAAGAAGTTAGCTACATCAGTGCGTCAATGTCTTTAATTGGACTCAGTTTGTGTGTTACATTACGAAGCCTATAACTTGTGACTTTTTCACAACCGGACCTCTTAATTGGACTCAAACCCTTCCATCACTATTGTTTCAACACATTTGAAGTGTTGGAACAAGATTCGGGACAGTCGAAACTAGTTAGCTCCATCCGTGCGTCAATGTATTTAAATGGACTCAGTTTGTGTGTTACATTACGAAGCCTATAACTTGTGACTTTTTCGCAACCGGACCTCGTAATTGGACTCAAACTCTTCCATTACTATTGTTTCAACACATTTGAAGTGTTGGAAAAAGATTCGTGACAGTCAAAACAAGTTAGCTCCATCCATGCTTCAACGTCTCAAATTGGACTCAATTTGTGTCTTAAATTCCGAAACCTATAACTTGTGACTTTTTCGCAACCGGACCTCGTAATTGGACTCGAACTCTTCCATTACTGTTGTTTCAACACATTTGAAGTGTTGGAACAAAATTAGGGACAGTCGAAACAAGTTAGCTCCATCCGTGTGCAATGTCTTTAATTGGACACAGTTTGTGTGTTACATTACGAAGCCTATAACTTGTGACTTTTTCGCAACCGGACCTCATAATTGGACTCAAACTCTTCCATCACTATTGTTTCAACACATTTGAAGTGTTGGAACAAGATTCGGGACAGTCGAAAGAAGTTAGCTACATCCGTGTGTCAATGTCATTAATTGTACTCAGTTTGTGTGTCACATTACGAAGCCTATAACTTGTGACTTTTTCGCAACCGGACCTCATAATTGGACTCAAACTCTTCCAATCCTATTGTTTCAACACATATGAAGTGTTGGAACAAGATTCGTAACAGTCGAAACAAGTTAGCTCCATCCATGCTTCAACGTCTCAAATTGGACTCAATTTGTGTCTTAAATTCCGAAACCTATAACTTGTGACTTTTTCGCAACCGGACCTCGTAATTGGACTCAAACTCTTCCATTACTATTGTTTCAACACATTTGAAGTGTTGGAACAAGATTCGTGACAGTCAAAACAAGTTAGCTCTATCCGTGTGTCAACGTCTCAAATTGGACTCAGTTTGTGAGTTATATTCCGAAGCCTATAACTTGTGACTTTTTCGCAACCGGACCTCGTAATTGGACTCGAACTCTTCCATTACTATTGTTTCAACAGATTTTAAGTGTTAGAACAAGATTTGGGATAGCTGAAACAAGTTACTTCCATCCGTGCGTCAACGTCTCAAATTGCACTCAGTTTGTGTGTTACATTCCGAAGCCTATAACTTGTGACTTTTGGGCAACCAGAGCTCGTAATTGGACTCAAACTCTTCCATCACTATTGTTTCAACACATTTGAAGTGTTGGAACAAGATTCGGGACAGTCGAAACAACTTAGCTCCATTTGTGTGCAATGTCTTTAATTGGACACAGTTTGTGTGTTACATTACGAAGCCTATAACTTGTGACTTTTTCGCAACCGGACCTCATAATTGGACTCAAACTCTTCCATCACTATTGTTTCAACACATTTGAAGTGTTGGAACAAGATTCGGGACAGTCGAAAGAAGTTAGCTACATCCGTGCGTCAATGTCTTTAATTGGACTCAATTTGTGTGTTACATTACGAAGCCTATATAACTTGTGACTTTTTCGCAACCGGACCTTGTAATTGGACTCAAACTCTTCCAATACTATTTTTTCAACACATATGAAGTGTTGGAACAAGATTCGTGACAGTCGAAACAAGTTAGCTCCATCCATGCTTCAACGTCTCAAATTGGACTCAATTTGTGTCTTACATTCCGAAGCATATAACTTGTGACTTTATCGCAACCAGACCTCGTAATTGGACTCAAACTCTTCCATTACTATTGTTTCAACAGATTTTAAGTGTTAGAACAAGATTTGGGATAGTCGAAACAAGTTACTTCCATCCGTGCGTCAACGTCTCAAATTGGACTCAGTTTGTGTGTTACATTCCGAAGCCTATAACTTGTGACTTTTGCGCAACCAGACCTCGTAATTTGACTCAAACTCTTCCATTACTATTGTTTCAACAGATTTTAAGTGTTGGAACAAGATTCGGGGCAGTCGAAACAAGTTAGCTCCATCCGTGCGTGAACATCTAAAATTGGATTCAGTTTGTGTGTTACATTCCGAAGCCTATAACTTGTGACTTTTTCGCAACCGGACCTCGTAATTGGACTCAAACTCTTCCATTACTATTGTTTCAACAGATTTTAAGTGTTAGAACAAGATTTGGGATAGTCAAAACAAGTTACTTCCATCCGTGCGTCAACGTCTCAAATTGGACTCAGTTTGTGTGTTACATTCCGAAGCCTATAACTTTTGACTTTTGCTCAACCAGACCTCGTAATTCGACTCAAACTCTTCCATTACTATAGTTTCAACAGATTTTAAGTGTTGGAACAAGATTTGGGACAGTCGAAATAAGTTAACTCCATCCGTACGTCAACGTCTCAAATTGGACTCAGTTTGTGTGATACATTCCGAAGCCTATAACTTAAGACTCTTGCGCAACCAGACCTCGTAATTGGACTCAAACTCTTCCATCACTATTGTTTCAACACATTTGAAGTGTTGGAACAAGATTCGGGACAGTCGAAACAAGTTAGCTCCATCCGTGCGTCAATGTCTTTAATTCGACTCAGTTTGTGTGTTACATTACGAAGCCTATAACTTGTGACTTTTTCGCAACCGGACCTCGTAATTGGACTCGAACTCTTCCATTACTATTGTTTCAACACATTTGAAGTGTTGGAACAAGATTCGTGACAGTCGAAACAAGTTAGGTCCATCCGTGCGTCAACGTTTCTAATTGGACTCAGTTTGTGTGTTATATTCCGAAGCCTATAAGTTGTGACTTTTTCGCTACCGGACCTCGTAATTGGACTCGAACTCTTCCATTACTATTGTTTCAATAGATTTTAAGTGTTAGAACAAGATTTGGGATAGCAGAAACAAGTTACTTCCATCCATGCGTCAACGTCTCAAATTGGACTCAGTTTGTGTGTTACATTCCGAAGCCTATAACTTGTGACTTTTGCGCAACCAGACCTCGTAATTCGACTCAAACTCTTCCATTACTATTGTTTCAACAGATTTTAAGTGTTGGAACAAGATTCGGGGCAGTCGAAACAAGTTAGCTCCATCCGAGCGTGAACGTCTAAAATTGGATTCAGTTTGTGTGTTACATTCCGAATCCTATAACTTGTGACTTTTTCGCAACCGGACCTCATAATTGGACTCAAACTCTTCCATTACTATTGTTTCAACAGATTTTAAGGGTTAGAACAAGATTTGGGATAGTCGAAACAAGTTACTTGCATCCGTGCGTCAACGTCTCAAATTGGACTCAGTTTGTGTGTTACATTCCGAAGCCTATAACTTGTGACTTTTGCTCAACCAGACCTCGTAATTCGACTCAAACTCTTCCATTACTATTGTTTCAACAGATTTTAAGTGTTGGAACAGGATTTGGGACAGTCGAAATAAGTTAACTCCATCCGTGCGTCAACGTCTCAAATTGGACTCAGTTTGTGTGATACATTCCGAAGCCTATAACTTGTGACTTTTGCGCAACCAGACCTCGTAATTGGACTCAAACTCTTCCATCACTATTGTTTCAACACATTTGAAGTGTTGGAACAAGATTCGGGACAGTCAAAAGAAGTTAGCTATATCAGTGCGTCATTGTCTTTAATTGGACTCAGTTTGTGTGTTACATTACGAAGCCTATAACTTGTGATTTTTTCGCAACCGGACCTCGTAATTGGACTCAAACTCTTCCAATACTATTGTTTCAACACATATGAAGTGTTGGAACAAGATTCGTGACAGTCGAAACAAGTTAGCTCCATCCATGCTTCAACGTCTCAAATTCGACTCAATTTGTGTCTTACATTCCGAAGCCTATAACTTGTGACTTTGTCGCAACCAGACCTCGTAATTGGACTCAAACTCTTCCATTACTATTGTTTCAACAGATTTTAATTGTTGGAACAAGATTTGGGACAGTCGAAACAAGTTAACTCCATCCGTGCGTCAACGTCTCAAATTGGACTTAGTTTGTGTGATACATTCCGAAGCCTATAACTTGGGACTTTTGCGCAACCAGACCTCGTAATTGGACTCAAACTCTTCCATCACTATTGTTTCAACACATTTGAAGTGTTGGAACAAGATTCGGGACAGTCGAAACAAGTTAGCTCCATCCGTGCGTCAACGTTTCTAATTGGACTAAGTTTGTGTGTTATATTCCGAAGCCTATAACTTGTGACTTTTTCGCAACCGGACCTCGTAATTGGACTCGAACTCTTCCATTACTATTGTTTCAACACATTTGAAGTGTTGGAACAAGATTCGTGACAGTCGAAACAAGTTAGGTCCATCCGTGCGTCAACGTTTCTAATTGGACTCAGTTTGTGTGTTATATTCCGAAGCCTATAACTTGTGACTTTTTCGCAACCGGACCTCGTAATTGGACTCGAACTCTTCCATTACTATTGTTTCAATAGATTTTAAGTGTTAGAACAAGATTTGGGATAGCAGAAACAAGTTACTTCCATCCGTGCGTCAACGTCTCAAATTGCACTCCGTTTGTGTGTTACATTCCGAAGCCTATAACTTGTGACTTTCGCGCAACCAGACCTCGTAATTGGAATCAAACTCTTCCATCACTATTGTTTCAACACATTTGAAGTGTTGGAACAAGATTCGGGACAGTCGAAAGAAGTTAGCTACATCAGTGGGTCAATGTCTTTAATTGGACTCAGTTTGTGTGTTACATTACGAAGCCTATAACTTGTGACTTTTTCGCAACCGGACCTCGTAATTTGACTCAAACTCTTCCAATACTATTGCTTCAACACATATGAAGTGTTGGAAGAAGATTCGTGACAGTCGAACAAGTTAGCTCCATCCATGCTTCAACGTCTCAAATTCGACTCAATTTGTGTCTTACATTCCAAAGCCTATAACTTGTGACTTTGTCGCAACCAGACCTCGTAATTGGACTCAAACTCTTCCATTACTATTGTTTCAACAGATTTTAAGTGTTGGAACAAGATTTGGGACAGTCGAAACAAGTTAACTCCATCCGTGCGTCAACGTCTCAAATTGGACTCAGTTTGTGTAATACATTCCGAAGCCTATAACTTGGGACTTTTGTGCAACCAGACCTCGTAATTGGACTCAAACTCTTCCATCACTATTGTTTCAACACATTTGAAGTGTTGGAACAAGATTCGGGACAGTCGAAACAAGTTAGCTCCATCCGTGCGTCAATGTCTTTAATTAGACTCAGTTTGTGTGTTACATTACGAAGTCTATAACTTGTGACTTTTTCGCAACCGGACCTCGTAATTGGACTCAAACTCTTCAATTACTATTGTTTCAACACATTTGGAGTGTTGGAACAAGATTCGTGACGGTGGAAACAAGTTAGCTCCATCCGTACGTCAACGTCTCATATTGGACTCAGTTTGTGTGTTATATTCCGAAGCCTATAACTTGGGACTTTTTCGCAACCGTACCTCGTAATTGGACTCAAACTCTTCCATTACTATTGTTTCAACACATTTGAAGTGTTAGAACAAGATTCGTGACAGTGGAAACAAGTTAGCTCCATCTGTGCGTCCACGTCTCAAATTGGACTCAGTTTGTGTGTTATATTCCGAAGCCTTTAACTTGTAACTTTTCCGCAATCGGACCTTGTAATTAGACTTGAATTCTTCCATTACTATTGTTTCAACCCATTTGAAGTATTGGAACAAGATTCGTGACAGTCGAAACAAGTTTGCTCCATCCATTAGTCAACGTCTCAAATTGGACTCAGTTTGTGTCTTACATTCCGAAGCCTATAACTTGTGACTTTTTCGCAACCGGACCTCGTAATTGGACTCAAACTCTTCCATCACTATTGTTTCAACACATTTGAAGTGTTGGAACAAGAATCGGGACAGTCGAAAGAAGTTAGCTACATCCGTGCATCAATGTCTTTAATTGGACTCAGTTTGTGTGTTACATTACGGAGCCTATAACTTGTGACTTTTTCGCAACCGGACCTCGTAATTGGACTCAAACTCTTCCATTACTATTGTTTCGACAGATTTTAATTGTTGGAACAAAATTTGGGACAGTCGAAACAAGTGAACTCCATCCGTGCGTCAACGTCTCAAATTGGACTCAGTTTGTGTTTTACATTCCGAAGCCTATAACTTCTGACTTTTGCGCAACCAGACCTCGTAATTGGACTCAAACTCTTCCTTCACTATTGTTTCAACATATTTGAAGTGTTGGAACTAGATACGGGACAGTCGAAACAAGTTAGCTCCATCCGTGCTTCAATGTCTTTAATTGGACTCAGTTTGTGTCTTACATTCCGAAGCCTATAACTTGTGACTTTTTCGCAACCGGACCTCGTAATTGGACTCAAACTCTTCCATCACTATTGTTTCAACACATTTGAAGTGTTGGAACAAGAATCGGGACAGTCGAAAGAAGTTAGCTACATCCGTGCGTCAATGTCTTTAATTGGACTCAGTTTGTGTGTTACATTACGGAGCCTATAACTTGTGACTTTTTCGCAACCGGACCTCGTAATTGGACTCAAACTCTTCCATTACTATTACTTCAATAGATATGAGGTGTTGGAACAAGATTCGTGACAGTCGAAACAAGTTAGCTGCATCCATGCGTCAACGTCTCAAATTGGACTCAATTTGTGTCTTACATTCCTAAGCCTATAACTTGTGACTTTTTCGCAACCGGACCTCGTAATTGGACTCAAACTCTTCCATTACTATTGTTTCAACACATTTGAAGTGTTGGAACAAGATTCGTGACGGTGGAAACAAGTTAGCTCCATCCGTGCGTCAACGTCTCATATTGGACTCAGTTTGTGTGTTATATTCCGAAGCCTATAACTTGGGACTTTTTCACAACCGTACCTCGTAATTGGACTCAAACTCTTCCATTACTATTGTTTGAACACATTTGAAGTGTTGGAACAAGATTCGTGACAGTGGAAACAAGTTAGCTCCATCTGTGGGTCAACGTCTCAAATTGGACTCAGTTTGTGTGTTATTTTCCGAAGCCTTTAACTTATAACTTTTCCGCAATCGGACCTTGTAATTAGACTTGAATTCTTCCATTACTATTGTTTCAACCCATTTGAAGTATTGGAACAAGATTCGTGACAGTCGAAACAAGTTTGCTCCATCCATTAGTCAACGTCTCAAATTGGACTCAGTTTGTGTCTTACATTCCGAAGCCTATAACTTGTGACTTTTTCGCAACCGGACCTCGTAATTGGACTCAAACTCTTCCATCACTATTGTTTCAACACATTTGAAGTGTTGGAACAAGAATCGGGACAGTCGAAAGAAGTTAGCTACATCCGTGCGTCAATGTCTTTAATTGGACTCAGTTTGTGTGTTACATTACGGAGCCTATAACTTGTGACTTTTTCGCAACCGGACCTCGTAATTGGACTCAAACTCTTCCATCACTATTGTTTCAACACATTTGAAGTGTTGGAACAAGAATCGGGACAGTCGAAAGAAGTTAGCTACATCCGTGCGTCAATGTCTTTAATTGGACTCAGTTTGTGTGTTACATTACGGAGCCTATAACTTGTGACTTTTTCGCAACCGGACCTCGTAATTGGACTCAAACTCTTCCATTACTATTGTTTCAACACATTTGGAGTGTTGGAACAAGATTCGTGACGGTGGAAACAAGTTAGCTCCATCCGTGCGTCAACGTCTCATATTGAACTCAGTTTGTGTGTTATATTCCGAAGCCTATAACTTGGGACTTTTCGCAACCGTACCTCGTAATTGGACTAAAACTCTTCCATTACTATTGTTTCAATACATATGAAGTGTTGGAACAAGATTCGTGACAGTCGAAACAAGTTAGCTGCATCCATGCGTCAACGTCTCAAATTGGACTCAATTTGTGTCTAACATTCCGTAGCCTATAACTTGTGACTTTTTCGCAACCGGACCTCGTAATTGGACTCAAACTCTTCCATTACTATTGTTTCAACACATTTGAAGTGTTGGAACAAGATTCGTGACAGTGGAAACAAGTTAGCTCCATTTGTGTGTCAACGTCTCAAATTGGACTCAGTTTGTGTGTTATATTCCGAAGCCTTTAACTTATAACTTTTCCGCAATCGGACCTTGTAATTAGACTTGAATTCTTCCATTACTATTGTTTCAACCCATTTGAAGTATTGGAACAAGATTCGTGACAGTCGAAACAAGTTTGCTCCATCCATTAGTCAACGTCTCAAATTGGACTCAGTTTGTGTCTTACATTCCGAAGCCTATAACTTGTGACTTTTTCGCAACCGGACCTCGTAATTGGACTCAAACTCTTCCATCACTATTGTTTCAACACATTTGAAGTGTTGGAACAAGAATCGGGACAGTCGAAAGAAGTTAGCTACATCCGTGCGTCAATGTCTTTAATTAGACTCAGTTTGTGTGTTACATTACGAAGTCTATAACTTGTGACTTTTTTGCAACCGGACCTCGTAATTGGACTCAAACTCTTCCATTACTATTGTTTCAACACATTTGGAGTGTTGGAACAAGATTCGTGACGGTGGAAACAAGTTAGCTCCATCCGTGCGTCAACGTCTCATATTGGACTCAGTTTGTGTGTTATATTCCGAAGCCTATAACTTGGGACTTTTTCGCAACCGTACCTCGTAATTGGACTCAAACTCTTCCATTACTATTGTTTCAACACATTTGAAGTGTTGGAACAAGATTCGTGACAGTGGAAACAAGTTAGCTCCATCTGTGCGTCCACGTCTCAAATTGGACTCAGTTTGTGTGGTATATTCCGAAGCCTTTAACTTGTAACTTTTCCGCAATCGGACCTTGTAATTAGACTTGAATTCTTCCATTACTATTGTTTCAACCCATTTGAAGTATTGGAACAAGATTCGTGACAGTCGAAACAAGTTTGCTCCATCCATTAGTCAACGTCTCAAATTGGACTCAGTTTGTGTCTTACATTCCGAAGCCTATAACTTGTGACTTTTTCGCAACCGGACCTCGTAATTGGACTCAAACTCTTCCATCACTATTGTTTCAACACATTTGAAGTGTTGGAACAAGAATCGGGACAGTCGAAAGAAGTTAGCTACATCCGTGCGTCAATGTCTTTAATTGGACTCAGTTTGTGTGTTACATTACGGAGCCTATAACTTGTGACTTTTTCGCAACCGGACCTCCTAATTGGACTCAAACTCTTCCATTACTATTGTTTAAACAGATTTTAATTGTTGGAACAGGATTTGGGACAGTCGAAACAAGTTAACTCCATCCGTGCGTCAACGTCTCAAATTGGACTCAGTTTGTGTTTTACATTCCGAAGCCTATAACTTCTGACTTTTGCGCAACCAGACCTCGTAATTGGACTCAAACTCTTCCATTACTATTACTTCAATAGATATGAGGTGTTGGAACAAGATTCGTGACAGTCGAAACAAGTTAGCTGCATCCATGCGTCAACGTCTCAAATTGGACTCAATTTGTGTCTTACATTCCTAAGCCTATAACTTGTGACTTTTTCGCAACCGGACCTCGTAATTGGACTCAAACTCTTCCATCACTATTGTTTCAACACATATGCAGTGTTGGAACAAGATTCGTGACAGTCGAAACAAGGTAGCTCCATCCATGCGTCAACGTCTCAAATTGGACTCAGTTTGTGTCTTACATTCCGAAGCCTATAAATTATGACTTTTTCGCAACCGTACCTCGTAATTGGACTCAAACTCTTCCATTACTATTGTTTCAACACATTTGAAGTGTTGGAACAAGATTCGTGACAGTGGAAACAAGTTAGCTCCATCTGTGCGTCAACGTCTCAAATTGGACTCAGTTTGTGTGTTATATTCCGAAGCCTTTAACTTATAACTTTTCCGCAATCGGACCTTGTAATTAGACTTGAATTCTTCAATTACTATTGTTTCAATCCATTTGAAGTATTGGAACAAGATTCGTGACAGTCGAAACAAGTTTGCTCCATCCATTAGTCAACGTCTCAAATTGGACTCAGTTTGTGTCTTACATTCCGAAGCCTATAACTTGTGACTTTTTCGCAACCGGACCTCGTAATTGGACTCAAACTCTTCCATCACTATTGTTTCAACACATTTGAAGTGTTGGAACAAGATTCGTGACAGTCGAAACAAGTTAGCTCCATCCGTGCGTCAATGTCTTTAATTAGACTCAGTTTGTGTGTTACATTACGAAGTCTATAACTTGTGACTTTTTCGCAACCGGACCTCGTAATTGGACTCAAACTCTTCAATTACTATTGTTTCAACACATTTGGAGTGTTGGAACAAGATTCGTGACGGTGGAAACAAGTTAGCTCCATCCGTACGTCAACGTCTCATATTGGACTCAGTTTGTGTGTTATATTCCGAAGCCTATAACTTGGGACTTTTTCGCAACCGTACCTCGTAATTGGACTCAAACTCTTCCATTACTATTGTTTCAACACATTTGAAGTGTTGGAACAAGATTCGTGACAGTGGAAACAAGTTAGCTCCATCTGTGCGTCCACGTCTCAAATTGGACTCAGTTTGTGTGTTATATTCCGAAGCCTTTAACTTGTAACTTTTCCGCAATCGGACCTTGTAATTAGACTTGAATTCTTCCATTACTATTGTTTCAACCCATTTGAAGTATTGGAACAAGATTCGTGACAGTCGAAACAAGTTTGCTCCATCCATTAGTCAACGTCTCAAATTGGACTCAGTTTGTGTCTTACATTCCGAAGCCTATAACTTGTGACTTTTTCGCAACCGGACCTCGTAATTGGACTCAAACTCTTCCATCACTATTGTTTCAACACATTTGAAGTGTTGGAACAAGAATCGGGACAGTCGAAAGAAGTTAGCTACATCCGTGCGTCAATGTCTTTAATTGGACTCAGTTTGTGTGTTACATTACGGAGCCTATAACTTGTGACTTTTTCGCAACCGGACCTCGTAATTGGACTCAAACTCTTCCATTACTATTATTTCAATAGATATGAGGTGTTGGAACAAGATTCGTGACAGTCGAAACAAGTTAGCTGCATCCATGCGTCAACGTCTCAAATTGGACTCAATTTGTGTCTTACATTCCTAAGCCTATAACTTGTGACTTTTTCGCAACCGGACCTCGTAATTGGACTCAAACTCTTCCATCACTATTGTTTCAACACATATGCAGTGTTGGAACAAGATTCGTGACAGTCGAAACAAGGTAGCTCCATCCATGCGTCAACGTCTCAAATTGGACTCAGTTTGTGTCTTACATTCCGAAGCCTATAAATTATGACTTTTTCGCAACCGTACCTCGTAATTGGACTCAAACTCTTCCATTACTATTGTTTCAACACATTTGAAGTGTTGGAACAAGATTCGTGACAGTGGAAACAAGTTAGCTCCATCTGTGCGTCAACGTCTCAAATTGGACTCAGTTTGTGTGTTATATTCCGAAGCCTTTAACTTATAACTTTTCCGCAATCGGACCTTGTAATTAGACTTGAATTCTTCCATTACTATTGTTTCAATCCATTTGAAGTATTGGAACAAGATTCGTGACAGTCGAAACAAGTTTGCTCCATCCATTAGTCAACGTCTCAAATTGGACTCAGTTTGTGTCTTACATTCCGAAGCCTATAACTTGTGACTTTTTCGCAACCGGACCTCGTAATTGGACTCAAACTCTTCCATCACTATTGTTTCAACACATTTGAAGTGTTGGAACAAGATTCGTGACAGTCGAAACAAGTTACTTCCATCCGTGCATCAACGTCTCAAATTGGACTCAGTTTGTGTCTTACATTCCGAAGCCTATAACTTGTGACTTTTGCGCAACCAGACCTCGTAATTGGACTCAAACTCCTCCATCACTATTGTTTCAACACATTTGAAGTGTTGGAACAAGATTCGGGACAGTCGAAACAAGTTAGCTCCATCCGTGCGTCAATGTCTTAATTTGGACACAGTTTGTGTGCTACATTACGAAGCCTATAACTTGTGACTTTTTCGCAACCGGACCTCGTAATTGGACTCATACTCTTCCATTACTATTGCTTCAACACATTTGAAGTGTTGGAACAAGATTCGTGATAGTTAAAACAAGTTAGCTCCATCCGTGCGTCAACTTCTCAAATTGGACTCAGTTTGTGTGTAATATTCCGAAGCCTATAACTTGTGACTTTTTCGCAACCAGACCTCGTAATTTGACTCAAAATCTTCCATCACTATTGTTTCAACACATATGAAGTGTAGGAACAAGATTCGTGACAGTCGAAACAAGGTAGCCCCATCCACGCGTCAACGTCTCAAATTGGACTCAGTTTGTGTCTTACATTCCGAAGCCTATAAATTATGACTTTTTCACAACCAGACCTCGTAATTGGACTCAAACTCTTCCATTACTATTGTTTCAACAGATTTTAAGTGTTGAAACAAGATTTGGGACAGTTGAAATAAGTTAGCTCCATCCGTGCGTCAACGTCTCAAATTGGACTCAGTTTGTGTGTTACATTCCGAAGCCTATAACTTTTGACATTTGCGCAACCAGACCTTGTAATTAGACTCAAACTCTTCCATTACTATTGTTTCAAAAGATTTTAAATGTTGGAACAAGATTTGGGACAGTCGAAACAAGTTAACTCCATCCGTGCGTCAACGTCTCAAATTGGACTCAGTTTGTGTCTTACATTCCGAAGCCTATAACTTGTGACTTTTGCGCAACCAGACCTCGTAATTGGACTCAAACTCTTCCATTACTATTGTTTCAACAGATTTTAAGTGTTGGAACATGATTTGGGACAGTCGAAACAAGTTAACTCCATCCGTGCGTCAACGTCTCAAATTGGACTCAGTTTGTGTTTTACATTCCGAAGCCTATAACTTCTGACTTTTGCGCAACCAGACCTCGTAATTGGACTCAAACTCTTCCTTCACTATTGTTTCAACATATTTGAAGTGTTGGAACAAGATACGGGACAGTCGAAACAAGTTAGCTCCATCCGTGCTTCAATGTCTTTAATTGGACTCAGTTTGTGTCTTACATTCCGAAGCCTATAACTTGTGACTTTTTCGCAACCGGACCTCGTAATTGGACTCAAACTCTTCCATTACTATTATTTCAATAGATATGAGGTGTTGGAACAAGATTCGTGACAGTCGAAACAAGTTAGCTGCATCCATGCGTCAACGTCTCAAATTGGACTCAATTTGTGTCTTACATTCCTAAGCCTATAACTTGTGACTTTTTCGCAACCGGACCTCGTAATTGGACTCAAACTCTTCCATTACTATTGTTTCAACACATTTGGAGTGTTGGAACAAGATTCGTGACAGTGGAAACAAGTTAGCTCCATCTGTGTGTCAACGTCTCAAATTGGACTCAGTTTGTGTGTTATATTCCGAAGCCTTTAACTTATAACTTTTCCGCAATCGGACCTTGTAATTAGACTTGAATTCTTCCATTACTATTGTTTCAACCCATTTGAAGTATTGGAACAAGATTCGTGACAGTCGAAACAAGTTTGCTCCATCCATTAGTCAACGTCTCAAATTGGACTCAGTTTGTGTCTTACATTCCGAAGCCTATAACTTGTGACTTTTTCGCAACCGGACCTCGTAATTGGACTCAAACTCTTCCATTACTATTATTTCAATAGATATGAGGTGTTGGAACAAGATTCGTGACAGTCGAAACAAGTTAGCTGCATCCATGCGTCAACGTCTCAAATTGGACTCAATTTGTGTCTTACATTCCTAAGCCTATAACTTGTGACTTTTTCGCAACCGGACCTCGTAATTGGACTCAAACTCTTCCATTACTATTGTTTCAACACATTTGGAGTGTTGGAACAAGATTCGTGACAGTGGAAACAAGTTAGCTCCATCTGTGTGTCAACGTCTCAAATTGGACTCAGTTTGTGTGTTATATTCCGAAGCCTTTAACTTATAACTTTTCCGCAATCGGACCTTGTAATTAGACTTGAATTCTTCCATTACTATTGTTTCAACCCATTTGAAGTATTGGAACAAGATTCGTGACAGTCGAAACAAGTTTGCTCCATCCATTAGTCAACGTCTCAAATTGGACTCAGTTTGTGTCTTACATTCCGAAGCCTATAACTTGTGACTTTTTCGCAACCGGACCTCGTAATTGGACTCAAACTCTTCCATCACTATTGTTTCAACACATTTGAAGTGTTGGAACAAGAATCGGGACAGTCGAAAGAAGTTAGCTACATCCGTGCGTCAATGTCTTTAATTGGACTCAGTTTGTGTCTTACATTACGGAGCCTATAACTTGTGACTTTTTCGCAACCGGACCTCGTAATTGGACTCAAACTCTTCCATTACTATTGTTTCAACACATTTGGAGTGTTGGAACAAGATTCGTGACGGTGGACACAAGTTAGCTCCATCCGTGCGTCAACGTCTCATATTGAACTCAGTTTGTGTGTTATATTCCGCAGCCTATAACTTGGGACTTTTCGCAACCGTACCTCGTAATTGGACTCAAACTCTTCCATTACTATTGTTTCAATACATATGAAGTGTTGGAACAAGATTCGTGACAGTCGAAACAAGTTAGCTGCATCCATGCGTCAACGTCTCAAATTGGACTCAATTTGTGTCTAACATTCCGTAGCCTATAACTTGTGACTTTTTCGCAACCGGACCTCGTAATTGGACTCAAACTCTTCCATTACTATTGTTTCAACACATTTGAAGTGTTGGAACAAGATTCGTGACAGTGGAAACAAGTTAGCTCCATATGTGTGTCAACGTCTCAAATTGGACTCACTTTGTGTGTTATATTCCGAAGCCTTTAACTTATAACTTTTCCGCAATCGGACCTTGTAATTAGACTTGAATTCTTCCATTACTATTGTTTCAACCCATTTGAAGTATTGGAACAAGATTCGTGACAGTCGAAACAAGTTTGCTCCATCCATTAGTCAACGTCTCAAATTGGACTCAGTTTGTGTCTTACATTCCGAAGCCTATAACTTGTGACTTTTTCGCAACCGGACCTCGTAATTGGACTCAAACTCTTCCATCACTATTGTTTCAACACATTTGAAGTGTTGGAACAAGAATCGGGACAGTCGAAAGAAGTTAGCTACATCCGTGCGTCAATGTCTTTAATTGGACTCAGTTTGTGTCTTACATTACGGAGCCTATAACTTGTGACTTTTTCGCAACCGGACCTCGTAATTGGACTCAAACTCTTCCATTACTATTGTTTCAACACATTTGGAGTGTTGGAACAAGATTCGTGACGGTGGACACAAGTTAGCTCCATCCGTGCGTCAACGTCTCATATTGAACTCAGTTTGTGTGTTATATTCCGCAGCCTATAACTTGGGACTTTTCGCAACCGTACCTCGTAATTGGACTCAAACTCTTCCATTACTATTGTTTCAATACATATGAAGTGTTGGAACAAGATTCGTGACAGTCGAAACAAGTTAGCTGCATCCATGCGTCAACGTCTCAAATTGGACTCAATTTGTGTCTAACATTCCGTAGCCTATAACTTGTGACTTTTTCGCAACCGGACCTCGTAATTGGACTCAAACTCTTCCATTACTATTGTTTCAACACATTTGAAGTGTTGGAACAAGATTCGTGACAGTGGAAACAAGTTAGCTCCATTTGTGTGTCAACGTCTCAAATTGGACTCAGTTTGTGTGTTATATTCCGAAGCCTTTAACTTATAACTTTTCCGCAATCGGACCTTGTAATTAGACTTGAATTCTTCCATTACTATTGTTTCAACCCATTTGAAGTATTGGAACAAGATTCGTGACAGTCGAAACAAGTTTGCTCCATCCATTAGTCAACGTCTCAAATTGGACTCAGTTTGTGTCTTACATTCCGAAGCCTATAACTTGTGACTTTTTCGCAACCGGACCTCGTAATTGGACTCAAACTCTTCCATCACTATTGTTTCAACACATTTGAAGGGTTGGAACAAGAATCGGGACAGTCGAAAGAAGTTAGCTACATCCGTGCGTCAATGTCTTTAATTGGACTCAGTTTGTGTGTTACATTACGGAGCCTATAACTTGTGACTTTTTCGCAACCGGACCTCGTAATTGGACTCAAACTCTTCCATTACTATTATTTCAATAGATATGAATTGTTGGAACAAGATTCGTGACAGTCGAAACAAGTTAGCTGCATCCATGCGTCAACGTCTCAAATTGGACTCAATTTGTGTCTTACATTCCTAAGCCTATAACTTGTGACTTTTTCGCAACCGGACCTCGTAATTGGACTCGAACTCTTCCATTACTATTGTTCCAACACATTTGAAGTGTTGGAACAAGATTCGTGATAGTCGAAACAAGTTAGCTCCATCCGTGCGTCAACATCTCAAATTGGACTCAGTTTGTGTGTTATATTCCGAAGCCTATAACTGGTGACTTTTTCGCAACCAGACCTCGTAATTGGACTCAAACTCTTCCATCACTATTGTTTCAACACATATGAAGTGTTGGAACAAGATTCGTGACAGTCGAAACAAGTTACTTCCATCCGTGCGTCAACGTCTCAAATTAGACTCAGTTTGTCTCTTACATTCCGAAGCCTATAAATTATGACTTTTTCACAACCAGACCTCGTAATTGGACTCAAACTCTTCCATTACTATTGTTTCAACAGATTTTAAGTGTTGAAACAAGATTTGGGACAGTTGAAATAAGTTAGCTCCATCCGTGCGTCAACGTCTCAAATTGGACTCAGTTTGTGTGTTACATTCCGAAGCCTATAACTTTTGACATTTGCGCAACCAGACCTCGTAATTAGACTCAAACTCTTCCATTACTATTGTTTCAAAAGATTTTAAATGTTGGAACAAGATTTGGGACAGTCGAAACAAGTTAACTCCATCCGTGCGTCAACGTCTCAAATTGGACTCAGTTTGTGTCTTACATTCCGAAGCCTATAACTTGTGACTTTTGCGCAACCAGACCTCGTAATTGGACTCAAACTCTTCCATTACTATTGTTTCAACAGATTTTAAGTGTTGGAACATGATTTGGGACAGTCGAAACAAGTTAACTCCATCCGTGCGTCAACGTCTCAAATTGGACTCAGTTTGTGTTTTACATTCCGAAGCCTATAACTTCTGACTTTTGCGCAACCAGACCTCGTAATTGGACTCAAACTCTTCTTTCACTATTGTTTCAACATATTTGAAGTGTTGGAACAAGATACGGGACAGTCGAAACAAGTTAGCTCCATCCGTGCTTCAATGTCTTTAATTGGACTCAGTTTGTGTCTTACATTCCGAAGCCTATAACTTGTGACTTTTTCGCAACCGGACCTCGTAATTGGACTCAAACTCTTCCATTACTATTATTTCAATAGATATGAGGTGTTGGAACAAGATTCGTGACAGTCGAAACAAGTTAGCTGCATCCATGCGTCAACGTCTCAAATTGGACTCAATTTGTGTCTTACATTCCTAAGCCTATAACTTGTGACTTTTTCGCAACCGGACCTCGTAATTGGACTCAAACTCTTCCATTACTATTGTTTCAACACATTTGGAGTGTTGGAACAAGATTCGTGACGGTGGAAAATAGTTAGCTCCATCCGTGCGTCAACGTCTCATATTGGACTCAGTTTGTGTGTTATATTCCGAAGCCTATAACTTGGGACTTTTTCGCAACCGTACCTCGTAATTGGACTCAAACTCTTCCATTACTATTGTTTCAACACATTTGAAGTGTTGGAACAAGATTCGTGACAGTGGAAACAAGTTAGCTCCATCTGTGCGTCAACGTCTCAAATTGGACTCAGTTTGTGTGTTATATTCCGAAGCCTTTAACTTGTAACTTTTCCGCAATCGGACCTTGTAATTAGACTTGAATTCTTCCATTACTATTGTTTCAACCCATTTGAAGTATTGGAACAAGATTCGTGACAGTCGAAACAAGTTTGCTCCATCCATTAGTCAACGTCTCAAATTGGACTCAGTTTGTGTCTTACATTCCGAAGCCTATAACTTGTGACTTTTTCGCAACCGGACCTCGTAATTGGACTCAAACTCTTCCATCAATATTGTTTCAACACATTTGAAGTGTTGGAACAAGAATCGGGACAGTCGAAAGAAGTTAGCTACATCCGTGCGTCAATGTCTTTAATTGGACTCAGTTTGTGTGTTACATTACGGAGCATATAACTTGTGACTTTTTCGCAACCGGACCTCGTAATTGGACTCAAACTCTTCCATTACTATTGTTTCAACACATTTGGAGTGTTGGAACAAGATTCGTGACGGTGGAAACAAGTTAGCTCCATCCGTGCGTCAACGTCTCATATTGAACTCAGTTTGTGTGTTATATTCCGAAGCCTATAACTTGGGACTTTTCGCAACCGTACCTCGTAATTGGACTCAAACTCTTCCATTACTATTGTTTCAATACATATGAAGTGTTGGAACAAGATTCGAGACAGTCGAAACAAGTTAGCTGCATCCATGCGTCAACGTCTCAAATTGGACTCAATTTGTGTCTAACATTCCGTAGCCTATAACTTGTGACTTTTTCGCAACCGGACCTCGTAATTGGACTCAAACTCTTCCATTACTATTGTTTCAACACATTTGAAGTGTTGGAACAAGATTCGTGACAGTGGAAACAAGTTAGCTCCATTTGTGTGTCAACGTCTCAAATTGGACTCAGTTTGTGTGTTATATTCCGAAGCCTTTAACTTATAACTTTTCCGCAATCGGACCTTGTAATTAGACTTTAATTCTTCCATTACTATTGTTTCAACCCATTTGAAGTATTGGAACAAGATTCGTGACAGTCGAAACAAGTTTGCTCCATCCATTAGTCAACGTCTCAAATTGGACTCAGTTTGTGTCTTACATTCCGAAGCCTATAACTTGTGACTTTTTCGTAACCGGACCTCGTAATTGGACTCAAACTCTTCCATCACTATTGTTTCAACACATTTGAAGTGTTGGAACAAGAATCGGGACAGTCGAAAGAAGTTAGCTACATCCGTGCGTCAATGTCTTTAATTGGACTCAGTTTGTGTCTTACATTACGGAGCCTATAACTTGTGACTTTTTCGCAACCGGACCTCGTAATTGGACTCAAACTCTTCCATTACTATTATTTCAATAGATATGAGGTGTTGGAACAAGATTCGTGACAGTCGAAACAAGTTAGCTGCATCCATGCGTCAACGTCTGAAATTGGACTCAATTTGTGTCTTACATTCCTAAGCCTATAACTTGTGACTTTTTCGCAACCGGACCTCGTAATTGGACTCAAACTCTTCCATTACTATTGTTTCAACACATTTGGAGCGTTGGAACAAGATTCGTGACGGTCGAAACAAGTTAGCTCCATCCGTGCGTCAACGTCTCATATTGGACTCAGTTTGTGTGTTATATTCCGAAGCCTATAACTTGGGACTTTTTCGCAACCGTACCTCGTAATTGGACTCAAACTCTTCCATTACTATTGTTTCAATACATTTGAAGTGTTGGAACAAGATTCGTGACAGTGGAAACAAGTTAGCTCCATCTGTGCGTCAACGTCTCAAATTGGACTCAGTTTGTGTGTTATATTCCGAAGCCTTTAACTTATAACTTTTCCGCAATCGAACCTTGTAATTAGACTTGAATTCTTCCATTACTATTGTTTCAACCCATTTGAAGTATTGGAACAAGATTCGTGACAGTCGAAACAAGTTTGCTCCATCCATTAGTCAACGTCTCAAATTGGACTCAGTTTGTGTCTTACATTCCGAAGCCTATAACTTGTGACTTTTTCGCAACCGGACCTCGTAATTGGACTCAAACTCTTCCATCACTATTGTTTCAACACATTTGAAGTGTTGGAACAAGAATCGGGACAGTCGAAAGAAGTTAGCTACATCCGTGCGTCAATGTCTTTAATTGGACTCAGTTTGTGTGTTACATTACGGAGCCTATAACTTGTGACTTTTTCGCAACCGGACCTCGTAATTGGACTCAAACTCTTCCATTACTATTATTTCAATAGATATGAAGTGTTGGAACAAGATTCGTGACAGTCGAAACAAGTTAGCTGCATCCATGCGTCAACGTCTCAAATTGGACTCAATTTGTGTCTTACATTCCTAAGCCTATAACTTGTGACTTTTTCGCAACCGGACCTCGTAATTGGACTCGAACTCTTCCATTACTATTGTTCCAACACATTTGAAGTGTTGGAACAAGATTCGTGATAGTCGAAACAAGTTAGCTCCATCCGTGCGTCAACATCTCAAATTGGACTCAGTTTGTGTGTTATATTCCGAAGCCTATAACTGGTGACTTTTTCGCAACCAGACCTCGTAATTGGACTCAAACTCTTCCATCACTATTGTTTCAACACATATGAAGTGTTGGAACAAGATTCGTGACAGTCGAAACAAGTTACTTCCATCCGTGCGTCAACGTCTCAAATTGGACTCAGTTTGTGTCTTACATTCCGAAGCCTATAACTTGTGACTTTTGCGCTACCAGACCTCGTAATTGGACTCAAACTCTTCCATCACTATTGTTTCAACACATTTAAAGTGTTGGAACAAGATTCGAGACAGTCGAAACAAGTTAGCTCCATCCGTGCGTCAATGTCTTTATTTGGACACAGTTTGTGTGTTACATTACGAAGCCTATAACTTGTGACTTTTTCGCATCCGAACCTCGTAATTGGACTCAAACTCTTCCATTACTATTGTTTCAACACATTTGAAGTGTTGGAACAAGATTCGTGATAGTCAAAACAAGTTAGCTCCATCCGTTCGTCAACGTCTCAAATTGGGCTCAGTTTGTGTGTAATATTCCGAAGCCTATAACTTGTGACTTTTTCGCAACCAAACCTCGTAATTGGACTCAAACTCTTCCATCACTATTGTTTCAACACATATGAAGTGTTGGAACAAGATTCGTGACAGTCGAAACAAGGTAGCTCCATCCATGCGTCAACGTCTCAAATTGGACTCAGTTTGTTTCTTACATTCCGAAGCCTATAACTTGTGACTTTTGCGCAACCAGACCTCGTAATTGGACTCAAACTCTTCCATTACTATTCTTTCAACAGATTTTAATTGTTGGAACAAGATTTGGGACAGTCGAAACAAGTTAACTCCATCCGTGCGTCAACGTCTCAAATTGGACTCAGTTTGTGTTTTACATTCCGAAGCCTATAACTTCTGACTTTTGCGCAACCAGACCTCGTAATTGGACTCAAACTCTTCCTTCACTATTGTTTCAACATATTTGAAGTGTTGGAACTAGATACGGGACAGTCGAAACAAGTTAGCTCCATCCGTGCTTCAATGTCTTTAATTGGACTCAGTTTGTGTCTTACATTCCGAAGCCTATAACTTGTGACTTTTTCGCAACCGGACCTCGTAATTGGACTCAAACTCTTCCATCACTATTGTTTCAACACATTTGAAGTGTTGGAACAAGAATCGGGACAGTCGAAAGAAGTTAGCTACATCCGTGCGTCAATGTCTTTAATTGGACTCAGTTTGTGTGTTACATTACGGAGCCTATAACTTGTGACTTTTTCGCAACCGGACCTCGTAATTGGACTCAAACTCTTCCATTACTATTACTTCAATAGATATGAGGTGTTGGAACAAGATTCGTGACAGTCGAAACAAGTTAGCTGCATCCATGCGTCAACGTCTCAAATTGGACTCAGTTTGTGTGTTATATTCCGAAGCCTTTAACTAATAACTTTTCCGCAATCGGACCTTGTAATTAGACTTGAATTCTTCCATTACTATTGTTTCAACCCATTTGAAGTATTGGAACAAGATTCGTGACAGTCGAAACAAGTTTGCTCCATCCATTAGTCAACGTCTCAAATTGGACTCAGTTTGTGTCTTACATTCCGAAGCCTATAACTTGTGACTTTTTCGCAACCGGACCTCGTAATTGGACTCAAACTCTTCCATCACTATTGTTTCAACACATTTGAAGTGTTGGAACAAGAATCGGGACAGTCGAAAGAAGTTAGCTACATCCGTGCGTCAATGTCTTTAATTGGACTCAGTTTGTGTGTTACATTACGGAGCCTATAACTTGTGACTTTTTCGCAACCGGACCTCGTAATTGGACTCAAACTCTTCCATTACTATTATTTCAATAGATATGAAGTGTTGGAACAAGATTCGTGACAGTCGAAACAAGTTAGCTGCATCCATGCGTCAACGTCTCAAATTGGACTCAATTTGTGTCTTACATTCCTAAGCCTATAACTTGTGACTTTTTCGCAACCGGACCTCGTAATTGGACTCGAACTCTTCCATTACTATTGTTCCAACACATTTGAAGTGTTGGAACAAGATTCGTGATAGTCGAAACAAGTTAGCTCCATCCGTGCGTCAACATCTCAAATTGGACTCAGTTTGTGTGTTATATTCCGAAGCCTATAACTGGTGACTTTTTCGCAACCAGACCTCGTAATTGGACTCAAACTCTTCCATCACTATTGTTTCAACACATATGAAGTGTTGGAACAAGATTCGTGACAGTCGAAACAAGTTACTTCCATCCGTGCGTCAACGTCTCAAATTGGACTCAGTTTGTGTCTTACATTCCGAAGCCTATAACTTGTGACTTTTGCGCTACCAGACCTCGTAATTGGACTCAAACTCTTCCATCACTATTGTTTCAACACATTTAAAGTGTTGGAACAAGATTCGAGACAGTCGAAACAAGTTAGCTCCATCCGTGCGTCAATGTCTTTATTTGGACACAGTTTGTGTGTTACATTACGAAGCCTATAACTTGTGACTTTTTCGCATCCGAACCTCGTAATTGGACTCAAACTCTTCCATTACTATTGTTTCAACACATTTGAAGTGTTGGAACAAGATTCGTGATAGTCAAAACAAGTTAGCTCCATCCGTTCGTCAACGTCTCAAATTGGGCTCAGTTTGTGTGTAATATTCCGAAGCCTATAACTTGTGACTTTTTCGCAACCAAACCTCGTAATTGGACTCAAACTCTTCCATCACTATTGTTTCAACACATATGAAGTGTTGGAACAAGATTCGTGACAGTCGAAACAAGGTAGCTCCATCCATGCGTCAACGTCTCAAATTGGACTCAGTTTGTTTCTTACATTCCGAAGCCTATAACTTGTGACTTTTGCGCAACCAGACCTCGTAATTGGACTCAAACTCTTCCATTACTATTCTTTCAACAGATTTTAATTGTTGGAACAAGATTTGGGACAGTCGAAACAAGTTAACTCCATCCGTGCGTCAACGTCTCAAATTGGACTCAGTTTGTGTTTTACATTCCGAAGCCTATAACTTCTGACTTTTGCGCAACCAGACCTCGTAATTGGACTCAAACTCTTCCTTCACTATTGTTTCAACATATTTGAAGTGTTGGAACTAGATACGGGACAGTCGAAACAAGTTAGCTCCATCCGTGCTTCAATGTCTTTAATTGGACTCAGTTTGTGTCTTACATTCCGAAGCCTATAACTTGTGACTTTTTCGCAACCGGACCTCGTAATTGGACTCAAACTCTTCCATCACTATTGTTTCAACACATTTGAAGTGTTGGAACAAGAATCGGGACAGTCGAAAGAAGTTAGCTACATCCGTGCGTCAATGTCTTTAATTGGACTCAGTTTGTGTGTTACATTACGGAGCCTATAACTTGTGACTTTTTCGCAACCGGACCTCGTAATTGGACTCAAACTCTTCCATTACTATTACTTCAATAGATATGAGGTGTTGGAACAAGATTCGTGACAGTCGAAACAAGTTAGCTGCATCCATGCGTCAACGTCTCAAATTGGACTCAATTAGTGTCTTACATTCCTAAGCCTATAACTTGTGACTTTTTCGCAACCGGACCTCGTAATTGGACTCAAACTCTTCCATTACTATTGTTTCAACACATTTGAAGTGTTGGAACAAGATTCGTGACGGTGGAAACAAGTTAGCTCCATCCGTGCGTCAACGTCTCATATTGGACTCAGTTTGTGTGTTATATTCCGAAGCCTATAACTTGGGACTTTTTCGCAACCGTACCTCGTAATTGGACTCAAACTCTTCCATTACTATTGTTTGAACACATTTGAAGTGTTGGAACAAGATTCGTGACAGTGGAAACAAGTTAGCTCCATCTGTGTGTCAACGTCTCAAATTGGACTCAGTTTGTGTGTTATTTTCCGAAGCCTTTAACTTATAACTTTTCCGCAATCGGACCTTGTAATTAGACTTGAATTCTTCCATTACTATTGTTTCAACCCATTTGAAGTATTGGAACAAGATTCGTGACAGTCGAAACAAGTTTGCTCCATCCATTAGTCAACGTCTCAAATTGGACTCAGTTTGTGTCTTACATTCCGAAGCCTATAACTTGTGACTTTTTCGCAACCGGACCTCGTAATTGGACTCAAACTCTTCCATCACTATTGTTTCAACACATTTGAAGTGTTGGAACAAGAATCGGGACAGTCGAAAGAAGTTAGCTACATCCGTGCGTCAATGTCTTTAATTGGACTCAGTTTGTGTGTTACATTACGGAGCCTATAACTTGTGACTTTTTCGCAACCGGAACTCGTAATTGGACTCAAACTCTTCCATTACTATTATTTCAATAGATATGAGGTGTTGGAACAAGATTCGTGACAGTCGAAACAAGTTAGCTGCATCCATGCGTCAACGTCTCAAATTGGACTCAATTTGTGTCTTACATTCCTAAGCCTATAACTTGTGACTTTTTCGGAACCGGACCTCGTAATTGGACTCAAGCTCTTCCATCACTATTGTTTCAACACATATGCAGTGTTGGAACAAGATTCGTGACAGTCGAAACAAGGTAGCTCCATCCATGCGTCAACGTCTCAAATTGGACTCAGTTTGTGTCTTACATTCCGAAGCCTATAAATTATGACTTTTTCGCAACCGTACCTCGTAATTGGACTCAAACTCTTCCATTACTATTGTTTCAACACATTTGAAGTGTTGGAACAAGATTCGTGACAGTGGAAACAAGTTAGCTCCATCTGTGCGTCAACGTCTCAAATTAGACTCAGTTTGTGTGTTATATTCCGAAGCCTTTAACTTATAACTTTTCCGCAATCGGACCTTGTAATTAGACTTGAATTCTTCCATTACTATTGTTTCAATCCATTTGAAGTATTGGAACAAGATTCGTGACAGTCGAAACAAGTTTGCTCCATCCATTAGTCAACGTCTCAAATTGGACTCAGTTTGTGTCTTACATTCCGAAGCCTATAACTTGTGACTTTTTCGCAACCGGACCTCGTAATTGGACTCAAACTCTTCCATCACTATTGTTTCAACACATTTGAAGTGTTGGAACAAGATTCGTGACAGTCGAAACAAGTTACTTCCATCCGTGCATCAACGTCTCAAATTGGACTCAGTTTGTGTCTTACATTCCGAAGCCTATAACTTGTGACTTTTGTGCAACCAGACCTCGTAATTGGACTCAAACTCCTCCATCACTATTGTTTCAACACATTTGAAGTGTTGGAACAAGATTCGGGACAGTCGAAACAAGTTAGCTCCATCCGTGCGTCAATGTCTTAATTTGGACACAGTTTGTGTGCTACATTACGAAGCCTATAACTTGTGACTTTTTCGCAACCGGACCTCGTAATTGGACTCATACTCTTCCATTACTATTGCTTCAACACATTTGAAGTGTTGGAACAAGATTCGTGTTAGTTAAAACAAGTTAGCTCCATCCGTGCGTCAACTTCTCAAATTGGACTCAGTTTGTGTGTAATATTCCGAAGCCTATAACTTGTGACTTTTTCGCAACCAGACCTCGTAATTTGACTCAAAATCTTCCATCACTATTGTTTCAACACATATGAAGTGTAGGAACAAGATTCGTGACAGTCGAAACAAGGTAGCCCCATCCACGCGTCAACGTCTCAAATTGGACTCAGTTTGTGTCTTACATTCCGAAGCCTATAAATTATGACTTTTTCACAACCAGACCTCGTAATTGGACTCAAACTCTTCCATTACTATTGTTTCAACAGATTTTAAGTGTTGAAACAAGATTTGGGACAGTTGAAATAAGTTAGCTCCATCCGTGCGTCAACGTCTCAAATTGGACTCAGTTTGTGTGTTACATTCCGAAGCCTATAACTTTTGACATTTGCGCAACCAGACCTCGTAATTAGACTCAAACTCTTCCATTACTATTGTTTCAAAAGATTTTAAATGTTGGAACAAGATTTGGGACAGTCGAAACAAGTTAACTCCATCCGTGCGTCAACGTCTCAAATTGGACTCAGTTTGTTTCTTACATTCCGAAGCCTATAACTTGTGACTTTTGCGCAACCAGACCTCGTAATTGGACTCAAACTCTTCCATTACTATTGTTTCAACAGATTTTAAGTGTTGGAACATGATTTGGGACAGTCGAAACAAGTTAACTCCATCCGTGCGTCAACGTCTCAAATTGGACTCAGTTTGTGTTTTACATTCCGAAGCCTATAACTTCTGACTTTTGCGCAACCAGACCTCGTAATTGGACTCAAACTCTTCCTTCACTATTGTTTCAACATATTTGAAGTGTTGGAACAAGATACGGGACAGTCGAAACAAGTTAGCTCCATCCGTGCTTCAATGTCTTTAATTGGACTCAGTTTGTGTCTTACATTCCGAAGCCTATAACTTGTGACTTTTTCGCAACCGGACCTCGTAATTGGACTCAAACTCTTCCATTACTATTATTTCAATAGATATGAGGTGTTGGAACAAGATTCGTGACAGTCGAAACAAGTTAGCTGCATCCATGCGTCAACGTCTCAAATTGGACTCAATTTGTGTCTTACATTCCTAAGCCTATAACTTGTGACTTTTTCGCAACCGGACCTCGTAATTGGACTCAAACTCTTCCATTACTATTGTTTCAACACATTTGGAGTGTTGGAACAAGATTCGTGACAGTGGAAACAAGTTAGCTCCATCTGTGTGTCAACGTCTCAAATTGGACTCAGTTTGTGTGTTATATTCCGAAGCCTTTAACTTATAACTTTTCCGCAATCGGACCTTGTAATTAGACTTGAATTCTTCCATTACTATTGTTTCAACCCATTTGAAGTATTGGAACAAGATTCGTGATAGTCGAAACAAGTTTGCTCCATCCATTAGTCAACGTCTCAAATTGGACTCAGTTTGTGTCTTACATTCCGAAGCCTATAACTTGTGACTTTTTCGCAACCGGACCTCGTAATTGGACTCAAACTCTTCCATCACTATTGTTTCAACACATTTGAAGTGTTGGAACAAGAATTGGGACAGTCGAAAGAAGTTAGCTACATCCGTGCGTCAATGTCTTTAATTGGACTCAGTTTGTGTCTTACATTACGGAGCCTATAACTTGTGACTTTTTCGCAACCGGACCTCGTAATTGGACTCAAACTCTTCCATTACTATTGTTTCAACACATTTGGAGTGTTGGAACAAGATTCGTGACGGTGGACACAAGTTAGCTCCATCCGTGCGTCAACGTCTCATATTGAACTCAGTTTGTGTGTTATATTCCGCAGCCTATAACTTGGGACTTTTCGCAACCGTACCTCGTAATTGGACTCAAACTCTTCCATTACTATTGTTTCAATACATATGAAGTGTTGGAACAAGATTCGTGACAGTCGAAACAAGTTAGCTGCATCCATGCGTCAACGTCTCAAATTGGACTCAATTTGTGTCTAACATTCCGTAGCCTATAACTTGTGACTTTTTCGCAACCGGACCTCGTAATTGGACTCAAACTCTTCCATCACTATTGTTTCAACACATTTGAAGGGTTGGAACAAGAATCGGGACAGTCGAAAGAAGTTAGCTACATCCGTGCGTCAATGTCTTTAATTGGACTCAGTTTGTGTGTTACATTACGGAGCCTATAACTTGTGACTTTTTCGCAACCGGACCTCGTAATTGGACTCAAACTCTTCCATTACTATTATTTCAATAGATATGAAGTGTTGGAACAAGATTCGTGACAGTCGAAACAAGTTAGCTGCATCCATGCGTCAACGTCTCAAATTGGACTCAATTTGTGTCTTACATTCCTAAGCCTATAACTTGTGACTTTTTCGCAACCGGACCTCGTAATTGGACTCGAACTCTTCCATTACTATTGTTCCAACACATTTGAAGTGTTGGAACAAGATTCGTGATAGTCGAAACAAGTTAGCTCCATCCGTGCGTCAACATCTCAAATTGGACTCAGTTTGTGTGTTATATTCCGAAGCCTATAACTGGTGACTTTTTCGCAACCAGACCTCGTAATTGGACTCAAACTCTTCCATCACTATTGTTTCAACACATATGAAGTGTTGGAACAAGATTCGTGACAGTCGAAACAAGTTACTTCCATCCGTGCGTCAACGTCTCAAATTGGACTCAGTTTGTCTCTTACATTCCGAAGCCTATAAATTATGACTTTTTCACAACCAGACCTCGTAATTGGACTCAAACTCTTCCATTACTATTGTTTCAACAGATTTTAAGTGTTGAAACAAGATTTGGGACAGTTGAAATAAGTTAGCTCCATCCGTGCGTCAACGTCTCAAATTGGACTCAGTTTGTGTGTTACATTCCGAAGCCTATAACTTTTGACATTTGCGCAACCAGACCTCGTAATTAGACTCAAACTCTTCCATTACTATTGTTTCAAAAGATTTTAAATGTTGGAACAAGATTTGGGACAGTCGAAACAAGTTAACTCCATCCGTGCGTCAACGTCTCAAATTGGACTCAGCTTGTGTCTTACATTCCGAAGCCTATAACTTGTGACTTTTGCGCAACCAGACCTCGTAATTGGACTCAAACTCCTCCATCACTATTGTTTCAACACATTTGAAGTGTTGGAACAAGATTCGGGACAGTCGAAACAAGTTAGCTCCATCCGTGCGTCAATGTCTTAATTTGGACACAGTTTGTGTGCTACATTACGAAGCCTATAACTTGTGACTTTTTCGCAACCGGACCTCGTAATTGGACTCAAACTCTTCTTTCACTATTGTTTCAACATATTTGAAGTGTTGGAACAAGATACGGGACAGTCGAAACAAGTTAGCTCCATCCGTGCTTCAATGTCTTTAATTGGACTCAGTTTGTGTCTTACATTCCGAAGCCTATAACTTGTGACTTTTTCGCAACCGGACCTCGTAATTGGACTCAAACTCTTCCATTACTATTATTTCAATAGATATGAGGTGTTGGAACAAGATTCGTGACAGTCGAAACAAGTTAGCTGCATCCATGCGTCAACGTCTCAAATTGGACTCAATTTGTGTCTTACATTCCTAAGCCTATAACTTGTGACTTTTTCGCAACCGGACCTCGTAATTGGACTCAAACTCTTCCATTACTATTGTTTCAACACATTTGGAGTGTTGGAACAAGATTCGTGACGGTGGAAAATAGTTAGCTCCATCCGTGCGTCAACGTCTCATATTGGACTCAGTTTGTGTGTTATATTCCGAAGCCTATAACTTGGGACTTTTTCGCAACCGTACCTCGTAATTGGACTCAAACTCTTCCATTACTATTGTTTCAACACATTTGAAGTGTTGGAACAAGATTCGTGACAGTGGAAACAAGTTAGCTCCATCTGTGCGTCAACGTCTCAAATTGGACTCAGTTTGTGTGTTATATTCCGAAGCCTTTAACTTGTAACTTTTCCGCAATCGGACCTTGTAATTAGACTTGAATTCTTCCATTACTATTGTTTCAACCCATTTGAAGTATTGGAACAAGATTCGTGACAGTCGAAACAAGTTTGCTCCATCCATTAGTCAACGTCTCAAATTGGACTCAGTTTGTGTCTTACATTCCGAAGCCTATAACTTGTGACTTTTTCGCAACCGGACCTCGTAATTGGACTCAAACTCTTCCATCAATATTGTTTCAACACATTTGAAGTGTTGGAACAAGAATCGGGACAGTCGAAAGAAGTTAGCTACATCCGTGCGTCAATGTCTTTAATTGGACTCAGTTTGTGTCTTACATTACGGAGCCTATAACTTGTGACTTTTTCGCAACCGGACCTCGTAATTGGACTCAAACTCTTCCATTACTATTGTTTCAACACATTTGGAGTGTTGGAACAAGATTCGTGACGGTGGAAACAAGTTAGCTCCATCCGTGCGTCAACGTCTCATATTGAACTCAGTTTGTGTGTTATATTCCGAAGCCTATAACTTGGGACTTTTCGCAACCGTACCTCGTAATTGGACTCAAACTCTTCCATTATTATTGTTTCAATACATATGAAGTGTTGGAACAAGATTCGAGACAGTCGAAACAAGTTAGCTGCATCCATGCGTCAACGTCTCAAATTGGACTCAATTTGTGTCTAACATTCCGTAGCCTATAACTTGTGACTTTTTCGCAACCGGACCTCGTAATTGGACTCAAACTCTTCCATTACTATTGTTTCAACACATTTGAAGTGTTGGAACAAGATTCGTGACAGTGGAAACAAGTTAGCTCCATTTGTGTGTCAACGTCTCAAATTGGACTCAGTTTGTGTGTTATATTCCGAAGCCTTTAACTTATAACTTTTCCGCAATCGGACCTTGTAATTAGACTTGAATTCTTCCATTACTATTGTTTCAACCCATTTGAAGTATTGGAACAAGATTCGTGACAGTCGAAACAAGTTTGCTCCATCCATTAGTCAACGTCTCAAATTGGACTCAGTTTGTGTCTTACATTCCGAAGCCTATAACTTGTGACTTTTTCGCAACCGGACCTCGTAATTGGACTCAAACTCTTCCATCACTATTGTTTCAACACATTTGAAGTGTTGGAACAAGAATCGGGACAGTCGAAAGAAGTTAGCTACATCCGTGCGTCAATGTCTTTAATTGGACTCAGTTTGTGTCTTACATTACGGAGCCTATAACTTGTGACTTTTTCGCAACCGGACCTCGTAATTGGACTCAAACTCTTCCATTACTATTATTTCAATAGATATGAGGTGTTGGAACAAGATTCGTGACAGTCGAAACAAGTTAGCTGCATCCATGCGTCAACGTCTGAAATTGGACTCAATTTGTATCTTACATTCCTAAGCCTATAACTTGTGACTTTTTCGCAACCGGACCTCGTAATTGGACTCAAACTCTTCCATTACTATTGTTTCAACACATTTGGAGTGTTGGAACAAGATTCGTGACGGTCGAAACAAGTTAGCTCCATCCGTGCGTCAACGTCTCATATTGGACTCAGTTTGTGTGTTATATTCCGAAGCCTATAACTTGGGACTTTTTCCCAACCGTACCTCGTAATTGGACTCAAACTCTTCCATTACTATTGTTTCAATACATTTGAAGTGTTGGAACAAGATTCGTGACAGTGGAAACAAGTTAGCTCCATCTGTGCGTCAACGTCTCAAATTGGACTCAGTTTGTGTGTTATATTCCGAAGCCTTTAACTTATAACTTTTCCGCAATCGGACCTTGTAATTAGACTTGAATTCTTCCATTACTATTGTTTCAACCCATTTGAAGTATTGGAACAAGATTCGTGACAGTCGAAACAAGTTTGCTCCATCCATTAGTCAACGTCTCAAATTGGACTCAGTTTGTGTCTTACATTCCGAAGCCTATAACTTGTGACTTTTTCGCAACCGGACCTCGTAATTGGACTCAAACTCTTCCATCACTATTGTTTCAACACATTTGAAGTGTTGGAACAAGAATCGGGACAGTCAAAAGAAGTTAGCTACATCCGTGCGTCAATGTCTTTAATTGGACTCAGTTTGTGTGTTACATTACGGAGCCTATAACTTGTGACTTTTTCGCAACCGGACCTCGTAATTGGACTCAAACTCTTCCATTACTATTATTTCAATAGATATGAAGTGTTGGAACAAGATTCGTGACAGTCGAAACAAGTTAGCTGCATCCATGCGTCAACGTCTCAAATTGGACTCAGTTTGTGTCTTACATTCCGAAGCCTATAACTTGTGACTTTTTCGCAACCGGACCTCGTAATTGGACTCAAACTCTTCCATCACTATTGTTTCAACACATTTGAAGTGTTGGAACAAGAATCGGGACAGTCGAAAGAAGTTAGCTACATCCGTGCGTCAATGTCTTTAATTGGACTCAGTTTGTGTCTTACATTACGGAGCCTATAACTTGTGACTTTTTCGCAACCGGACCTCGTAATTGGACTCAAACTCTTCCATTACTATTGTTTAACACATTTGGAGTGTTGGAACAAGATTCGTGACGGTGGAAACAAGTTAGCTCCATCCGTGCGTCAACGTCTCATATTGAACTCAGTTTGTGTGTTATATTCCGCAGCCTATAACTTGGGACTTTTCGCAACCGTACCTCGTAATTGGACTCAAACTCTTCCATTACTATTGTTTCAATACATATGAAGTGTTGGAACAAGATTCGTGACAGTCGAAACAAGTTAGCTGCATCCATGCGTCAACGTCTCAAATTGGACTCAATTTGTGTCTAACATTCCGTAGCCTATAACTTGTGACTTTTTCGCAACCGGACCTCGTAATTGGACTCAAACTCTTCCATTACTATTATTTCAACACATTTGAAGTGTTGGAACAAGATTCGTGACAGTGGAAACAAGTTAGCTCCATTTGTGTGTCAACGTCTCAAATTGGACTCAGTTTGTGTGTTATATTCCGAAGCCTTTAACTTATAACTTTTCCGCAATCGGACCTTGTAATTAGACTTGAATTCTTCCATTACTATTGTTTCAACCCATTTGAAGTATTGGAACAAGATTCGTGACAGTCGAAACAAGTTTGCTCCATCCATTAGTCAACGTCTCAAATTGGACTCAGTTTGTGTCTTACATTCCGAAGCCTATAACTTGTGACTTTTTCGCAACCGGACCTCGTAATTGGACTCAAACTCTTCCATCACTATTGTTTCAACACATTTGAAGTGTTGGAACAAGAATCGGGACAGTCGAAAGAAGTTAGCTACATCCGTGCGTCAATGTCTTTAATTGGACTCAGTTTGTGTGTTACATTACGGAGCATATAACTTGTGACTTTTTCGCAACCGGACCTCGTAATTGGACTCAAACTCTTCCATTACTATTATTTCAATAGATATGAAGTGTTGGAACAAGATTCGTGACAGTCGAAACAAGTTAGCTGCATCCATGCGTCAACGTCTCAAATTGGACTCAATTTGTGTCTTACATTCCTAAGCCTATAACTTGTGACTTTTTCGCAACCGGACCTCGTAATTGGACTCGAACTCTTCCATTACTATTGTTCCAACACATTTGAAGTGTTGGAACAAGATTCGTGATAGTCGAAACAAGTTAGCTCCATCCGTGCGTCAACATCTCAAATTGGACTCAGTTTGTGTGTTATATTCCGAAGCCTATAACTGGTGACTTTTTCGCAACCAGACCTCGTAATTGGACTCAAACTCTTCCATCACTATTGTTTCAACACATATGAAGTGTTGGAACAAGATTCGTGACAGTCGAAACAAGTTACTTCCATCCGTGCGTCAACGTCTCAAATTGGACTCAGTTTTTGTCTTACATTCCGAAGCCTATAAATTATGACTTTTTCACAACCAGACCTCGTAATTGGACTCAAACTCTTCCATTACTATTGTTTCAACAGATTTTAAGTGTTGAAACAAGATTTGGGACAGTTGAAATAAGTTAGCTCCATCCGTGCGTCAACGTCTCAAATTGGACTCAGTTTGTGTGTTACATTGCGAAGCCTATAACTTTTGACATTTGCGCAATCAGACCTCGTAATTAGACTCAAACTCTTCCATTACTATTGTTTCAAAAGATTTTAAATGTTGGAACAAGATTTGGGACAGTCGAAACAAGTTAACTCCATCCGTGCGTCAACGTCTCAAATTGGACTCAGTTTGTGTCTTACATTCCGAAGCCTATAACTTGTGACTTTTGCGCAACCAGACCTCGTAATTGGACTCAAACTCTTCCATTACTATTGTTTCAACAGATTTTAAGTGTTGGAACATGATTTGGGACAGTCGAAACAAGTTAACTCCATCCGTGCGTCAACGTCTCAAATTGGACTCAGTTTGTGTTTTACATTCCGAAGCCTATAACTTCTGACTTTTGCGCAACCAGACCTCGTAATTGGACTCAAACTCTTCCTTCACTATTGTTTCAACATATTTGAAGTGTTGGAACAAGATACGGGACAGTCGAAACAAGTTAGCTCCATCCGTGCTTCAATGTCTTTAATTGGACTCAGTTTGTGTCTTACATTCCGAAGCCTATAACTTGTGACTTTTTCGCAACCGGACCTCGTAATTGGACTCAAACTTTTCCATTACTATTATTTCAATAGATATGAGGTGTTGGAACAAGATTCGTGACAGTCGAAACAAGTTAGCTGCATCCATGCGTCAACGTCTCAAATTGGACTCAATTTGTGTCTTACATTCCTAAGCCTATAACTTGTGACTTTTTCGCAACCGGACCTCGTAATTGGACTCAAACTCTTCCATTACTATTGTTTCAACACATTTGGAGTGTTGGAACAAGATTCGTGACGGTGGAAAATAGTTAGCTCCATCCGTGCGTCAACGTCTCATATTGGACTCAGTTTGTGTGTTATATTCCGAAGCCTATAACTTGGGACTTTTTCGCAACCGTACCTCGTAATTGGACTCAAACTCTTCCATTACTATTGTTTCAACACATTTGAAGTGTTGGAACAAGATTCGTGACAGTGGAAACAAGTTAGCTCCATTTGTGTGTCAACGTCTCAAATTGGACTCAGTTTGTGTGTTATATTCCGAAGCCTTTAACTTATAACTTTTCCGCAATCGGACCTTGTAATTAGACTTGAATTCTTCCATTACTATTGTTTCAATCCATTTGAAGTATTGGAACAAGATTCGTGACAGTCGAAACAAGTTTGCTCCATCCATTAGTCAACGTCTCAAATTGGACTCAGTTTGTGTCTTACATTCCGAAGCCTATAACTTGTGACTTTTTCGCAACCGGACCTCGTAATTGGACTCAAACTCTTCCATCACTATTGTTTCAACACATTTGAAGTGTTGGAACAAGATTCGTGACAGTCGAAACAAGGTAGCTCCATCCATGCGTCAACGTCTCAAATTGGACTCAGTTTGTGTCTTACATTCCGAAGCCTATAAATTATGACTTTTTCGCAACCGTACCTCGTAATTGGACTCAAACTCTTCCATTACTATTGTTTCAACACATTTGAAGTGTTGGAACAAGATTCGTGACAGTGGAAACAAGTTAGCTCCATCTGTGCGTCAACGTCTCAAATTGGACTCAGTTTGTGTGTTATATTCCGAAGCCTTTAACTTATAACTTTTCCGCAATCGGACCTTGTAATTAGACTTGAATTCTTCCATTACTATTGTTTCAATCCATTTGAAGTATTGGAACAAGATTCGTGACAGTCGAAACAAGTTTGCTCCATCCATTAGTCAACGTCTCAAATTGGACTCAGTTTGTGTCTTACATTCCGAAGCCTATAACTTGTGACTTTTTCGCAACCGGACCTCGTAATTGGACTCAAACTCTTCCATCACTATTGTTTCAACACATTTGAAGTGTTGGAACAAGATTCGTGACAGTCGAAACAAGTTACTTCCATCCGTGCATCAACGTCTCAAATTGGACTCAGTTTGTGTCTTACATTCCGAAGCCTATAACTTGTGACTTTTGCGCAACCAGACCTCGTAATTGGACTCAAACTCCTCCATCACTATTGTTTCAACACATTTGAAGTGTTGGAACAAGATTCGGGACAGTCGAAACAAGTTAGCTCCATCCGTGCGTCAATGTCTTAATTTGGACACAGTTTGTGTGCTACATTACGAAGCCTATAACTTGTGACTTTTTCGCAACCGGACCTCGTAATTGGACTGATACTCTTCCATTACTATTGCTTCAACACATTTGAAGTGTTGGAACAAGATTCGTGATAGTTAAAACAAGTTAGCTCCATCCGTGCGTCAACTTCTCAAATTGGACTCAGTTTGTGTGTAATATTCCGAAGCCTATAACTTGTGACTTTTTCGCAACCAGACCTCGTAATTTGAATCAAAATCTTCCATCACTATTGTTTCAACACATATGAAGTGTTGGAACAAGATTCGTGACAGTCGAAACAAGGTAGCTCCATCCACGCGTCAACGTCTCAAATTGGACTCAGTTTGTGTCTTACATTCCGAAGCCTATAAATTATGACTTTTTCACAACCAGACCTCATAATTGGACTCAAACTCTTCCATTACTATTGTTTCAACACATTTGAAGTGTTGGAACAAGATTCGTGACAGTGGAAACAAGTTAGCTCCATCTGTGCGTCAACGTCTCAAATTGGACTCAGTTTGTGTGTTATATTCCGAAGCCTTTAACTTGTAACTTTTCCGCAATCGGACCTTGTAATTAGACTTGAATTCTTCCATTACTATTGTTTCAACACATATGCAGTGTTGGAACAAGATTCGTGACAGTCGAAACAAGTTTGCTCCATCCATTAGTCAACGTCTCAAATTGGACTCAGTTTGTGTCTTACATTCCGAAGCCTATAACTTGTGACTTTTTCGCAACCGGACCTCGTAATTGGACTCAAACTCTTCCATCAATATTGTTTCAACACATTTGAAGTGTTGGAACAAGATTCATGACAGTGGAAAGAAGTTAGCTACATCCGTGCGTCAATGTCTTTAATTGGACTCAGTTTGTGTCTTACATTACGGAGCCTATAACTTGTGACTTTTTCGCAACCGGACCTCGTAATTGGACTCAAACTCTTCCATTACTATTGTTTCAACACATTTGGAGTGTTGGAACAAGATTCGTGACGGTGGAAACAAGTTAGCTCCATCCGTGCGTCAACGTCTCATATTGAACTCAGTTTGTGTGTTATATTCCGAAGCCTATAACTTGGGACTTTTCGCAACCGTACCTCGTAATTGGACTCAAACTCTTCCATTACTATTGTTTCAATACATATGAAGTGTTGGAACAAGATTCGAGACAGTCGAAACAAGTTAGCTGCATCCATGCGTCAACGTCTCAAATTGGACTCAATTTGTGTCTAACATTCCGTAGCCTATAACTTGTGACTTTTTCGCAACCGGACCTCGTAATTGGACTCAAACTCTTCCATTACTATTGTTTCAACACATTTGAAGTGTTGGAACAAGATTCGTGACAGTGGAAACAAGTTAGCTCCATTTGTGTGTCAACGTCTCAAATTGGACTCAGTTTGTGTGTTATATTCCGAAGCCTTTAACTTATAACTTTTCCGCAATCGGACCTTGTAATTAGACTTGAATTCTTCCATTACTATTGTTTCAACCCATTTGAAGTATTGGAACAAGATTCGTGACAGTCGAAACAAGTTTGCTCCATCCATTAGTCAACGTCTCAAATTGGACTCAGTTTGTGTCTTACATTCCGAAGCCTATAACTTGTGACTTTTTCGCAACCGGACCTCGTAATTGGACTCAAACTCTTCCATCACTATTGTTTCAACACATTTGAAGTGTTGGAACAAGAATCGGGACAGTCGAAAGAAGTTAGCTACATCCGTGCGTCAATGTCTTTAATTGGACTCAGTTTGTGTCTTACATTACGGAGCCTATAACTTGTGACTTTTTCGCAACCGGACCTCGTAATTGGACACAAACTCTTCCATTACTATTATTTCAATAGATATGAGGTGTTGGAACAAGATTCGTGACAGTCGAAACAAGTTAGCTGCATCCATGCGTCAACGTCTGAAATTGGACTCAATTTGTGTCTTACATTCCTAAGCCTATAACTTGTGACTTTTTCGCAACCGGACCTCGTAATTGGACTCAAACTCTTCCATTACTATTGTTTCAACACATTTGGAGTGTTGGAACAAGATTCGTGACGGTCGAAACAAGTTAGCTCCATCCGTGCGTCAACGTCTCATATTGGACTCAGTTTGTGTGTTATATTCCGAAGCCTATAACTTGGGACTTTTTCGCAACCGTACCTCGTAATTGGACTCAAACTCTTCCATTACTATTGTTTCAATACATTTGAAGTGTTGGAACAAGATTCGTGACAGTGGAAACAAGTTAGCTCCATCTGTGCGTCAACGTCTCAAATTGGACTCAGTTTGTGTGTTATATTCCGAAGCCTTTAACTTATAACTTTTCCGCAATCGGACCTTGTAATTAGACTTGAATTCTTCCATTACTATTGTTTCAACCCATTTGAAGTATTGGAACAAGATTCGTGACAGTCGAAACAAGTTTGCTCCATCCATTAGTCAACGTCTCAAATTGGACTCAGTTTGTGTCTTACATTCCGAAGCCTATAACTTGTGACTTTTTCGCAACCGGACCTCGTAATTGGACTCAAACTCTTCCATCACTATTGTTTCAACACATTTGAAGTGTTGGAACAAGAATCGGGACAGTCGAAAGAAGTTAGCTACATCCGTGCGTCAATGTCTTTAATTGGACTCAGTTTGTGTCTTACATTACGGAGCCTATAACTTGTGACTTTTTCGCAACCGGACCTCGTAATTGGACACAAACTCTTCCATTACTATTATTTCAATAGATATGAGGTGTTGGAACAAGATTCGTGACAGTCGAAACAAGTTAGCTGCATCCATGCGTCAATGTCTGAAATTGGACTCAATTTGTGTCTTACATTCCTAAGCCTATAACTTGTGACTTTTTCGCAACCGGACCTCGTAATTGGACTCAAACTCTTCCATTACTATTGTTTCAACACATTTGGAGTGTTGGAACAAGATTCGTGACGGTCGAAACAAGTTAGCTCCATCCGTGCGTCAACGTCTCATATTGGACTCAGTTTGTGTGTTATATTCCGAAGCCTATAACTTGGGACTTTTTCGCAACCGTACCTCGTAATTGGACTCAAACTCTTCCATTACTATTGTTTCAATACATTTGAAGTGTTGGAACAAGATTCGTGACAGTGGAAACAAGTTAGCTCCATCTGTGCGTCAACGTCTCAAATTGGACTCAGTTTGTGTGTTATATTCCGAAGCCTTTAACTTATAACTTTTCCGCAATCGGACCTTGTAATTAGACTTGAATTCTTCCATTACTATTGTTTCAACCCATTTGAAGTATTGGAACAAGATTCGTGACAGTCGAAACAAGTTTGCTCCATCCATTAGTCAACGTCTCAAATTGGACTCAGTTTGTGTCTTACATTCCGAAGCCTATAACTTGTGACTTTTTCGCAACCGGACCTCGTAATTGGACTCAAACTCTTCCATCACTATTGTTTCAATACATTTGAAGTGTTGGAACAAGATTAGGGACAGTCGAAACAAGTTAGCTCCATCCGTGCGTCAATGTCTTTAATTGGACTCAGTTTGGGTGTTACATTCCGAAGCCTATAACTTGTGACTTTTTCGCAACCGGACCTCGTAATTGGACTCGAACTCTTCCATTACTATTGTTTCAACACATTTGAAGTGTTGGAACAAGATTCGTGATAGTCGAAACAAGTTAGCTCCATCCGTGCGTCAACGTCTCAAATTGGACTTAGTTTGTGTGTTATATTCCGAAGCCTATAACTTGTGACTTTTTCGCAACCAGACCTCGTAATTGGACTCAAACTCTTCCATCACTATTGTTTCAACACATTTGAAGTGTTGGAACAAGATTCGGGACAGTCGAAACAAGTTAGCTCCATCCGTGCGTCAATGTCTTAATTTGGACACAGTTTGTGTGTTACATTACGAAGCCGTTAACTTGTGACTTTTTCGCAACCGGACCTCGTAATTGGACTCAAACTCTTCCATTACTATTGTTTCAACACATTTGAAGTGTTGGAACAAGATTCCTGATAGTCAAAACAAGTTAGCTCCATCCGTGCGTCAACGTCTCAAATTGGACTCAGTTTGTGTGTAATATTCCGAAGCCTATAACTTGTGACTTTTTCGCAACCAGACCTCGTAATTGGACTCAAACTCTTCCATCACTATTGTTTCAACACATATGAAGTGTTGGAACAAGATTCGTGACAGTCGAAACAAGGTAGCTCCATCCATGCGTCAACATCTCAAATTGGACTCAGTTTGTGTCTTACATTCCGAAGCCTATAAATTATGACTTTTTCGCAACCAGACCTCGTAATTGAACTCAAACTCTTCCATTACTATTGTTTCAACAGATTTTAAGTGTTGAAACAAGATTTGGGACAGTCGAAATAAGTTAGCTCCATCCGTGCGTCAACGTCTCAAATTGGACTCAGTTTGTGTGTTACATTCCGAAGCCTATAACTTTTGACATTTGCGCAACCAGACCTCGTAATTGGACTCAAACTCTTCCATTACTATTGTTTCAACAGATTTTAAGTGTTGGAACATGATTTGGGACAGTAGAAACAAGTTAACTCCGTCCGTGCGTCAACGTCTCAAATTGGACTCAGTTTGTGTTTTACATTCCGAAGCCTATAACTTCTGACTTTTGCGCAACCAGACCTCGTAATTGGACTCAAACTCTTCCTTCACTATTGTTTCAACATATTTGAAGTGTTGGAACAAGATACGGGACTGTCGAAACAAGTTAGCTCCATCCGTGCTTCAATGTCTTTAATTGGACTCAGTTTGTGTCTTACATTCCGAAGCCTATAACTTGTGAGTTTTTCGCAACCGGACCTCGTAATTGGACTCAAACTCTTCCATCACTATTGTTTCAACACATTTGAAGTGTTGGAACAAGAATCGGGACAGTCGAAAGAAGTTAGCTACATCCGTGCGTCAATGTCTTTAATTGGACTCAGTTTGTGTGTTACATTACGGAGCCAATAACTTGTGACTTTTTCCAACCGGACCTCGTAATTGGACTCAAACTCTTCCATTACTATTATTTCAATAGATATGAAGTGTTGGAACAAGATTCGTGACAGTCGAAACAAGTTAGCTGCATCCATGCGTCAACGTCTCAAATTGGACTCAATTTGTGTCTTACATTCCTAAGCCTATAACTTGTGAATTTTTCGCAACCGGAACTCGTAATTGCACTCAAACTCTTTCATTACTATTGTTTCAACACATTTGGAGTGTTGGAACAAGATTCGTGACGGTGGAAACAAGTTAGCTCCATCCGTTCGTCAACGTCTCATATTGGACTCAGTTTGTGTGTTATATTCCGAAGCCTATAACTTGGGACTTTTCGCAACCGTACCTCGTAATTGGACTCAAACTCTTCCATTACTATTGTTTCAATACATATGAAGTGTTGGAACAAGATTCGTGACAGTCGAAACAAGTTAGCTGCATCCATGCGTCAACGTCTCAAATTGGACTCAATTTGTGTCTAACATTCCGAAGCCTATAACTTGTGACTTTTTCGCAACCGGACCTCGTAATTGGAGTCAAACTCTTCCATTACTATTGTTTCAACACATTTGAAGTGTTGGAACAAGATTCGTGACAGTGGAAACAAGTTAGCTCCATCTGTGTGTCAACGTCTCAAATTGGACTCAGTTTGTGTGTTATATTCCGAAGCCTTTCACTTATAACTTTTCCGCAATCGGACCTTGTAATTAGACTTGAATTCTTCCATTACTATTGTTTCAACCCATTTGAAGTATTGGAACAAGATTCGTGACAGTCGAAACAATTTTGCTCCATCAATTAGTCAACGTCTCAAATTGGACTCAGTTTGTGTCTTACATTCCGAAGCCTATAACTTGTGACTTTTTCGCAACCGGACCTCGTAATTGGACTCAAACTCTTCCATCACTATTGTTTCAACACATTTGAAGTGTTGGAACAAGAATCGGGACAGTCGAAAGAAGTTAGCTACATCCGTGCGTCAATGTCTTTAATTGGACTCAGTTTGTGTGTTACATTACGGAGCCAATAACTTGTGACTTTTTCCAACCGGACCTCGTAATTGGACTCAAACTCTTCCATTACTATTATTTCAATAGATATGAAGTGTTGGAACAAGATTCGTGACAGTCGAAACAAGTTAGCTGCATCCATGCGTCAACGTCTCAAATTGGACTCAATTTGTGTCTTACATTCCTAAGCCTATAACTTGTGAATTTTTCGCAACCGGAACTCGTAATTGCACTCAAACTCTTTCATTACTATTGTTTCAACACATTTGGAGTGTTGGAACAAGATTCGTGACGGTGGAAACAAGTTAGCTCCATCCGTTCGTCAACGTCTCATATTGGACTCAGTTTGTGTGTTATATTCCGAAGCCTATAACTTGGGACTTTTCGCAACCGTACCTCGTAATTGGACTCAAACTCTTCCATTACTATTGTTTCAATACATATGAAGTGTTGGAACAAGATTCGTGACAGTCGAAACAAGTTAGCTGCATCCATGCGTCAACGTCTCAAATTGGACTCAATTTGTGTCTAACATTCCGAAGCCTATAACTTGTGACTTTTTCGCAACCGGACCTCGTAATTGGAGTCAAACTCTTCCATTACTATTGTTTCAACACATTTGAAGTGTTGGAACAAGATTCGTGACAGTGGAAACAAGTTAGCTCCATCTGTGTGTCAACGTCTCAAATTGGACTCAGTTTGTGTGTTATATTCCGAAGCCTTTAACTTATAACTTTTCCGCAATCGGACCTTGTAATTAGACTTGAATTCTTCCATTACTATTGTTTCAACCCATTTGAAGTATTGGAACAAGATTCGTGACAGTCGAAACAAGTTTGCTCCATCAATTAGTCAACGTCTCAAATTGGACTCAGTTTGTGTCTTACATTCCGAAGCCTATAACTTGTGAGTTTTTCGCAACCGGACCTCGTAATTGGACTCAAACTCTTCCATCACTATTGTTTCAACACATTTGAAGTGTTGGAACAAGAATCGGGACAGTCGAAAGAAGTTAGCTACATCCGTGCGTCAATGTCTTTAATTGGACTCAGTTTGTGTGTTACATTACGGAGCCAATAACTTGTGACTTTTTCCAACCGGACCTCGTAATTGGACTCAAACTCTTCCATTACTATTATTTCAATAGATATGAAGTGTTGGAACAAGATTCGTGACAGTCGAAACAAGTTAGCTGCATCCATGCGTCAACGTCTCAAATTGGACTCAATTTGTGTCTTACATTCCTAAGCCTATAACTTGTGAATTTTTCGCAACCGGAACTCGTAATTGCACTCAAACTCTTTCATTACTATTGTTTCAACACATTTGGAGTGTTGGAACAAGATTCGTGACGGTGGAAACAAGTTAGCTCCATCCGTTCGTCAACGTCTCATATTGGACTCAGTTTGTGTGTTATATTCCGAAGCCTATAACTTGGGACTTTTCGCAACCGTACCTCGTAATTGGACTCAAACTCTTCCATTACTATTGTTTCAATACATATGAAGTGTTGGAACAAGATTCGTGACAGTCGAAACAAGTTAGCTGCATCCATGCGTCAACGTCTCAAATTGGACTCAATTTGTGTCTAACATTCCGAAGCCTATAACTTGTGACTTTTTCGCAACCGGACCTCGTAATTGGAGTCAAACTCTTCCATTACTATTGTTTCAACACATTTGAAGTGTTGGAACAAGATTCGTGACAGTGGAAACAAGTTAGCTCCATCTGTGTGTCAACGTCTCAAATTGGACTCAGTTTGTGTGTTATATTCCGAAGCCTTTAACTTATAACTTTTCCGCAATCGGACCTTGTAATTAGACTTGAATTCTTCCATTACTATTGTTTCAACCCATTTGAAGTATTGGAACAAGATTCGTGACAGTCGAAACAAGTTTGCTCCATCAATTAGTCAACGTCTCAAATTGGACTCAGTTTGTGTCTTACATTCCGAAGCCTATAACTTGTGACTTTTTCGCAACCGGACCTCGTAATTGGACTCAAACTCTTCCATCACTATTGTTTCAACACATTTGAAGTGTTGGAACAAGAATCGGGACAGTCGAAAGAAGTTAGCTACATCCGTGCGTCAATGTCTTTAATTGGACTCAGTTTGTGTGTTACATTACGGAGCCAATAACTTGTGACTTTTTCCAACCGGACCTCGTAATTGGACTCAAACTCTTCCATTACTATTATTTCAATAGATATGAAGTGTTGGAACAAGATTCGTGACAGTCGAAACAAGTTAGCTGCATCCATGCGTCAACGTCTCAAATTGGACTCAATTTGTGTCTTACATTCCTAAGCCTATAACTTGTGAATTTTTCGCAACCGGAACTCGTAATTGCACTCAAACTCTTTCATTACTATTGTTTCAACACATTTGGAGTGTTGGAACAAGATTCGTGACGGTGGAAACAAGTTAGCTCCATCCGTTCGTCAACGTCTCATATTGGACTCAGTTTGTGTGTTATATTCCGAAGCCTATAACTTGGGACTTTTCGCAACCGTACCTCGTAATTGGACTCAAACTCTTCCATTACTATTGTTTCAATACATATGAAGTGTTGGAACAAGATTCGTGACAGTCGAAACAAGTTAGCTGCATCCATGCGTCAACGTCTCAAATTGGACTCAATTTGTGTCTAACATTCCGAAGCCTATAACTTGTGACTTTTTCGCAACCGGACCTCGTAATTGGAGTCAAACTCTTCCATTACTATTGTTTCAACACATTTGAAGTGTTGGAACAAGATTCGTGACAGTGGAAACAAGTTAGCTCCATCTGTGTGTCAACGTCTCAAATTGGACTCAGTTTGTGTGTTATATTCCGAAGCCTTTAACTTATAACTTTTCCGCAATCGGACCTTGTAATTAGACTTGAATTCTTCCATTACTATTGTTTCAACCCATTTGAAGTATTGGAACAAGATTCGTGACAGTCGAAACAAGTTTGCTCCATCAATTAGTCAACGTCTCAAATTGGACTCAGTTTGTGTCTTACATTCCGAAGCCTATAACTTGTGACTTTTTCGCAACCGGACCTCGTAATTGGACTCAAACTCTTCCATCACTATTGTTTCAACACATTTGAAGTGTTGGAACAAGAATCGGGACAGTCGAAAGAAGTTAGCTACATCCGTGCGTCAATGTCTTTAATTGGACTCAGTTTGTGTGTTACATTACGGAGCCAATAACTTGTGACTTTTTCCAACCGGACCTCGTAATTGGACTCAAACTCTTCCATTACTATTATTTCAATAGATATGAAGTGTTGGAACAAGATTCGTGACAGTCGAAACAAGTTAGCTGCATCCATGCGTCAACGTCTCAAATTGGACTCAATTTGTGTCTTACATTCCTAAGCCTATAACTTGTGAATTTTTCGCAACCGGAACTCGTAATTGCACTCAAACTCTTTCATTACTATTGTTTCAACACATTTGGAGTGTTGGAACAAGATTCGTGACGGTGGAAACAAGTTAGCTCCATCCGTTCGTCAACGTCTCATATTGGACTCAGTTTGTGTGTTATATTCCGAAGCCTATAACTTGGGACTTTTCGCAACCGTACCTCGTAATTGGACTCAAACTCTTCCATTACTATTGTTTCAATACATATGAAGTGTTGGAACAAGATTCGTGACAGTCGAAACAAGTTAGCTGCATCCATGCGTCAACGTCTCAAATTGGACTCAATTTGTGTCTAACATTCCGAAGCCTATAACTTGTGACTTTTTCGCAACCGGACCTCGTAATTGGAGTCAAACTCTTCCATTACTATTGTTTCAACACATTTGAAGTGTTGGAACAAGATTCGTGACAGTGGAAACAAGTTAGCTCCATCTGTGTGTCAACGTCTCAAATTGGACTCAGTTTGTGTGTTATATTCCGAAGCCTTTAACTTATAACTTTTCCGCAATCGGACCTTGTAATTAGACTTGAATTCTTCCATTACTATTGTTTCAACCCATTTGAAGTATTGGAACAAGATTCGTGACAGTCGAAACAAGTTTGCTCCATCAATTAGTCAACGTCTCAAATTGGACTCAGTTTGTGTCTTACATTCCGAAGCCTATAACTTGTGACTTTTTCGCAACCGGACCTCGTAATTGGACTCAAACTCTTCCATCACTATTGTTTCAACACATTTGAAGTGTTGGAACAAGAATCGGGACAGTCGAAAGAAGTTAGCTACATCCGTGCGTCAATGTCTTTAATTGGACTCAGTTTGTGTGTTACATTACGGAGCCTATAACTTGTGACTTTTTCGCAACAGGACCTCGTAATTGGACTCAAACTCTTCCATTACTATTATTTCAATAGATATGAGGTGTTGGAACAAGATTCGTGACAGTCGAAACAAGTTAGCTGCATCCATGCGTCAACGTCTCAAATTGGACTCAATTTGTGTCTTACATTCCTAAGCCTATAACTTGTGACTTTTTCGCAACCGGACCTCGTAATTGGACTCAAACTCTTCCATTACTATTGTTTCAACACATTTGGAGTGTTGGAACAAGATTCGTGACGGTGGAAACAAGTTAGCTCCATCCGTGCGTCAACGTCTCATATTGGACTCAGTTTGTGTGTTATATTCCGAAGCATATAACTTAGGACTTTTCGCAACCGTACCTCGTAATTGGACTCAAACTCTTCCATTACTATTGTTTCAATACATATGAAGTGTTGGAACAAGATTCGTGACAGTCGAAACAAGTTAGCTGCATCCATGCGTCAACGTCTCAAATTGGACTCAATTTGTGTCTAACATTCCGAAGCCTATAACTTGTGACTTTTTCGCAACCGGACCTCGTAATTGGACTCAAACTCTTCCATTACTATTGTTTCAACACATTTGAAGTGTTGGAACAAGATTCGTGACAGTGGAAACAAGTTAGCTCCATCTGTGCGTCAACGTCTCAAATTGGACTCAGTTTCTGTGTTATATTCCGAAGCCTTTAACTTGTAACTTTTCCGCAATCGGACCTTGTAATTAGACTTGAATTCTTCCATTACTATTGTTTCAACCCATTTGAAGTATTGGAACATGATTCTTGACAGTCGAAACAAGTTTGCTCCATCCATTAGTCAACGTCTCAAATTGGACTCAGTTTGTGTCTTACATTCCGAAGCCTATAACTTGTGACTTTTTCGGAACCGGACCTCGTAATTGGACTCAAACTCTTCCATTACTATTGTTTCAACACATTTGAAGTGTTGGAACAAGATTCGTGATAGTCGAAACAAGTTAGCTCCATCCTTGCGTCAACGTCTCAAATTGGACTCTGTTTGTGTGTTATATTCCGAAGCCTATAACTTGTGACTTTTTCGCAACCAGACCTCGTAATTGGACTCAAACTCTTCCATCACTATTGTTTCAACACATATGAAGTGTTGGAACAAGATTCGTTACAGTCGAAACAAGTTACTTCCATCCGTGCGTCAACGTCTCAAATTGGACTCAGTTTGTGTCTTACATTCCGAAGCCTGTAACTTGTGACTTTTGCGCAACCAGACCTCGTAATTCGACTCAAACTCTTCCATCACTATTGTTTCAACACATTTGAAGTGTTGGAACAAGATTCGGGACAGTAGAAACAAGTTAGCTCCATCCGTGCGTCAATGTCTTTATTTGGACACAGTTTGTGTGTTACATTACGAAGCCTATAACTTGTGACTTTTTCGCAACCGGACCTCGTAATTGGACTCAAACTCTTCCATTACTATTGTTTCAACACATTTGAAGTGTTGGAACAAGATTCGTGATAGTCAAAACAAGTTAGCTCCATCCGTGCGTCAACGTCTCAAATTGGACTCAGTTTGTGTGTAATATTCCGAAGCCTATAACTTGTGACTTTTTCGCAACCAGACCTCGTAATTGGACTCAAACTCTTCCATCACTATTGTTTCAACACATATGATGTGTTGGAACAAGATTCGTGACAGTCGAAACAAGGTAGCTCCATCCATGCGTCAACGTCTCAAATTGGACTCAGTTTGTGTCTTACATTCCGAAGCCTATAAATTATGACTTTTTCGCAACCAGACCTCGTAATTGGACTCAAACTCTTCCATTACTATTGTTTCAACAGATTTTAAGTGTTGAAACAAGATTTGGGACAGTCAAAATAAGTTAGCTCCATCCGTGCGTCAACGTCTCAAATTGGACTCAGTTTTGTGTTACATTCCGAAGCCTATAACTTTTGACATTTGCGCAACCAGACCTCGTAATTGGACTCAAACTCTTCCATTACTATTGTTTCAAAAGATTTTAAATGTTGGAACAAGATTTGGGACAGTCGAAACAAGTTAACTCCATCCGTGCGTCAACGTCTCAAATTGGACTCAGTTTGTGTGTAATATTCCGAAGCCTATAACTTGTGACTTTTTCGCAACCAGACCTCGTAATTGGACTCAAACTCTTCCATCACTATTGTTTCAACACATATGATGTGTTGGAACAAGATTCGTGACAGTCGAAACAAGGTAGCTCCATCCATGCGTCAACGTCTCAAATTGGACTCAGTTTGTGTCTTACATTCCGAAGCCTATAAATTATGAATTTTTCGCAACCAGACCTCGTAATTGGACTCAAACTCTTCCATTACTATTGTTTCAACAGATTTTAAGTGTTGAAACAAGATTTGGGACAGTCAAAATAAGTTAGCTCCATCCGTGCGTCAACGTCTCAAATTGGACTCAGTTTTGTGTTACATTCCGAAGCCTATAACTTTTGACATTTGCGCAACCAGACCTCGTAATTGGACTCAAACTCTTCCATTACTATTGTTTCAAAAGATTTTAAATGTTGGAACAAGATTTGGGACAGTCGAAACAAGTTAACTCCATCCGTGCGTCAACGTCCCAAATTGGACTCAGTTTGTGTGTTACATTCCGAAGCCTATAACTTGTGACTTTTGCGCAACTAGACCTCGTAATTGGACTCAAACTCTTCCATTACTATTGTTTCAACAGATTTTAAGTGTTGGAACAAGATTTGGGACAGCCGAAACAAGTTAACTCCATCCGTGCGTCAACGTCTCAAATTGGACTCAGTTTGTGTTTTACATTCCGAAGCCTATAACTTCTGACTTTTGCGCAACCAGACCTCGTAATTGGACTCAAACTCTTCCTTCACTATTGTTTCAACATATTTAAAGTGTTGGAACAAGATACGGGACAGTCGAAACAAGTTAGCTCCATCCGTGCTTCAATGTCTTTAATTGGACTCAGTTTGTCTCTTACATTCCGAAGCCTATAACTTGTGACTTTTTCACAACCGGACCTCGTAATTGGACTCAAACTCTTCCATCACTATTGTTTCAACACATTTGAAGTGTTGGAACAAGAATCGGGACAGTCGAAAGAAGTTAGCTACATCCGTGCGTCAATGTCTTTAATTTGACTCAGTTTGTGTGTTACATTACGGAGCCTATAACTTGTGACTTTTTCGCAACCGGACCTCGTAATTGGACTCAAACTCTTCCATTACTATTATTTCAATACATATGAAGTGTTGGAGCAAGATTCGTGATAGTCGAAACAAGTTAGCTGCATCCATGCGTCAACGTCTCAAATTGGACTCAATTTGTGTCTTACATTCCTAAGCCTATAACTTGTGACTTTTTCGCAACCGGACCTCGTAATTGGACTCAAACTCTTCCATTACTATTATTTCAATAGATATGAGGTGTTGGAACAAGATTCGTGACAGTCGAAACAAGTTAGCTGCATCCATGCGTCAACGTCTCAAATTGGACTCAATTTGTGTCTTACATTACGAAGCCTATAACTTGTGACTTTTTCGCAACCGGACCTCGTAATTGGACTCAAACTCTTCCATCACTATTGTTTCAACATATTTGAAGTGTTGGAACAAGATTCGGGATAGTCGAAACAAGTTAGCTCAATCCGTGCGTCAATGTCTTTAATTGGACTCAGTTTGGGTGTTACATTCCGAAGCCTATAACTTGTGACTTTTTCGCAACCGGACCTCGTAATTGGACTCAAACTCTTCCATTACTATTATTTCAATACATATGAAGTGTTGGAACAAGATTCGTGACAGTCGAAACAAGTTAGCTGCATCCATGCGTCAACGTCTCAAATTGGACTCAATTTGTGTCTAACATTCCGAAGCCTATAACTTGTGACTTTTTCGCAACCGGACCTCGTAATTGGACTCAAACTCTTCCATTACTATTGTTTTAACACATTTGGAGTGTTGGAACAAGATTCGTGACAGTCGAAACAAGTTAGGTCCATCCGTGCGTCAACGTCTCATATTGGACTCAGTTTGTGTGTTATATTCCGAAGCCTATAACTTGGGACTTTTTCGCAACCGAACCTCGTAATTGGACTCAAACTCTTCCATTACTATTGTTTCAACACATTTGAAGTGTTGGAACAAGATTCGTGATAGTCGAAACAAGTTAGCTCCATCCGTGCTTCAACGTCTCAAATTGGACTCAGTTTGTGTGTTATATTCCGAAGCCTATAACTTGTGACTTTTTTGCAACCAGACCTCGTAATTGGACTCAAACTCTTCCATCACTTTTGTTTCAACACATATGAAATGTTGGAACAAGATTCGTGACAGTCGAAACAAGTTACTTCCATCCGTGCGCCAACGTCTCAAATTGGACTCAGTTTGTGTCTTACATTCCGAAGCCTATAACTTGTGACTTTTGCGCAACCAGACCTCGTAATTGGACTCAAACTTTTGCATCACTATTGTTTCAACACATTTGAATTGTTGGAACAAGATTCGGGACAGTCGAAACAAGTTAGCTCCATCCGTGCATCAATGTCTTTATTTGGACACAGTTTGTGTGTTACATTACGAAGCCTATAACTTGTGACTTTTTCGCAACCGGACCTCGTAATTGGACTCAAACTCTTCCATTACTAATGTTTCAACACATTTGAAGTGTTGGAACAAGATTCGTGATAGTCGAAACAAGTTAGCTCCATCCGTGCGTCAACGTCTCAAATTGGACTTAGTTTGTGTGTAATATTCCGAAGCCTATAACTTGTGACTTTTTCGCAACCGGACCTCGTAATTGGACTCAAACTCTTCCATTAGTAATGTTTCAACACATTTGAAGTATTGGAACAAGATTCGTGATAGTCGAAACAAGTTAGCTCTATCCGTGCGTCAACGTCTCAAATTGGACTCAGTTTGTGTGTAATATTTCGAAGCCTATAACTTGTGACTTTTTCGCAACCAGACCTCGTAATTGGACTCAAACTCTTCCATCACTATTGTTTCAACACATATGAAGTGTTGGAATAAGATTCGTGACAGTCGAAACAAGGTAGCTGCATCCATGCGTCAACGTCTCAAATTGGACTCAATTTGTGTCTTACATTCCTAAGCCTATAACTTGTGACTTTTCGCAAACCGGACCTCGTAATTGGACTCAAACTCTTCCATTACTATTGTTTCAACACATTTGGAGTGTTGGAACAAGATTCGTGACGGTGGAAACAAGTTAGCTCCATCCGTGCGTCAACGTCTCATATTGGACTCAGTTTGTGTGTTATATTCCGAAGCCTATAACTTGTGACTTTTTCGCAACCGGACCTCGTAATTGGACTCGAACTCTTCCATTACTATTGTTTCAACACATTTGAAGTGTTGGAATAAGATTCGTGATAGTCGAAACAAGTTAGCTCCATCCGTGCGTCAACGTCTCAAATTGGACTCAGTTTGTGTGTAATATTCCGAAGCATATAACTTGTGACTTTTTCGCAACCGGACCTCGTAATTGGACTCAAACTCTTCCATTACTATTGTTTCAACACATTTGAAGTGTTGGAACAAGATTCGTGATAGTCAAAACAAGTTAGCTCCATCCGTGCGTCAACGTCTCAAATTGGACTCAGTTTGTGTGTAATATTCTGAAGCCTATAACTTGTGACTTTTTCGCAACCAGACCTCGTAATTGGACTCAAACTCTTCCATCACTATTGTTTCAACACATATGAAGTGTTGGAACAAGATTCGTGACAGTCGAAACAAGTTACTTCCATCCGTGCGTCAACGTCTCAAATTGGACTCAGTTTGTGTCTTACATTCCGAAGCCTATAACTTGTGACTTTTGCGCAACCAGACCTCGTAATTGGACTCAAACTTTTCCATCACTGTTGTTTCAACACATTTGAAGTGTTGGAACAAGATTCGGGACAGTCGAAACAAGTTAGCTCCATCCGTGCCTCAATGTCTTTATTTGGATATAGTTTGTGTGTTACATTACGAAGCCTATAACTTGTGACTTTTTCGCAACCGGACCTCGTAATTGGACTCAAACTCTTCCATTACTATTGTTTCAACACATTTGACGTGTTGGAACAAGATTCGTGATAGTCAAAATAAGTTAGCTCCATCCGTGCGTCAACGTCTCAAATTGGACTCAGTTTGTGTGTAATATTCCGAAGCCTATAACTTGTGACTTTTTCGCAACCAGACCTCGTAATTGGACTCAAACTCTTCCATCACTATTGTTTCAACACATATGAAGTGTTGGAACAAGATTCGTGACAGTCGAAACAAGTTATTTCCATCCGTGCGTCAACGTCTCAAATTTGACTCAGTTTGTTTCTTACATTCCGAAGCCTATAACTTGTGACTTTTGCGCAACCAGACCTCGTAATTGGACTCAAACTTTTCCATCACTGTTGTTTCAACACATTTGAAGTGTTGGAACAAGATTCGGGACAGTCGAAACAAGTTAGCTCCATCCGTGCATCAATGTCTTTATTTGGACACAGTCTGTGTGTTACATTACGAAGCTTATAACTTGTGACTTTTTCGTAACCGGACCTCGTAATTGGACTCAAACTCTTCCATTACTATTGTTTCAACACATTTTAAGTGTTGGAACAAGATTCGTGATAGTCGAAACAAGTTAGCTCCATCCGTGCGTCAACGTCTCAAATTGGACTCAGTTTGTGTGTAATATTCAGAAGCCTATAACTTGTGACTTTTTCGCAACCAGACCTCGTAATTGGACTCAAACTCTTCCATCACTATTGTTTCAACACATATGAAGTTTTGGAATAAGATTCGTGACAGTCGAAACAAGGTAGCTGCATCCATGCGTCAACGTCTCAAATTGGACTCAATTTGTGTTTTACATTACTAAGCCTATAACTTGTGACTTTTTCGCAACCGGACCTCGTAATTGGACTCAAACTCTTCCATTACTATTGTTTCAACACATTTGGAGTGTTGGAACAAGATTCGTGACGGTGGAAACAAGTTAGCTCCATCCGTGCGTCAACTTCTCATATTGGACTCAGTTTATGTGTTATATTCCGAAGCCTATAACTTGGGACTTTTTCGCAACCGTACCTCGTAATTGGACTCAAACTCTTCCATTACTATTGTTTCAACACATTTGAAGTGTTGGAACAAGATTCGTGATAGTCGAAACAAGTTAGCTCCATCCGTGCGTCAACGTCTCAAATTGGACTCTGTTTGTGTGTTATATTCCGAAGCCTATAACTTGTGACTTTTTCACAACCAGACCTCGTAATTGGACTCAAACTCTTCCATCACTATTGTTTCAACACATATGAAGTGTTGGAACAAGATTCGTTACAGTCGAAACAAGTTACTTCCATCCGTGCGTCAACGTCTCAAATTGGACTCTGTTTGTGTCTTACATTCCGAAGCCTGTAACTTGTGACTTTTGCGCAACCAGACCTCGTAATTGGACTCAAACTCTTCCATCACTATTGTTTCAACACATTTGAAGTGTTGGAACAAGATTCGGGACAGTAGAAACAAGTTAGCTCCATCCGTGCGTCAATGTCTTTATTTGGACACAGTTTGTGTGTTACATTACGAAGCCTATAACTTGTGACTTTTTCGCAACCGGACCTCGTAATTGGACTCAAACTCTTCCATTACTATTGTTTCAACACATTTGAAGTGTTGGAACAAGATTCGTGATAGTCAAAACAAGTTAGCTCCATCCGTGCGTCAACGTCTCAAATTGGATTCAGTTTGTGTGTAATATTCCGAAGCCAATAACTTGTGACTTTTTCGCAACCAGACCTCGTAATTGGAGTCAAACTCTTCCATCACTATTGTTTCAACACATATGAAGTGTTGGAACAAGATTCGTGACAGTCGAAACAAGGTAGCTCCATCCATGCGTCAACGTCTCAAATTGGACTCAGTTTGTGTCTTACATTCCGAAGCCTATAAATTATGACTTTTTCGCAACCAGACCTCGTAATTGGACTCAAACTCTTCCATTACTATTGTTTCAACAGATTTTAAGTGTTGAAACAAGATTTGGGACAGTCAAAATAAGTTAGCTCCATCCGTGCGTCAACGTCTCAAATTGGACTCAGTTTTGTGTTACATTCCGAAGCCTATAACTTTTGACATTTGCGCAACCAGACCTCGTAATTGGACTCAAACTCTTCCATTACTATTGTTTCAAAAGATTTTAAATGTTGGAACAAGATTTGGGACAGTCGAAACAAGTTAACTCCATCCGTGCGTCAACGTCTCAAATTGGACTCAGTTTGTGTTTTACATTCCGAAGCCTATAACTTCTGACTTTTGCGCAACCAGACCTCGTAATTGGACTCAAACTCTTCCTTCACTATTGTTTCAACATATTTAAAGTGTTGGAACAAGATAAGGGACAGTCGAAACAAGTTAGCTCCATCCGTGCTTCAATGTCTTTAATTGGACTCAGTTTGTCTCTTACATTCCGAAGCCTATAACTTGTGACTTTTTCGCAACCGGACCTCGTAATTGGACTCAAACTCTTCCATCACTATTGTTTCAACACATTTGAAGTGTTGGAACAAGAATCGGGACAGTCGAAAGAAGTTAGCTACATCCGTGCGTCAATGTCTTTAATTGGACTCAGTTTGTGTGTTACATTACGGAGCCTATAACTTGTGACTTTTTCGCAACAGGACCTCGTAATTGGACTCAAACTCTTCCATTACTATTATTTCAATACATATGAAGTGTTGGAACAAGATTCGTGATAGTCGAAACAAGTTAGCTGCATCCATGCGTCAACGTCTCAAATTGGACTCAATTTGTGTCTTACATTCCTAAGCCTATAACTTGTGACTTTTCGCAACCGGACCTCGTAATTGGACTCAAACTCTTCCATTACTATTGTTTCAACACATTTGGAGTGTTGGAACAAGATTCGTGACGGTGGAAACAAGTTAGCTCCATCCGTGCGTCAACGTCTCATATTGGACTCAGTTTGTGTGTTATATTCCGAAGCCTATAACTTGGGACTTTTTCCCAACCAGACCTCGTAATTGGACTCAAACTCTTTCATTACTATTGTTTCAACACATTTGAAGTGTTGGAACAAGATTCGTGACAGTCGAAACAAGTTAGCTCCATCTGTGCGTCAACGTCTCAAATTGGACTCAGTTTGTGTGTTATATTCCGAAGCCTTTAACTTTTAACTTTTCCGCAATCGGACCTTGTAATTAGACTTGAATTCTTCCATTACTATTGTTTCAACCCATTTGAAGTATTGGAACAAGATTCGTGACAGTCGAAACAAGTTTGCTCCATCCATTAGTCAACGTCTCAAATTGGACTCAGTTTGTGTCTTACATTAAGAAGCCTATAACTTGTGACTTTTTCGCAACCGGACCTCGTAATTGGACTCAAACTCTTCCATCACTATTGTTTCAACATATTTGAAGTGTTGGAACAAGATTCGGGATAGTCGAAAAAAGTTAGCTCCATCCGTGCGTCAATGTCTTTAATTGGACTCAGTTTGGGTGTTACATTCCGAAGCCTACAACTTGTGACCTTTTCGCAACCGGACCTCGTAATTGGACTCAAACTCTTCCATTACTATTATTTCAATACATATGAAGTGTTGGAACAAGATTCGTGACAGTCGAAACAAGTTAGCTGCATCAATGCGTCAACGTCTCAAATTGGACTCAATTTGTGTCTAACATTCCGAAGCCTATAACTTGTGACTTTTTCGCAACCGGACCTCGTAATTGAACTCAAACTCTTCCATTACTATTGTTTTAACACATTTGGAGTGTTGGAACAAGATTCGTGACAGTCGAAACAAGTTAGGTCCATCTGTGCGTCAACGGTCTCATAGTGGGACTCAGTTTGTGTGTTATATTTCCGACGCTAACTTGGGACTTTTTCCGCAACCGGACCTCGTATTGGACTCAAACTCTTCCATTACTATTCTTTCAACACATTGAAGTGTTGGAACAAGATTCGTGACAGTCGAAACAAGTTAGCTCCATCTGTGCGTCAATGTCTTAATTGGACTCAGTTTGTGTGTTACATTCCGAAGCCTATAACTTTTGACGTTTTCGCAACCGGAACCTCGTAATTGGACTCGAACTCTTCCAGTACTATGTTTCAAAAACATTTGAAGTGTTGGAACAAGATTCGTGATAGTCGAAACAAGTGTAGCTCCTTCCGTGCGGTCAACGTCTCAAATTGGACTCAGTTTGTGTGTTATATTCCGAAACCTATAACTTGTGACTTTTTTCGCAACCAGACCTCGTAATTGGACTCAAACTCTTCCATCACTATTGTTTCAACACATTTGAAGTGTGTGGAACACAGATTCGTGACAGTCGAAACAAGTTAGCTCCATCTGTGCGTCAATGTCTTTATTGGACTCAGTTTTTGTGTTACATTACGAAGCCTATAACTGTGACTTTTTCGCAACCGGACCTCGTAATTGGACTCAAACTCTTCCATTACTATTGTTTCAACACATTTGAAGTGTTGGAACAAGATTCGTGATAGTCAAAACAAGTTAGCTCCATCCGTGCGTCAACGTCTCAAATTGGACTCAGTTTGTGTGTAATATTCCGAAGCCTATAACTTGTGACTTTTTCGCAACCAGACCTCGTAATTGGACTCAAACTCTTCCATCACTATTGTTTCAACACATATGAAGTGTTGGAACAAGATTCGTGACAGTCGAAACAAGTTACTTCCATCCGTGCGTCAACGTCTCAAATTGGACTCAGTTTGTGTCTTACATTCCGAAGCCTATAACTTGTGACTTTTGCGCAACCAGACCTCGTAATTGGACTCAAACTTTTCCATCACTATTGTTTCAACACATTTGAAGTGTTGGAACAAGATTCGTGACAGTCGAAACAAGTTAGCTCCATCTGTGCGTCAATGTCTTTAATTGGACTCACTTTTTGTGTTACATTCCGAAGCCTATAACTTGTGACTTTTTCGCAACCGGACCTCGTAATTGGACTCGAACTCTTCCATTACTATTGTTTCAACACATTTGAAGTGTTGGAACAAGATTCGTCATAGTCGAAACAAGTTAGCTCCATCGTGCGTCAACGTCTCAAATTGGACTCAGTTTGTGTGTAATATTCCGAAGCCTATAACTTGTGACTTTTTCGCAACCAGACCTCGTAATTGGGACTCAAACCTCTTCCATCACTATTGTTTCAAGACATATGAAGTGTTGCAATAAGATTCGTGACAGTCGAACAAGGTAGCTTCATCCATGCGTCAACGTCTCAAATTGGACTCAGTTTGTGTCTTACATTTCCGAAGCCTATAACTTGTGACTTTTTTCGCAACCAGACCTCGTAATTGGACTCAAACTCTTCTATTACTATTGTTTCAACACATTTGGAGTGTTGAACAAGATTCGTGACGGTGAAACAAGTTAGCTCCATCCGGTGCGTCAACGTCTCATATTGGACTCAGTTTGTGTGTTATATTCCGAAGCTATAACTTGCGACTTTTTCGCAACCGTACCTCGTAATTGGACTCAAACTCTTCATTACTATTGTTTCAACACATTTGAAGTGTTGGAACAAGATTCGGGACAGTCGAAACAAGTTAGCTCATCCGTGCGTCAATGTCTTTAATTGGACTCAGTTTGGGTGTTACATTCCGAAGCCTATAACTTGTGACTTTTTCGCAACCGGACCTCGTAATTGGACTCGAACTCTTCCATTACTATTGTTTCAACACATTTGAAGTGTTGGAACAAGATTCGTGATAGTCGAAACAAGTTAGCTCCATCCGTGCGTCAACGTCTCAAATTGGACTCAGTTTGTGTGTAATATTCCGAAGCCTATAACTTGTGACTTTTTCGCAACCGGACCTCGTAATTGGACTCAAACTCTTCCATTACTATTGTTTCAACACATTTGAAGTGTTGGAACAAGATTCGTGATAGTCAAAACAAGTTAGCTCCATCCGTGCGTCAACGTCTCAAATTGGACTCAGTTTGTGTGTAATATTCCGAAGCCTATAACTTGTGACTTTTTCGCAACAGACCTCGTAATTGGACTCAAACTCTTCCATCACTATTGTTTCAAACACATATGAAGTGTTGGAAACAAGATTCGTGACAGTCGAAACAAGTTACTTCCATCCGTGCGTCAACGTCTCAAATTGGACTCAGTTTGTGTCTTACATTCCGAAGCCTATAACTTGTGACTTTTGCGCAACCAGACCTCGTAATTGGACTCAAACTTTTCCATCACTGTTGTTTCCACATATTTGAAGTGTTGGAACAAGATTCGGGACAGTCGAAACAAGTTAGCTCCATCCGTGCATCAATGTCTATTATTTGGACACAGTTTGTGTGTTACATACGAAGCCTATAACTTGTGACTTTTTCGCACCGGACCTCGTAATTGGACTCAAACTCTTCCATTACTATTGTTTCAACACATTTGAAGTGTTGGAACAAGATTCGTGATAGTCAAAACAAGTTAGCTCCATCCGTGCGTCAACGTCTCAAATTGGACTCAGTTTGTGTGTAATATTCCGAAGCCTATAACTTGTGACTTTTCGCAACCAGACCTCGTAATTGACTCAAACTCTTCCATTCACTATTGTTTCAACACATATGAAGTGTTGGAACAAGATTCGTGACCAGTCGAAACAAGTTACTTCCATCCGTGCGTCAACGTCTCAAATTGGACTCAGTTTGTGTCTTACATTCCGAAGCCTATAACTTGTGACTTTTGCGCAACCAGACCTCGTAATTGGACTCAAACTTTTCCATCACTGTTGTTTCCACATATTTGAAGTGTTGGAACAAGATTCGGGACAGTCGAAACAAGTTAGCTCCATCCGTGCATCAATGTCTTTATTTGGACACAGTTTGTGTGTTACATTACGAAGCCTAAACTTGTGACTTTTTCGCAACCGGACCTCGTAATTGGACTCAAACTCTTTCCATTACTATTGTTTCAATACATTTGAAGTGTTGGAACAAGATTCGTGATAGTCAAACAAGTTAGCTCCATCCGTGCGTCAACGTCTCAAATTGGACCTCAGTTTGTGTGTATATATTCCGAAGCCTATAACTTGTGACTTTTTCGCAACCAGACCTCGTAATTGGACTCAAACTCTTCCATTACTATTGTTTCAACACATTTGAAGTGTTGGAACAAGATTCGTGACAGTCGAAACAAGTTAGCTCCATCCGTGCGTCAACGTCTCAAATTGGACTCAGTTTGTGTTTACATTCCGAAGCCTATAACTTGTGACTTTTTCGCAACCGACCTCGTAATTGGACTCAAACTTTCCATTACTGTTGTTTCAACACATTTGAAGTGTTGGAACAAGATTCGGACAGTCGAAACAAGTTAGCTCCATCCGTGCGTCAATGTCTAATTGGACTCAGTTTGTGTGTTACATTCCGAAGCCTATAACTTGTGACTTTTTCGCAACCGGACCTCGTAATTGGACTCAAACTCTTCCATTACTATTGTTTCAACACATTTGAAGTGTTGGAACAAGATTCGTGATAGTAAACAAGTTAGCTCCATCCGTCTCAAATTGGACTCATTTGTGTGTAATATTCCGAAGCCTATAACTTGTGACTTTTTCGCAACCAGACCTCGTAATTGGACTCAAACTCTTCCATCACTATTGTTTCAACACATTTGAAGTGTTGGAACAAGATTCGTGACAGTCGAAACAAGTTAGCTCCATCCGTGCGTCAACGTCTCAAATTGGACTCAGTTTGTGTTACATTCCGAAGCCTATAACTTGTGACTTTTCGCAACCAGACCTCGTAATTGGACTCAAACTTTCCATCACTGTTGTTTCAACACATTTGAAGTGTTGGAACAAGATTCGGACAGTCGAAACAAGTTAGCTCCATCCGTGCGTCAATGTCTTTATTGGACTCAGTTTGTGTGTTACATTACGAAGCCTATAACTTGTGACTTTTTCGCAACCAGACCTCGTAATTGGACTCAAACTTTCCATTACTATTGTTTCAACACATTTGAAGTGTTGGAACAAGATTCGTGACAGTCGAAACAAGTTAGCTCCATCCGTGCGTCAACGTCTCAAATTGGACTCAGTTTGTGTGTAATATTCCGAAGCCTATAACTTGTGACTTTTTCGCAACCAGACCTCGTAATTGGACTCAAACTCTTCCATTACTATTGTTTCAACACATTGAAGTGTTGGAACAAGATTCGTGACAGTCGAAACAAGTTCCATCCGTGCGTCAACGTCTCAAATTGGACTCAGTTTGTGTTACATTCCGAAGCCTATAACTTGTGACTTTTTCGCAACCAGACCTCGTAATTGGACTCAAACTCTTCCATTACTATTGTTTCAACACATTTGAAGTGTTGGAACAAGATTCGTGACAGTCGAAACAAGTTAGCTCATCCGTGCGTCAACGTCTCAATTGGACTCAGTTTTGTGTTATATTCCGAAGCCTATAACTTGTGACTTTTTCGCAACCGGACCTCGTAATTGGACTCAAACTCTTCCATTACTATTGTTTCAAACATTTGAAGTGTTGGAACAAGATTCGTGACAGTCGAAACAAGTTAGCTCCATCCGCTGTCAACGTCTCAATTGGACTCAGTTTGTGTTTACATTCCGAAGCCTATAACTTGTGACTTTTTCGCAACCGACCTCGTAATTGGACTCAAACTCCTCCATTACTATTGTTTCAACACATTTGAAGGGTTGGAACAAGATTCGTGATAGTCGAAACAAGTAGCTCCATCGGTGCGTCAACGTCTCAAATTGGACTCAGTTTGGTGTGTATATTCCGAAGCCTATAACTGGTGACTTTTTCGCAACCAGACCTCGTAATTGGACTCAAACTCTTCCATCACTATTGTTTTTAACACATATGAAGTGTTGGAACAAGATTCGTGACAGTCGAAACAAGTTACTTCCATCCGTGCGTCAACGTCTCAAATTGGACTCAGTTTGTGTCTTACATTCCGAAGCCTATAACTTGTGACTTTTGCGCAACCAGACCTCGTAATTGGACTCAAACTCTTCCATCACTATTGTTTCAACATATTTGAAGTGTTGGAACAAGATTCGGGACAGTCGAAACAAGTTAGCTCCATCCGTGCGTCAATGTCTTTATTTGGACACAGTTTGTGTGTTACATTACGAAGCCTAAACTTGTGACTTTTTCACAACGGACCTCGTAATTGGACTCAAACTTCTCCATTACTATTGTTTCAACACATTTGAAGTGTTGGAACAAGATTCGTGATAGTCAAAACAAGTTAGCTCCATCCGTGCGTCAACGTGTCAACTTGGACTCAGTTTGTGTGTAATATTACGAAGCCTATAACTGGTGACTTTTTCCCAACCAGACCTCGTAATTGGACTCAAAACTCTTCCATCACTATTGTTTCAACACATATGAAGTGTTGGAACAAGATTCGTGACAGTCGAAACAAGGTAGCTCCATCCATGCGTCAACGTCTCAAATTGGACTCAGTTTGTGTCTTACATTCCGAAGCCTATAAATTATGACTTTTTCGCAACCAGACCTCGTAATTGGACTCAAACTCTTCCATTACTATTGTTTCAACAGATTTTAAGTGTTGAAACAAGATTTGGGACAGTCGAAACAAGTTAGCTCCATCCCGTGCGTCAACGTCTCAAATTGGACTCAGTTTGTGTGTTACATTCCGAAGCCAATAACTTTTGACATTTGCGCAACCAGACCTCGTAATTGGACTCAAACTCTTCCCATTACTAGTTGTTTCAAAAGATTTTAAATGTTGGAACAAGATTGGGACAGTCGAAACAAGTTAACTCCATCCGTTCGTCAACGTCTCAAATTGGACTCAGTTTTTGTGTTACATTCCGAAGCCTATAACTTGTGACTTTTTCGCAACCGGACCTCGTAATTGGGACTCGAACTCTTCCATTACTATTGTTTCAACACATTTGAAGTGTTGGAACAAGATCGTGCATAGTCGAAACAAGTTAGCTCCATCCGTTCGTCAACGTCTCAAATTGGACTCAGTTTGTGTGTAATATTTCCCGATACCTATAACTTGTGACTTTTTCGCAACCAGACCTCGTAATTGGACTCAAACTCTTCCATCACTATTGTTTCAAGACATATGAAGTGTTGGAATAAGATTCGTGACAGTCGAAACAAGGTAGCTTGCATCCATGCGTCAACGTCTCAAATTGGACTCAATTTGTGTCTGACATTCCTAAGCCTATAACTTGTGCTTTTGCGCAACCGGACCTCGTAATTGGACTCAAACTCTTCTATTACTATTGTTTCAACACATTTGAGTGTTGGAACAAGATTCGTGACGGTGGAAACAAGTTAGCTCCATCCGTGCGTCAACGTCTCATATTGGACGCAGTTTGTGTGTTATATTCCGAAGCCTATAACTTGCGACTTTTTCGCAACCGTACCTCGTAATTGGACTCAAACTCTTTCATTACTATTGTTTCAACACATTTGAAGTGTTGGAACAAGATTCGTGACAGTCGAAACAAGTTAGCTCCATCCGTGCGTCAATGTCTTTAATTGGACTCAGTTTGTGTGTTACATTCCGAAGCTATAACTTGTGACTTTTTCGCAACCGGACCTCGTAATTGGACTCAAACTCTTCCATTACTATTGTTTCAACACATTTGAAGTGTTGGAACAAGATTCGTGATAGTCGAAACAAAGTTAGCTCCATCCGTGCGTCAACGTCTCAAATTGGACTCAGTTTGTGTGTAAATTCCGAAGCCTATAACTTGTGACTTTTTCGCAACCGACCTCGTAATTGGACTCAAACTCTTCCATTACTATTGTTTCCACACATTTGAAGTGTTGGAACAAGATTCGTGATAGTCAAAACAAGTTAGCTCCATCCGTGCGTCAACGTCTCAAATTGGACTCAGTTTGTGTGTAATATTCCGAAGCCTATAACTTGTGACTTTTTCGCAACCAGACCTGTAATTGGACTCAAAATCTTCCATCACTATTGTTACAACACATATGAAGTGTTGGAACAAGATTCGTGACAGTCGAAACAAGTTACTTCCATCCGTGCGTCAACGTCTCAAATTGGACTCAGTTTGTGGTCTTACATTCCGAAGCCTATACTTGTGACTTTTGCGCAACCAGACCTCGTAATTGACTCAAACTTTTCCATCACTGTTGTTTCCACATATTTGAAGTGTTGGAACAGATTCGGGACAGTCGAAACAAGTTTAGCTCCATCCGTGCATCAATGTCTTTATTGGACACAGTTGTGTGTTACATTACGAAGCCTATAACTTGTGACTGTTTCGGCATCCGGACCTCGTAATTGGACTCAAACTCTTCCTTACTATTGTTTCAACACATTTGAAGTGTTGGAACAAGATTCGTGATAGTCAAAACAAGTTAGCTCCATCCGTCCCAAATTGGACTCAGTTTGTGTGTATATTCCGAAGGCCTATAACTTGTGACTTTTTCGCAACCAGACCTCGTAATTGGACTCAAACTCTTCCATCTACTATTGTTTCCAACACATATGAAGTGTTGGAACAAGATTCGTGACAGTCGAAACAAGTTAGCTCCATCCGTGCGTCAACGTCTCAAATTGGACTCAGTTTGTGTCGTTACTATTCCGAAGCCTATAACTTGTGACTTTTTCGCAACCACCCTCGTATTGGACTCAAACTTTCCATCACTAGTGTTTCAACACATTTGAAGTGTGGAACAAGATTCGGGACAGTCCGAAACAAGTTAGCGCCATCCGTGCAGTCAATGTCTTAATTGGGACTCAGTTTGTGTTGTTACATTACGAAGCCTATAACTTGTGACTTTTTCAGCAACCGGACCTCGTAATTTGGACTCAAACTCTTCCATTACTATTGTTTCAACACATTTGGAGTGTTGGAACAAGATTCGTGACGGTGGAAACAAGTTAGCTCCATCCGTGCGTCAACGTCTCATATTGGACTCAGTTTGTGTGTTATATTCCGAAGCCTATAACTTGCGACTTTTTCGCAACCGTACCTCGTAATTGGACTCAAACTCTTTCATTACTATTGTTTCAACACATTTGAAGTGTTGGAACAAGATTCGGGACAGTCGAAACAAGTTAGCTCCATCCGTGCGTCAATGTCTTTAATTGGACTCAGTTTGGGTGTTACATTCCGAAGCCTATAACTTGTGACTTTTTCGCAACCGGACCTCGTAATTGGACTCGAACTCTTCCATTACTATTGTTTCAACACATTTGAAGTGTTGGAACAAGATTCGTGATAGTCGAAACAAGTTAGCTCCATCCGTGCGTCAACGTCTCAAAACTTGGACTCAGTTTGTGTGTAATATCCGAAGCCTATAACTTGTGACTTTTTCGCAACCGGACCTCGTAATTGGACTCAAACTCTTCCATTACTATTGTTTCAACACATTTGAAGTGTTGGAACAAGATTCGTGATAGTCAAAACAAGTTAGCTCCATCCGTGCGTCAACGTCTCAAATTGGACTCAGTTTGTGTGTAATATTCCGAAGCCTATAACTTGTGACTTTTTCGCAACCAGACCTCGTAATTGGACTCAAACTCTTCCATCACTATTGTTTCAACACATATGAAGTGTTGGAACAAGATTCGTGACAGTCGAAACAAGTTACTTCCATCCGTGCGTCAACGTCTCAAATTGGACTCAGTTTGTGTCTTACATTCCGAAGCCTATAACTTGTGACTTTTGCGCAACCAGACCTCGTAATTGGACTCAAACTTTTCCATCACTGTTGTTTCAACATATTTGAAGTGTTGGAACAAGATTCGGGACAGTCGAAACAAGTTAGCTCCATCCGTGCATCAATGTCTTTATTTGGACACAGTTTGTGTGTTACATTACGAAGCCTATAACTTGTGACTTTTTCGCAACCGGACCTCGTAATGGACTCAAACTCTTCCATTACTATTGTTTCAACACATTTGAAGTGTTGGAACAAGATTCGTGATAGTCAAAACAAGTTAGCTCCATCCGTCCCAAATTGGACTCAGTTTGTGTGTAATATTCCGAAGCCTATAACTGTGACTTTTCGCAACCAGACCTCGTAATTGGACTCAAACTCTTCCATCACTATTGTTTCAACACATATGAAGTGTTGGAACAAGATTCGTGACAGTCGAAACAAGTTACTTCCATCCGTGCGTCAACGTCTCAAATTGGACTCAGTTTGTGTCTTACATTCCGAAGCCTATAACTTGTGACTTTTGCGCAACCAGACCTCGTAATTGGACTCAAACTTTTCCATCACTGTTGTTCAACACATTTGAAGTGTTGGAACAAGATTCGGACAGTCCAAACAAGTTAGCTCCATCCGTGCATCATGTCTTTATTTGGACACAGTTTGTGTGTTACATTACGAAGCCTATAACTTGTGACTTTTTCCCAACCGGACCTCGTAATTGGACTCAAACTCTTCCATTACTATTGTTTCAACACATTGGAGTGTTGGAACAAGATTCGTGACGGTGGAAACAAGTTAGCTCCATCCGTGCGTCAACGTCTCATATTGGACTCAGTTGTGTGTTATATTCCGAAGCCTATAACTTGCGACTTTTTCGCAACCGTACCTCGTAATTGGACTCAAACTCTTTCATTACTATGGTTTCAACACATTTGAAGTGTTGGAACAAGATTCGGGACAGTCGAAACAAGTTAGCTCCATCCGTGCGTCAATGTCTTTAATTGGACTCAGTTTGGGTGTTACATTCCGAAGCCTATAACTTGTGACTTTTTCGCACCGGACCTCGTAATTGGACTCGAACTCTTCCATTACTATTGTTTCAACACATTTGAAGTGTTGGAACAAGATTCGTGATAGTCGAAACAAGTTAGCTCCATCCGTGCGTCAACGTCTCAAATTGGACTCAGTTTGTGTGTAATATTCCGAAGCCTATAACTTGTGACTTTTTCGCAACCGGACCTCGTAATTGGACTCAAACTCTTCCATTACTATTGTTTCAACACATTTGAAGTGTTGGAACAAGATTCGTGATAGTCAAAACAAGTTAGCTCCATCCGTGCGTCAACGTCTCAAATTGGACTCAGTTTGTGTGTAATATTCCGAAGCCTATAACTTGTGACTTTTTCGCAACCAGACCTCGTAATTGGACTCAAACTCTTCCATCACTATTGTTTCAACACATATGAAGTGTTGGAACAAGATTCGTGACAGTCGAAACAAGTTACTTCCATCCGTGCGTCAACGTCTCAAATTGGACTCAGTTTGTGTCTTACATTCCGAAGCCTATAACTTGTGACTTTTGCGCAACCAGACCTCGTAATTGGACTCAAACTTTTCCATCACTGTTGTTTCCACATATTTGAAGTGTTGGAACAAGATTCGGGACAGTCGAAACAAGTTAGCTCCATCCGTGCATCAATGTCTTTATTTGGACACAGTTTGTGTGTTACATTACGAAGCCTATAACTTGTGACTTTTTCGCAACCGGACCTCGTAATTGGACTCAAACTCTTCCATTACTATTGTTTCAACACATTTGAAGTGTTGGAACAAGATTCGTGATAGTCAAAACAAGTTAGCTCCATCCGTCCCAAATTGGACTCAGTTTGTGTGTAATATTCCGAAGCCTATAACTTGTGACTTTTTCGCAACCAGACCTCGTAATTGGACTCAAACTCTTCCATCACTATTGTTTCAACACATATGAAGTGTTGGAACAAGATTCGTGACAGTCGAAACAAGTTACTTCCATCCGTGCGTCAACGTCTCAAATTGGACTCAGTTTGTGTCTTACATTCCGAAGCCTATAACTTGTGACTTTTGCGCAACCAGACCTCGTAATTGGACTCAAACTTTTCCCTCACTGTTGTTTCAACACATTTGAAGTGTTGGAACAAGATTCGGGACAGTCCAAACAAGTTAGCTCCATCCGTGCATCAATGTCTTTATTTGGACACAGTTTGTGTGTTACATTACGAAGCCTATAACTTGTGACTTTTTCACAACCGGACCTCGTAATTGGACTCAAACTCTTCCATTACTATGGTTTCAACACATTTGAGTGTTGGAACAAGATTCGTGACGGTGGAAACAAGTTAGCTCCATCCCGTGCGTCAACGTCTCATATTGGACTCAGTTTGTGTGTTATATCCGAAGCCTATAACTTGCGACTTTTTCGCAACCGTACCTCGTAATTGGACTCAAACTCTTTCATTACTATTGTTTCAACACATTTGAAGTGTTGGAACAAGATTCGGGACAGTCGAAACAAGTTAGCTCCATCCGTGCGTCAATGTCTTTAATTGGACTCCGTTTGGGTGTTAACATTCCGAAGCCTATAACTTGTGACCTTTTTCGCAACCGGACCTCGTAATTGGACTCGAACTCTTCCATTACTATTGTTTCAACACATTTGAAGTGTTGGAACAAGATTCGTGATAGTCGAAACAAGTTAGCTCCATCCGTGCGTCAACGTCTCAAATTGGACTCAGTTTGTGTGTAATATTCCGAAGCCTATAACTTGTGTCTTTTCGCAACCGGACCTCGTAATTGGACTCAAACTCTTCCATTACTATTGTTTCAACACATTTGAAGTGTTGGAACAAGATTCGTGATAGTCAAAACAAGTAGCTCCATCCGTGCGTCAACGTCTCAAATTGGACTCAGTTTGTGTGTAATATTCCGAAGCCTATAACTTGTGACTTTTTCGCAACCAGACCTCGTAATTGGACTCAAACTCTTCCAATCACTATTGTTTCAACACATATGAAGTGTTGGAACAAGATTCGTGGACAGTCGAAACAAGTTACTTCCATCCGTGCGTCAACGTCTCAAATTGGACTCAGTTTGTGTCTTACATTCGAAGCCTATAACTTGTGACTTTTGCGCAACCAGACCTCGTAATTGACTCAAACTTTTCCATCACTGTTGTTTCCACATATTTGAAGTGTTGGAACAAGATTCGGGACAGTCGAAACAAGTTAGCTCCATCCGTGCATCAAAGTCTTTATTTGGACACAGTTTGTGTGTTACATTACGAAGCCTATAACTTGTGACTTTTTCGCAACCGGACCTCGTAATTGGACTCAAACTCTTCCATTACTATTGTTTCAACACATTTGAAGTGTTGAACAAGATTCGTGATAGTCAAAACAAGTAGCTCCATCCGTCCCAAATTGGACTCAGTTTGTGTGTAATATTCCGAAGCCTATAACTTGTGACTTTTTCGCAACCAGACCTCGTAATTGGACTCAAACTCTTCCATCACTATTGTTTCAACACATATGAAGTGTTGGAACAAGATTCGTGACAGTCGAAACAAGTTACTCCATCCGTGCGTCAACGTCTCAAATTGGACTCAGTTTGTGTCTTACATTCCGAAGCCTATAACTTGTGACTTTTGCGCAACCAGACCTCGTAATTGGACTCAACTTTTCCATCACTTTGTTTCAACACATTTGAAGTGTTGGAACAAGATTCGGACAGTCCAAACAAGTTAGCTCCATCCGTGCATCAATGTCTTATTTGGACACAGTTTGTGTGTTACATTACGAAGCCTATAACTTGTGACTTTTTCACAACCGGACCTCGTAATTGGACTCAAACTCTTCCATTACTATTGTTTCAACACATTTGGAGTGTTGGAACAAGATTCGTGACGGTGGAAACAAGTTAGCTCCATCCGTGCGTCAACGTCTCATATTTGGACTCAGTTTATGTGTTATATTCCGAAGCCTATAACTTGGGGACTTTTTCGCAACCGTACCTCGTAATTGGACTCAAACTCTTCCATTACTATTTGTTTCAACACATTTGAAAGTGTTGGAACAAGATTCGTGACAGTCGAAACAAGTAGCTGCCATCCAGTGCGTCAACGTCTCAAATTGGACTCAATTTGTGTTTTACATTACTAAGCCTATAAACTTGTGACTTTTTCGCAACCGGACCTCGTAATTGGACTCAAACTCTTCCATTACTATTGTTTCAACACATTTTGAAGTGTTGGAACAAGATTCGTGATAGTCGAAACAAGTTAGCTCCATCCGTGCGTCAACGTCTCAAATTGGACTCAGTTTGTGTGTTATATTCCGAAGCCTATAACTTGTGACTTTTTCGCAACCAGACCTCGTAATTGGACTCAAACTCTTCCATCACTATTGTTTTTAACACATATGAAGTGTTGGAACAAGATTCGTGACAGTCGAAACAAGTTACTTCCATCCGTGCGTCAACGTCTCAAATTGGACTCAGTTTGTGTCTTACATTCCGAAGCCTATAACTTGTGACTTTTGCGCAACCAGACCTCGTAATTGGACTCAAACTCTTCCATCACTATTGTTTCAACATATTTGAAGTGTTGGACAAGATTCGGGACAGTCGAAACAAGTTAGGCTCCATCCGTGCGTCAATGTCTTTATTTGGACACAGTTTGTGTGTTACATTACGAAGCCTATAACTTGTGACTTTTTCACAACCGGACCTCGTAATTGGACTCAAACTCTTCCATTACTATTGTTTCAACACATTTGAAGTGTTGGAACAAGATTCGTGATAGTCAAACAAGTTAGCTCCATCCGTGCGTCAACGTGTCAAATTGGACTCAGTTTGTGTGTAATATTACGAAGCCTATAACTTGTGACTTTTTCCCAACCAGACCTCGTAATTGGACTCAAACTCTTCCATCACTATTGTTTCAACACATATGAAGTGTTGGAACAAGATTCGTGACAGTCGAAACAAGGTAGCTCCATCCATGCGTCAACGTCTCAAATTGGACTCAGTTTGTGTCTTACATTCCGAAGCCTATAAATTATGACTTTTTCGCAACCAGACCTCGTAATTGGACTCAAACTCTTCCATTACTATTGTTTCAACAGATTTTAAGTGTTGAAACAAGATTTGGGACAGTCGAAACAAGTTAGCTCCATCCGTGCGTCAACGTCTCAAATTGGACTCAGTTTGTGTGTTACATTCCGAAGCCAATAACTTTTGACATTTGCGCAACCAGACCTCGTAATTGGACTCAAACTCTTCCATTACTATTGTTTCAAAAGATTTTAAATGTTGGAACAAGATTTTAGACAGTCGAAACAAGTTAACTCCATCCGTTCGTCAACGTCTCAAATTGACTAAGTTTTTGTTTTACATTCCGAAGCCTATAACTTGGACTTTTTCGCAACCGGACCTCGTAATTGGACTCGAACTCTTCCATTACTATTGTTTCAACACATTTGAAGTGTTGGAACAAGATTCGTCATAGTCGAAACAAGTTAGCTCCATCCGTGCGTCAATGTCTCAAATTGGACTCAGTTTGTGTGTTATATTCCGAAACCTATAACTTGTGACTTTTTCGCAACCAGACCTCGTAATTGGACTCAAACTCTACATCACTATTGTTTCAAGACATATGAAGTGTTGGAATAAGATTCGTGACAGTCGAAACAAGGTAGCTGCATCCATGCGTCAACGTCTCAAATTGGACTCAATTTGTGTCTTACATTCCTAAGCCTATAACTTGTGACTTTTTCGCAACCGGACCCGTAATTGGACTCAAACTCTTCCATTACTATTGTTTCAACACATTTGGAGTGTTGGAACAAGATTCTTGACGGTGGAAACAAGTTAGCTCCATCCGTGCGTCAACGTCTCATATTGGACTCAGTTTGTGTGTTATATTCCGAAGCCTATAACTTGCGACTTTTTCGCAACCGTACCTCGTAATTGGACTCAAACTCTTTCATTACTATTGTTTCAACACATTTGAAGTGTTGGAACAAGATTCGGGACAGTCGAAACAAGTTAGCTCCATCCGTGCGTCAATGTCTTTAATTGGACTCAGTTTGGGTGTTACATTCCGAAGCCTATAACTTGTGACTTTTTCGCAACCGGACCTCGTAATTGGACTCGAACTCTTCCATTACTATTGTTTCAACACATTTGAAGTGTTGGAACAAGATTCGTGATAGTCGAAACAAGTTAGCTCCATCCGTGCGTCAACGTCTCAAATTGGACTCAGTTTGTGTGTAATATTCCGAAGCCTATAACTTGTGACTTTTTCGCAACCGGACCTCGTAATTGGACTCAAACTCTTCCATTACTATTGTTTCAACACATTTGAAGTGTTGGAACAAGATTCGTGATAGTCAAAACAAGTTAGCTCCATCCGTGCGTCAACGTCTCAAATTGGACTCAGTTTGTGTGTAATATTCCGAAGCCTATAACTTGTGACTTTTTCGCAACCAGACCTCGTAATTGGACTCAAACTCTTCCATCACTATTGTTTCAACACATATGAAGTGTTGGAACAAGATTCGTGACAGTCGAAACAAGTTACTTCCATCCGTGCGTCAACGTCTCAAATTGGACTCAGTTTGTGTCTTACATTCCGAAGCCTATAACTTGTGACTTTTGCGCAACCAGACCTCGTAATTGGACTCAAACTTTTCCATCACTGTTGTTTCCACATATTTGAAGTGTTGGAACAAGATTCGGGACAGTCGAAACAAGTTAGCTCCATCCGTGCATCAATGTCTTTATTTGGACACAGTTTGTGTGTTACATTACGAAGCCTATAACTTGTGACTTTTTCGCAACCGGACCTCGTAATTGGACTCAAACTCTTCCATTACTATTGTTTCAACACATTTGAAGTGTTGGAACAAGATTCGTGATAGTCAAAACAAGTTAGCTCCATCCGTGCGTCAACGTCTCAAATTGGACTCAGTTTGTGTGTAATATTCCGAAGCCTATAACTTGTGACTTTTTTCGCAACCAGACCTCGTAATTGGACTCAAACTCTTCCATCACTATTGTTTCAACACATATGAAGTGTTGGAACAAGATTCGTGACAGTCGAAACAAGTTACTTCCATCCGTGCGTCAACGTCTCAAATTGGACTCAGTTTGTGTCTTACATTCCGAAGCCTATAACTTGTGACTTTTACGCAACCAGACCTCGTAATTGGACTCAAACTTTTCCATCACTGTTGTTTCAACACATTTGAAGTGTTGGAACAAGATTCGGGACAGTCCAAACAAGTTAGCTCCATCCGTGCATCAATGTCTTTATTTGGACACAGTTTGTGTGTTACATTACGAAGCCTATAACTTGTGACTTTTTCGCAACCGGACCTCGTAATTGGACTCAAACTCTTCCATTACTATTGTTTCAACACATTTGAAGTGTTGGAACAAGATTCGTGATAGTCAAAACAAGTTAGCTCCATCCGTGCGTCAACGTCTCAAATTGGACTCAGTTTGTGTGTAATATTCCGAAGCCTATAACTTGTGACTTTTTCGCAACCAGACCTCGTAATTGGACTCAAACTCTTCCATCACTATTGTTTCAACACATATGAAGTGTTGGAACAAGATTCGTGACAGTCGAACAAGTTACTTTCCATCCGTGCGTCAACGTCTCAAATTGGACTCAGTTTGTGTCTTACATTCCGAAGCCTATAACTTGTGACTTTTGCGCAACCAGACCTCGTAATTGGACTCAAACTTTTCCATCACTGTTGTTTCCACATATTTGAAGTGTTGGAACAAGATTCGGGACAGTCGAAACAAGTTAGCTCCATCCGTGCATCAATGTCTTTATTTGGACACAGTTTGTGTGTTACATTACGAAGCCTATAACTTGTGACTTTTTCGCAACCGGACCTCGTAATTGGACTCAAACTCTTCCATTACTATTGTTTCAACACATTTGAAGTGTTGGAACAAGATTCGTGATAGTCAAAACAAGTTAGCTCCATCCGTCCCAAATTGGACTCAGTTTGTGTGTAATATTCCGAAGCCTATAACTTGTGACTTTTTCGCAACCAGACCTCGTAATTGGACTCAAACTCTTCCATCACTATTGTTTCAACACATATGAAGTGTTGGAACAAGATTCGTGACAGTCGAAACAAGTTACTTCCATCCGTGCGTCAACGTCTCAAATTGGACTCAGTTTGTGTCTTACATTCCGAAGCCTATAACTTGTGACTTTTGCGCAACCAGACCTCGTAATTGGACTCAAACTTTTCCATCACTGTTGTTTCAACACATTTGAAGTGTTGGAACAAGATTCGGGACAGTCCAAACAAGTTAGCTCCATCCGTGCATCAATGTCTTTATTTGGACACAGTTTGTGTGTTACATTACGAAGCCTATAACTTGTGACTTTTTCACAACCGGACCTCGTAATTGGACTCAAACTCTTCCATTACTATTGTTTCAACACATTTGGAGTGTTGGAACAAGATTCGTGACGGTGGAAACAAGTTAGCTCCATCCGTGCGTCAACGTCTCATATTGGACTCAGTTATGTGTTATATTCCGAAGCCTATAACTTGGGACTTTTTCGCAACCGTACCTCGTAATTGGACTCAAACTCTTCCATTACTATTGTTTCAACACATTTGAAGTGTTGGAACAAGATTCGTGACAGTCGAAACAAGGTAGCTGCATCCATGCGTCAACGTCTCAAATTGGACTCAATTTGTGTTTTACATTACTAAGCCTATAACTTGTGACTTTTTCGCAACCGGACCTCGTAATTGGACTCAAACTCTTCCATTACTATTGTTTCAACACATTTGAAGTGTTGGAACAAGATTCGTGATAGTCGAAACAAGTTAGCTCCATCCGTGCGTCAACGTCTCAAATTGGACTCAGTTTGTGTGTTATATTCCGAAGCCTATAACTTGTGACTTTTTCGCAACCAGACCTCGTAATTGGACTCAAACTCTTCCATCACTATTGTTTTTAACACATATGAAGTGTTGGAACAAGATTCGTGACAGTCGAAACAAGTTACTTCCATCCGTGCGTCAACGTCTCAAATTGGACTCAGTTTGTGTCTTACATTCCGAAGCCTATAACTTGTGACTTTTGCGCAACCAGACCTCGTAATTGGACTCAAACTCTTCCATCACTATTGTTTCAACATATTTGAAGTGTTGGAACAAGATTCGGGACAGTCGAAACAAGTTAGCTCCATCCGTGCGTCAATGTCTTTATTTGGACACAGTTTGTGTGTTACATTACGAAGCCTATAACTTGTGACTTTTTCACAACCGGACCTCGTAATTGGACTCAAACTCTTCCATTACTATTGTTTCAACACATTTGAAGTGTTGGAACAAGATTCGTGATAGTCAAAACAAGTTAGCTCCATCCGTGCGTCAACGTGTCAAATTGGACTCAGTTTGTGTGTAATATTACGAAGCCTATAACTTGTGACTTTTTCCCAACCAGACCTCGTAATTGGACTCAAACTCTTCCATCACTATTGTTTCAACACATATGAAGTGTTGGAACAAGATTCGTGACAGTCGAAACAAGGTAGCTCCATCCATGCGTCAACGTCTCAAATTGGACTCAGTTTGTGTCTTACATTCCGAAGCCTATAAATTATGACTTTTTCGCAACCAGACCTCGTAATTGGACTCAAACTCTTCCATTACTATTGTTTCAACAGATTTTAAGTGGTGAAACAAGATTTGGGACAGTCGAAACAAGTTAGCTCCATCCGTGCGTCAACGTCTCAAATTGGACTCAGTTTGTGTGTTACATTCCGAAGCCAATAACTTTTGACATTTGCGCAACCAGACCTCGTAATTGGACTCAAACTCTTCCATTACTATTGTTTCAAAAGATTTTAAATGTTGGAACAAGATTTGGGACAGTCGAAACAAGTTAACTCCATCCGTTCGTCAACGTCTCAAATTGGACTAAGTTTTTGTTTTACATTCCGAAGCCTATAACTTGTGACTTTTTCGCAACCGGACCTCGTAATTGGACTCGAACTCTTCCATTACTATTGTTTCAACACATTTGAAGTGTTGGAACAAGATTCGTCATAGTCGAAACAAGTTAGCTCCATCCGTGCGTCAATGTCTCAAATTGGACTCAGTTTGTGTGTTATATTCCGAAACCTATAACTTGTGACTTTTTCGCAACCAGACCTCGTAATTGGACTCAAACTCTTACATCACTATTGTTTCAAGACATATGAAGTGTTGGAATAAGATTCGTGACAGTCGAAACAAGGTAGCTGCATCCATGCGTCAACGTCTCAAATTGGACTCAATTTGTGTCTTACATTCCTAAGCCTATAACTTGTGACTTTTTCGCAACCGGACCTCGTAATTGGACTCAAACTCTTCCATTACTATTGTTTCAACACATTTGGAGTGTTGGAACAAGATTCTTGACGGTGGAAACAAGTTAGCTCCATCCGTGCGTCAACGTCTCATATTGGACTCAGTTTGTGTGTTATATTCCGAAGCCTATAACTTGCGACTTTTTCGCAACCGTACCTCGTAATTGGACTCAAACTCTTTCATTACTATTGTTTCAACACATTTGAAGTGTTGGAACAAGATTCGGGACAGTCGAAACAAGTTAGCTCCATCCGTGCGTCAATGTCTTTAATTGGACTCAGTTTGGGTGTTACATTCCGAAGCCTATAACTTGTGACTTTTTCGCAACCGGACCTCGTAATTGGACTCGAACTCTTCCATTACTATTGTTTCAACACATTTGAAGTGTTGGAACAAGATTCGTGATAGTCGAAACAAGTTAGCTCCATCCGTGCGTCAACGTCTCAAATTGGACTCAGTTTGTGTGTAATATTCCGAAGCCTATAACTTGTGACTTTTTCGCAACCGGACCTCGTAATTGGACTCAAACTCTTCCATTACTATTGTTTCAACACATTTGAAGTGTTGGAACAAGATTCGTGATAGTCAAAACAAGTTAGCTCCATCCGTGCGTCAACGTCTCAAATTGGACTCAGTTTGTGTGTAATATTCCGAAGCCTATAACTTGTGACTTTTTCGCAACCAGACCTCGTAATTGGACTCAAACTCTTCCATCACTATTGTTTCAACACATATGAAGTGTTGGAACAAGATTCGTGACAGTCGAAACAAGTTACTTCCATCCGTGCGTCAACGTCTCAAATTGGACTCAGTTTGTGTCTTACATTCCGAAGCCTATAACTTGTGACTTTTGCGCAACCAGACCTCGTAATTGGACTCAAACTTTTCCATCACTGTTGTTTCCACATATTTGAAGTGTTGGAACAAGATTCGGGACAGTCGAAACAAGTTAGCTCCATCCGTGCATCAATGTCTTTATTTGGACACAGTTTGTGTGTTACATTACGAAGCCTATAACTTGTGACTTTTTCGCAACCGGACCTCGTAATTGGACTCAAACTCTTCCATTACTATTGTTTCAACACATTTGAAGTGTTGGAACAAGATTCGTGATAGTCAAAACAAGTTAGCTCCATCCGTGCGTCAACGTCTCAAATTGGACTCAGTTTGTGTGTAATATTCCGAAGCCTATAACTTGTGACTTTTTCGCAACCAGACCTCGTAATTGGACTCAAACTCTTCCATCACTATTGTTTCAACACATATGAAGTGTTGGAACAAGATTCGTGACAGTCGAAACAAGTTACTTCCATCCGTGCGTCAACGTCTCAAATTGGACTCAGTTTGTGTCTTACATTCCGAAGCCTATAACTTGTGACTTTTGCGCAACCAGACCTCGTAATTGGACTCAAACTTTTCCATCACTGTTGTTTCCACATATTTGAAGTGTTGGAACAAGATTCGGGACAGTCGAAACAAGTTAGCTCCATCCGTGCATCAATGTCTTTATTTGGACACAGTTTGTGTGTTACATTACGAAGCCTATAACTTGTGACTTTTTCGCAACCGGACCTCGTAATTGGACTCAAACTCTTCCATTACTATTGTTTCAACACATTTGAAGTGTTGGAACAAGATTCGTGATAGTCAAAACAAGTTAGCTCCATCCGTCCCAAATTGGACTCAGTTTGTGTGTAATATTCCGAAGCCTATAACTTGTGACTTTTTCGCAACCAGACCTCGTAATTGGACTCAAACTCTTCCATCACTATTGTTTCAACACATATGAAGTGTTGGAACAAGATTCGTGACAGTCGAAACAAGTTACTTCCATCCGTGCGTCAACGTCTCAAATTGGACTCAGTTTGTGTCTTACATTCCGAAGCCTATAACTTGTGACTTTTGCGCAACCAGACCTCGTAATTGGACTCAAACTTTTCCATCACTGTTGTTTCAACACATTTGAAGTGTTGGAACAAGATTCGGGACAGTCCAAACAAGTTAGCTCCATCCGTGCATCAATGTCTTTATTTGGACACAGTTTGTGTGTTACATTACGAAGCCTATAACTTGTGACTTTTTCGCAACCGGACCTCGTAATTGGACTCAAACTCTTCCATTACTATTGTTTCAACACATTTGAAGTGTTGGAACAAGATTCGTGATAGTCAAAACAAGTTAGCTCCATCGTGCGTCAACGTCTCAAATTGGACTCAGTTTGTGTGTAATATTCCGAAGCCTATAACTTGTGACTTTTTCGCAACCAGACCTCGTAATTGGACTCAAACTCTTCCATCACTATTGTTTCAACACATATGAAGTGTTGGAACAAGATTCGTGACAGTCGAAACAAGTTACTTCCATCCGTGCGTCAACGTCTCAAATTGGACTCAGTTTGTGTCTTACATTCCGAAGCCTATAACTTGTGACTTTTGCGCAACCAGACCTCGTAATTGGACTCAAACTTTTCCATCACTGTTGTTTCAACACATTTGAAGTGTTGGAACAAGATTCGGGACAGTCCAAACAAGTTAGCTTCATCCGTGCATCAATGTCTTTATTTGGACACAGTTTGTGTGTTACATTACGAAGCCTATAACTTGTGACTTTTTCGCAACCGGACCTCGTAATTGGACTCAAACTCTTCCATTACTATTGTTTCAACACATTTGAAGTGTTGGAACAAGATTCGTGATAGTCAAAACAAGTTAGCTCCATCCGTGCGTCAACGTCTCAAATTGGACTCAGTTTGTGTGTAATATTCCGAAGCCTATAACTTGTGACTTTTTCGCAACCAGACCTCGTAATTGGACTCAAACTCTTCCATCACTATTGTTTCAACACATATGAAGTGTTGGAACAAGATTCGTGACAGTCGAAACAAGTTACTTCCATCCGTGCGTCAACGTCTCAAATTGGACTCAGTTTGTGTCTTACATTCCGAAGCCTATAACTTGTGACTTTTGCGCAACCAGACCTCGTAATTGGACTCAAACTTTTCCATCACTGTTGTTTCCACATATTTGAAGTGTTGGAACAAGATTCGAGACAGTCGAAACAAGTTAGCTCCATCCGTGCATCAATGTCTTTATTTGGACACAGTTTGTGTGTTACATTACGAAGCCTATAACTTGTGACTTTTTCGCAACCGGACCTCGTAATTGGACTCAAACTCTTCCATTACTATTGTTTCAACACATTTGAAGTGTTGGAACAAGATTCGTGATAGTCAAAACAAGTTAGCTCCATCCGTCCCAAATTGGACTCAGTTTGTGTGTAATATTCCGAAGCCTATAACTTGTGACTTTTTCGCAACCAGACCTCGTAATTGGACTCAAACTCTTCCATCACTATTGTTTCAACACATATGAAGTGTTGGAACAAGATTCGTGACAGTCGAAACAAGTTACTTCCATCCGTGCGTCAACGTCTCAAATTGGACTCAGTTTGTGTCTTACATTCCGAAGCCTATAACTTGTGACTTTTGCGCAACCAGACCTCGTAATTGGACTCAAACTTTTCCATCACTGTTGTTTCAACACATTTGAAGTGTTGGAACAAGATTCGGGACAGTCCAAACAAGTTAGCTCCATCCGTGCATCAATGTCTTTATTTGGACACAGTTTGTGTGTTACATTACGAAGCCTATAACTTGTGACTTTTTCACAACCGGACCTCGTAATTGGACTCAAACTCTTCCATTACTATTGTTTCAACACATTTGAAGTGTTGGAACAAGATTCGTGATAGTCGAAACAAGTTAGCTCCATCCGTGCGTCAACGTCTCAAATTGGACTCAGTTTGTGTGTAATATTCCGAAGCCTATAACTTGTGACTTTTTCGCAACCACACCTCGTAATTGGACTCAAACTCTTCCATCACTATTGTTTCAACACATATGAAGTGTTGGAATAAGATTCGTGACAGTCGAAACAAGGTAGCGGCATCCATGCGTCAACGTCTCAAATTGGACTCAATTTGTGTTTTACATTACTAAGCCTATAACTTGTGACTTTTTCGCAACCGGACCTCGTAATTGGACTCAAACTCTTCCATTACTATTGTTTCAACACATTTGGAGTGTTGGAACAAGATTCGTGACGGTGGAAACAAGTTAGCTCCATCCGTGCGTCAACGTCTCATATTGGACTCAGTTTATGTGTTATATTCCGAAGCCTATAACTTGTGACTTTTTCGCAACCGGACCTCGTAATTGGACTCGAACTCTTCCATTACTATTGTTTCAACACATTTGAAGTGTTGGAACAAGATTCGTCATAGTCGAAACAAGTTAGCTCCATCCGTTCGTCAACGTCTCAAATTGGACTCAGTTTGTGTGTTATATTCCGATACCTATAACTTGTGACTTTTTCGCAACCAGACCTCGTAATTGGACTCAAACTCTTCCATCACTATTGTTTCAAGACATATGAAGTGTTGGAATAAGATTCGTGACAGTCGAAACAAGGTAGCTGCATCCATGCGTCAACGTCTCAAATTGGACTCAATTTGTGTCTTACATTCCTAAGCCTATAACTTGTGACTTTTTCGCAACCGGACCTCGTAATTGGACTCAAACTCTTCTATTACTATTGTTTCAACACATTTGGAGTGTTGGAACAAGATTCGTGACGGTGGAAACAAGTTAGCTCCATCCGTGCGTCAACGTCTCATATTGGACTCAGTTTGTGTGTTATATTCCGAAGCCTATAACTTGCGACTTTTTCGCAACCGTACCTCGTAATTGGACTCAAACTCTTTCATTACTATTGTTTCAACACATTTGAAGTGTTGGAACAAGATTCGGGACAGTCGAAACAAGTTAGCTCCATCCGTGCGTCAATGTCTTTAATTGGACTCAGTTTGGGTGTTACATTCCGAAGCCTATAACTTGTGACTTTTTCGCAACCGGACCTCGTAATTGGACTCGAACTCTTCCATTACTATTGTTTCAACACATTTGAAGTGTTGGAACAAGATTCGTGATAGTCGAAACAAGTTAGCTCCATCCGTGCGTCAACGTCTCAAATTGGACTCAGTTTGTGTGTAAGATTCCGAAGCCTATAACTTGTGACTTTTTCGCAACCGGACCTCGTAATTGGACTCAAACTCTTCCATTACTATTGTTTCAACACATTTGAAGTGTTGGAACAAGATTCGTGATAGTCAAAACAAGTTAGCTCCATCCGTGCGTCAACGTCTCAAATTGGACTCAGTTTGTGTGTAATATTCCGAAGCCTATAACTTGTGACTTTTTCGCAACCAGACCTCGTAATTGGACTCAAACTCTTCCATCACTATTGTTTCAACACATATGAAGTGTTGGAACAAGATTCGTGACAGTCGAAACAAGTTACTTCCATCCGTGCGTCAACGTCTCAAATTGGACTCAGTTTGTGTCTTACATTCCGAAGCCTATAACTTGTGACTTTTGCGCAACCAGACCTCGTAATTGGACTCAAACTTTTCCATCACTGTTGTTTCCACATATTTGAAGTGTTGGAACAAGATTCGGGACAGTCGAAACAAGTTAGCTCCATCCGTGCATCAATGTCTTTATTTGGACACAGTTTGTGTGTTACATTACGAAGCCTATAACTTGTGACTTTTTCGCAACCGGACCTCGTAATTGGACTCAAACTCTTCCATTACTATTGTTTCAACACATTTGAAGTGTTGGAACAAGATTCGTGATAGTCAAAACAAGTTAGCTCCATCCGTCCCAAATTGGACTCAGTTTGTGTGTAATATTCCGAAGCCTATAACTTGTGACTTTTTCGCAACCAGACCTCGTAATTGGACTCAAACTCTTCCATCACTATTGTTTCAACACATATGAAGTGTTGGAACAAGATTCGTGACAGTCGAAACAAGTTACTTCCATCCGTGCGTCAACGTCTCAAATTGGACTCAGTTTGTGTCTTACATTCCGAAGCCTATAACTTGTGACTTTTGCGCAACCAGACCTCGTAATTGGACTCAAACTTTTCCATCACTGTTGTTTCAACACATTTGAAGTGTTGGAACAAGATTCGGGACAGTCCAAACAAGTTAGCTCCATCCGTGCATCAATGTCTTTATTTGGACACAGTTTGTGTGTTACATTACGAAGCCTATAACTTGTGACTTTTTCACAACCGGACCTCATAATTGGACTCAAACTCTTCCATTACTATTGTTTCAACACATTTGAAGTGTTGGAACAAGATTCGTGATAGTCGAAACAAGTTAGCTCCATCCGTGCGTCAACGTCTCAAATTGGACTCAGTTTGTGTGTAATATTCCGAAGCCTATAACTTGTGACTTTTTCGCAACCACACCTCGTAATTGGACTCAAACTCTTCCATCACTATTGTTTCAACACATATGAAGTGTTGGAATAAGATTCGTGACAGTCGAAACAAGGTAGCGGCATCCATGCGTCAACGTCTCAAATTGGACTCAATTTGTGTTTTACATTACTAAGCCTATAACTTGTGACTTTTTCGCAACCGGACCTCGTAATTGGACTCAAACTCTTCCATTACTATTGTTTCAACACATTTGGAGTGTTGGAACAAGATTCGTGACGGTGGAAACAAGTTAGCTCCATCCGTGCGTCAACGTCTCATATTGGACTCAGTTTATGTGTTATATTCCGAAGCCTATAACTTGTGACTTTTTCGCAACCGGACCTCGTAATTGGACTCGAACTCTTCCATTACTATTGTTTCAACACATTTGAAGTGTTGGAACAAGATTCGTCATAGTCGAAACAAGTTAGCTCCATCCGTTCGTCAACGTCTCAAATTGGACTCAGTTTGTGTGTTATATTCCGATACCTATAACTTGTGACTTTTTCGCAACCAGACCTCGTAATTGGACTCAAACTCTTCCATCACTATTGTTTCAAGACATATGAAGTGTTGGAATAAGATTCGTGACAGTCGAAACAAGGTAGCTGCATCCATGCGTCAACGTCTCAAATTGGACTCAATTTGTGTCTTACATTCCTAAGCCTATAACTTGTGACTTTTTCGCAACCGGACCTCGTAATTGGACTCAAACTCTTCTATTACTATTGTTTCAACACATTTGGAGTGTTGGAACAAGATTCGTGACGGTGGAAACAAGTTAGCTCCATCCGTGCGTCAACGTCTCATATTGGACTCAGTTTGTGTGTTATATTCCGAAGCCTATAACTTGCGACTTTTTCGCAACCGTACCTCGTAATTGGACTCAAACTCTTTCATTACTATTGTTTCAACACATTTGAAGTGTTGGAACAAGATTCGGGACAGTCGAAACAAGTTAGCTCCATCCGTGCGTCAATGTCTTTAATTGGACTCAGTTTGGGTGTTACATTCCGAAGCCTATAACTTGTGACTTTTTCACAACCGGACCTCGTAATTGGACTCGAACTCTTCCATTACTATTGTTTCAACACATTTGAAGTGTTGGAACAAGATTCGTGATAGTCGAAACAAGTTAGCTCCATCCGTGCGTCAACGTCTCAAATTGGACTCAGTTTGTGTGTAATATTCCGAAGCCTATAACTTGTGACTTTTTCGCAACCGGACCTCGTAATTGGACTCAAACTCTTCCATTACTATTGTTTCAACACATTTGAAGTGTTGGAACAAGATTCGTGATAGTCAAAACAAGTTAGCTCCATCCGTGCGTCAACGTCTCAAATTGGACTCAGTTTGTGTGTAATATTCCGAAGCCTATAACTTGTGACTTTTTCGCAACCAGACCTCGTAATTGGACTCAAACTCTTCCATCACTATTGTTTCAACACATATGAAGTGTTGGAACAAGATTCGTGACAGTCGAAACAAGTTACTTCCATCCGTGCGTCAACGTCTCAAATTGGACTCAGTTTGTGTCTTACATTCCGAAGCCTATAACTTGTGACTTTTGCGCAACCAGACCTCGTAATTGGACTCAAACTTTTCCATCACTGTTGTTTCCACATATTTGAAGTGTTGGAACAAGATTCGGGACAGTCGAAACAAGTTAGCTCCATCCGTGCATCAATGTCTTTATTTGGACACAGTTTGTGTGTTACATTACGAAGCCTATAACTTGTGACTTTTTCGCAACCGGACCTCGTAATTGGACTCAAACTCTTCCATTACTATTGTTTCAACACATTTGAAGTGTTGGAACAAGATTCGTGATAGTCAAAACAAGTTAGCTCCATCCGTCCCAAATTGGACTCAGTTTGTGTGTAATATTCCGAAGCCTATAACTTGTGACTTTTTCGCAACCAGACCTCGTAATTGGACTCAAACTCTTCCATCACTATTGTTTCAACACATATGAAGTGTTGGAACAAGATTCGTGACAGTCGAAACAAGTTACTTCCATCCGTGCGTCAACGTCTCAAATTGGACTCAGTTTGTGTCTTACATTCCGAAGCCTATAACTTGTGACTTTTGCGCAACCAGACCTCGTAATTGGACTCAAACTTTTCCATCACTGTTGTTTCAACACATTTGAAGTGTTGGAACAAGATTCGGGACAGTCCAAACAAGTTAGCTCCATCCGTGCATCAATGTCTTTATTTGGACACAGTTTGTGTGTTACATTACGAAGCCTATAACTTGTGACTTTTTCACAACCGGACCTCGTAATTGGACTCAAACTCTTCCATTACTATTGTTTCAACACATTTGGAGTGTTGGAACAAGATTCGTGACGGTGGAAACAAGTTAGCTCCATCCGTGCGTCAACGTCTCAAATTGGACTCAGTTTGTGTGTTATATTCCGAAGCCTATAACTTGCGACTTTTTCGCAACCGTACCTCGTAATTGGACTCAAACTCTTTCATTACTATTGTTTCAACACATTTGAAGTGTTGGAACAAGATTCGGGACAGTCGAAACAAGTTAGCTCCATCCGTGCGTCAATGTCTTTAATTGGACTCAGTTTGGGTGTTACATTCCGAAGCCTATAACTTGTGACTTTTTCGCAACCGGACCTCGTAATTGGACTCGAACTCTTCCATTACTATTGTTTCAACACATTTGAAGTGTTGGAACAAGATTCGTGATAGTCGAAACAAGTTAGCTCCATCCGTGCGTCAACGTCTCAAATTGGACTCAGTTTGTGTGTAATATTCCGAAGCCTATAACTTGTGACTTTTTCGCAACCGGACCTCGTAATTGGACTCAAACTCTTCCATTACTATTGTTTCAACACATTTGAAGTGTTGGAACAAGATTCGTGATAGTCAAAACAAGTTAGCTCCATCCGTGCGTCAACGTCTCAAATTGGACTCAGTTTGTGTGTAATATTCCGAAGCCTATAACTTGTGACTTTTTCGCAACCAGACCTCGTAATTGGACTCAAACTTTTCCATCACTGTTGTTTCCACATATTTGAAGTGTTGGAACAAGATTCGGGACAGTCGAAACAAGTTAGCTCCATCCGTGCATCAATGTCTTTATTTGGACACAGTTTGTGTGTTACATTACGAAGCCTATAACTTGTGACTTTTTCGCAACCGGACCTCGTAATTGGACTCAAACTCTTCCATTACTATTGTTTCAACACATTTGAAGTGTTGGAACAAGATTCGTGATAGTCAAAACAAGTTAGCTCCATCCGTCCCAAATTGGACTCAGTTTGTGTGTAATATTCCGAAGCCTATAACTTGTGACTTTTTCGCAACCAGACCTCGTAATTGGACTCAAACTCTTCCATCACTATTGTTTCAACACATATGAAGTGTTGGAACAAGATTCGTGACAGTCGAAACAAGTTACTTCCATCCGTGCGTCAACGTCTCAAATTGGACTCAGTTTGTGTCTTACATTCCGAAGCCTATAACTTGTGACTTTTGCGCAACCAGACCTCGTAATTGGACTCAAACTTTTCCATCACTGTTGTTTCAACACATTTGAAGTGTTGGAACAAGATTCGGGACAGTCCAAACAAGTTAGCTCCATCCGTGCATCAATGTCTTTATTTGGACACAGTTTGTGTGTTACATTACGAAGCCTATAACTTGTGACTTTTTCACAACCGGACCTCGTAATTGGACTCAAACTCTTCCATTACTATTGTTTCAACACATTTGGAGTGTTGGAACAAGATTCGTGACGGTGGAAACAAGTTAGCTCCATCCGTGCGTCAACGTCTCATATTGGACTCAGTTTATGTGTTATATTCCGAAGCCTATAACTTGGGACTTTTTCGCAACCGTACCTCGTAATTGGACTCAAACTCTTCCATTACTATTGTTTCAACACATTTGAAGTGTTGGAACAAGATTCGTGACAGTCGAAACAAGGTAGCTGCATCCATGCGTCAACGTCTCAAATTGGACTCAATTTGTGTTTTACATTACTAAGCCTATAACTTGTGACTTTTTCGCAACCGGACCTCGTAATTGGACTCAAACTCTTCCATTACTATTGTTTCAACACATTTGAAGTGTTGGAACAAGATTCGTGATAGTCGAAACAAGTTAGCTCCATCCGTGCGTCAACGTCTCAAATTGGACTCAGTTTGTGTGTTATATTCCGAAGCCTATAACTTGTGACTTTTTCGCAACCAGACCTCGTAATTGGACTCAAACTCTTCCATCACTATTGTTTTTAACACATATGAAGTGTTGGAACAAGATTCGTGACAGTCGAAACAAGTTACTTCCATCCGTGCGTCAACGTCTCAAATTGGACTCAGTTTGTGTCTTACATTCCGAAGCCTATAACTTGTGACTTTTGCGCAACCAGACCTCGTAATTGGACTCAAACTCTTCCATCACTATTGTTTCAACATATTTGAAGTGTTGGAACAAGATTCGGGACAGTCGAAACAAGTTAGCTCCATCCGTGCGTCAATGTCTTTATTTGGACACAGTTTGTGTGTTACATTACGAAGCCTATAACTTGTGACTTTTTCACAACCGGACCTCGTAATTGGACTCAAACTCTTCCATTACTATTGTTTCAACACATTTGAAGTGTTGGAACAAGATTCGTGATAGTCAAAACAAGTTAGCTCCATCCGTGCGTCAACGTGTCAAATTGGACTCAGTTTGTGTGTAATATTACGAAGCCTATAACTTGTGACTTTTTCCCAACCAGACCTCGTAATTGGACTCAAACTCTTCCATCACTATTGTTTCAACACATATGAAGTGTTGGAACAAGATTCGTGACAGTCGAAACAAGGTAGCTCCATCCATGCGTCAACGTCTCAAATTGGACTCAGTTTGTGTCTTACATTCCGAAGCCTATAAATTATGACTTTTTCGCAACCAGACCTCGTAATTGGACTCAAACTCTTCCATTACTATTGTTTCAACAGATTTTAAGTGTTGAAACAAGATTTGGGACAGTCGAAACAAGTTAGCTCCATCCGTGCATCAACGTCTCAAATTGGACTCAGTTTGTGTGTTACATTCCGAAGCCAATAACTTTTGACATTTGCGCAACCAGACCTCGTAATTGGACTCAAACTCTTCCATTACTATTGTTTCAAAAGATTTTAAATGTTGGAACAAGATTTGGGACAGTCGAAACAAGTTAACTCCATCCGTTCGTCAACGTCTCAAATTGGACTAAGTTTTTGTTTTACATTCCGAAGCCTATAACTTGTGACTTTTTCGCAACCGGACCTCGTAATTGGACTCGAACTCTTCCATTACTATTGTTTCAACACATTTGAAGTGTTGGAACAAGATTCGTCATAGTCGAAACAAGTTAGCTCCATCCGTGCGTCAATGTCTCAAATTGGACTCAGTTTGTGTGTTATATTCCGAAACCTATAACTTGTGACTTTTTCGCAACCAGACCTCGTAATTGGACTCAAACTCTTACATCACTATTGTTTCAAGACATATGAAGTGTTGGAATAAGATTCGTGACAGTCGAAACAAGGTAGCTGCATCCATGCGTCAACGTCTCAAATTGGACTCAATTTGTGTCTTACATTCCTAAGCCTATAACTTGTGACTTTTTCGCAACCGGACCTCGTAATTGGACTCAAACTCTTCCATTACTATTGTTTCAACACATTTGGAGTGTTGGAACAAGATTCTTGACGGTGGAAACAAGTTAGCTCCATCCGTGCGTCAACGTCTCATATTGGACTCAGTTTGTGTGTTATATTCCGAAGCCTATAACTTGCGACTTTTTCGCAACCGTACCTCGTAATTGGACTCAAACTCTTTCATTACTATTGTTTCAACACATTTGAAGTGTTGGAACAAGATTCGGGACAGTCGAAACAAGTTAGCTCCATCCGTGCGTCAATGTCTTTAATTGGACTCAGTTTGGGTGTTACATTCCGAAGCCTATAACTTGTGACTTTTTCGCAACCGGACCTCGTAATTGGACTCGAACTCTTCCATTACTATTGTTTCAACACATTTGAAGTGTTGGAACAAGATTCGTGATAGTCGAAACAAGTTAGCTCCATCCGTGCGTCAACGTCTCAAATTGGACTCAGTTTGTGTGTAATATTCCGAAGCCTATAACTTGTGACTTTTTCGCAACCGGACCTCGTAATTGGACTCAAACTCTTCCATTACTATTGTTTCAACACATTTGAAGTGTTGGAACAAGATTCGTGATAGTCAAAACAAGTTAGCTCCATCCGTGCGTCAACGTCTCAAATTGGACTCAGTTTGTGTGTAATATTCCGAAGCCTATAACTTGTGACTTTTTCGCAACCAGACCTCGTAATTGGACTCAAACTCTTCCATCACTATTGTTTCAACACATATGAAGTGTTGGAACAAGATTCGTGACAGTCGAAACAAGTTACTTCCATCCGTGCGTCAACGTCTCAAATTGGACTCAGTTTGTGTCTTACATTCCGAAGCCTATAACTTGTGACTTTTGCGCAACCAGACCTCGTAATTGGACTCAAACTTTTCCATCACTGTTGTTTCCACATATTTGAAGTGTTGGAACAAGATTCGGGACAGTCGAAACAAGTTAGCTCCATCCGTGCATCAATGTCTTTATTTGGACACAGTTTGTGTGTTACATTACGAAGCCTATAACTTGTGACTTTTTCGCAACCGGACCTCGTAATTGGACTCAAACTCTTCCATTACTATTGTTTCAACACATTTGAAGTGTTGGAACAAGATTCGTGATAGTCAAAACAAGTTAGCTCCATCCGTGCGTCAACGTCTCAAATTGGACTCAGTTTGTGTGTAATATTCCGAAGCCTATAACTTGTGACTTTTTCGCAACCAGACCTCGTAATTGGACTCAAACTCTTCCATCACTATTGTTTCAACACATATGAAGTGTTGGAACAAGATTCGTGACAGTCGAAACAAGTTACTTCCATCCGTGCGTCAACGTCTCAAATTGGACTCAGTTTGTGTCTTACATTCCGAAGCCTATAACTTGTGACTTTTGCGCAACCAGACCTCGTAATTGGACTCAAACTTTTCCATCACTGTTGTTTCCACATATTTGAAGTGTTGGAACAAGATTCGGGACAGTCGAAACAAGTTAGCTCCATCCGTGCATCAATGTCTTTATTTGGACACAGTTTGTGTGTTACATTACGAAGCCTATAACTTGTGACTTTTTCGCAACCGGACCTCGTAATTGGACTCAAACTCTTCCATTACTATTGTTTCAACACATTTGAAGTGTTGGAACAAGATTCGTGATAGTCAAAACAAGTTAGCTCCATCCGTGCGTCAACGTCTCAAATTGGACTCAGTTTGTGTGTAATATTCCGAAGCCTATAACTTGTGACTTTTTCGCAACCAGACCTCGTAATTGGACTCAAACTCTTCCATCACTATTGTTTCAACACATATGAAGTGTTGGAACAAGATTCGTGACAGTCGAAACAAGTTACTTCCATCCGTGCGTCAACGTCTCAAATTGGACTCAGTTTGTGTCTTACATTCCGAAGCCTATAACTTGTGACTTTTGCGCAACCAGACCTCGTAATTGGACTCAAACTTTTCCATCACTGTTGTTTCAACACATTTGAAGTGTTGGAACAAGATTCGGGACAGTCCAAACAAGTTAGCTCCATCCGTGCATCAATGTCTTTATTTGGACACAGTTTGTGTGTTACATTACGAAGCCTATAACTTGTGACTTTTTCGCAACCGGACCTCGTAATTGGACTCAAACTCTTCCATTACTATTGTTTCAACACATTTGAAGTGTTGGAACAAGATTCGTGATAGTCAAAACAAGTTAGCTCCATCCGTGCGTCAACGTCTCAAATTGGACTCAGTTTGTGTGTAATATTCCGAAGCCTATAACTTGTGACTTTTTCGCAACCAGACCTCGTAATTGGACTCAAACTCTTCCATCACTATTGTTTCAACACATATGAAGTGTTGGAACAAGATTCGTGACAGTCGAAACAAGTTACTTCCATCCGTGCGTCAACGTCTCAAATTGGACTCAGTTTGTGTCTTACATTCCGAAGCCTATAAATTATGACTTTTTCGCAACCAGACCTCGTAATTGGACTCAAACTCTTCCATTACTATTGTTTCAACAGATTTTAAGTGTTGAAACAAGATTTGGGACAGTCGAAACAAGTTAGCTCCATCCGTGCATCAACGTCTCAAATTGGACTCAGTTTGTGTGTTACATTCCGAAGCCAATAACTTTTGACATTTGCGCAACCAGACCTCGTAATTGGACTCAAACTCTTCCATTACTATTGTTTCAAAAGATTTTAAATGTTGGAACAAGATTTGGGACAGTCGAAACAAGTTAACTCCATCCGTTCGTCAACGTCTCAAATTGGACTAAGTTTTTGTTTTACATTCCGAAGCCTATAACTTGTGACTTTTTCGCAACCGGACCTCGTAATTGGACTCGAACTCTTCCATTACTATTGTTTCAACACATTTGAAGTGTTGGAACAAGATTCGTCATAGTCGAAACAAGTTAGCTCCATCCGTGCGTCAATGTCTCAAATTGGACTCAGTTTGTGTGTTATATTCCGAAACCTATAACTTGTGACTTTTTCGCAACCAGACCTCGTAATTGGACTCAAACTCTTACATCACTATTGTTTCAAGACATATGAAGTGTTGGAATAAGATTCGTGACAGTCGAAACAAGGTAGCTGCATCCATGCGTCAACGTCTCAAATTGGACTCAATTTGTGTCTTACATTCCTAAGCCTATAACTTGTGACTTTTTCGCAACCGGACCTCGTAATTGGACTCAAACTCTTCCATTACTATTGTTTCAACACATTTGGAGTGTTGGAACAAGATTCTTGACGGTGGAAACAAGTTAGCTCCATCCGTGCGTCAACGTCTCATATTGGACTCAGTTTGTGTGTTATATTCCGAAGCCTATAACTTGCGACTTTTTCGCAACCGTACCTCGTAATTGGACTCAAACTCTTTCATTACTATTGTTTCAACACATTTGAAGTGTTGGAACAAGATTCGGGACAGTCGAAACAAGTTAGCTCCATCCGTGCGTCAATGTCTTTAATTGGACTCAGTTTGGGTGTTACATTCCGAAGCCTATAACTTGTGACTTTTTCGCAACCGGACCTCGTAATTGGACTCGAACTCTTCCATTACTATTGTTTCAACACATTTGAAGTGTTGGAACAAGATTCGTGATAGTCGAAACAAGTTAGCTCCATCCGTGCGTCAACGTCTCAAATTGGACTCAGTTTGTGTGTAATATTCCGAAGCCTATAACTTGTGACTTTTTCGCAACCGGACCTCGTAATTGGACTCAAACTCTTCCATTACTATTGTTTCAACACATTTGAAGTGTTGGAACAAGATTCGTGATAGTCAAAACAAGTTAGCTCCATCCGTGCGTCAACGTCTCAAATTGGACTCAGTTTGTGTGTAATATTCCGAAGCCTATAACTTGTGACTTTTTCGCAACCAGACCTCGTAATTGGACTCAAACTCTTCCATCACTATTGTTTCAACACATATGAAGTGTTGGAACAAGATTCGTGACAGTCGAAACAAGTTACTTCCATCCGTGCGTCAACGTCTCAAATTGGACTCAGTTTGTGTCTTACATTCCGAAGCCTATAACTTGTGACTTTTGCGCAACCAGACCTCGTAATTGGACTCAAACTTTTCCATCACTGTTGTTTCCACATATTTGAAGTGTTGGAACAAGATTCGGGACAGTCGAAACAAGTTAGCTCCATCCGTGCATCAATGTCTTTATTTGGACACAGTTTGTGTGTTACATTACGAAGCCTATAACTTGTGACTTTTTCGCAACCGGACCTCGTAATTGGACTCAAACTCTTCCATTACTATTGTTTCAACACATTTGAAGTGTTGGAACAAGATTCGTGATAGTCAAAACAAGTTAGCTCCATCCGTGCGTCAACGTCTCAAATTGGACTCAGTTTGTGTGTAATATTCCGAAGCCTATAACTTGTGACTTTTTCGCAACCAGACCTCGTAATTGGACTCAAACTCTTCCATCACTATTGTTTCAACACATATGAAGTGTTGGAACAAGATTCGTGACAGTCGAAACAAGTTACTTCCATCCGTGCGTCAACGTCTCAAATTGGACTCAGTTTGTGTCTTACATTCCGAAGCCTATAACTTGTGACTTTTGCGCAACCAGACCTCGTAATTGGACTCAAACTTTTCCATCACTGTTGTTTCCACATATTTGAAGTGTTGGAACAAGATTCGGGACAGTCGAAACAAGTTAGCTCCATCCGTGCATCAATGTCTTTATTTGGACACAGTTTGTGTGTTACATTACGAAGCCTTTAACTTGTGACTTTTCTCGCAACCGGACCTCGTAATTGGACTCAAACTCTTCCATTACTATTGTTTCAACACATTTGAAGTGTTGGAACAAGATTCGTGATAGTCAAAACAAGTTAGCTCCATCCGTGCGTCAACGTCTCAAATTGGACTCAGTTTGTGTGTAATATTCCGAAGCCTATAACTTGTGACTTTTTCGCAACCAGACCTCGTAATTGGACTCAAACTCTTCCATCACTATTGTTTCAACACATATGAAGTGTTGGAACAAGATTCGTGACAGTCGAAACAAGTTACTTCCATCCGTGCGTCAACGTCTCAAATTGGACTCAGTTTGTGTCTTACATTCCGAAGCCTATAACTTGTGACTTTTGCGCAACCAGACCTCGTAATTGGACTCAAACTTTTCCATCACTGTTGTTTCAACACATTTGAAGTGTTGGAACAAGATTCGGGACAGTCCAAACAAGTTAGCTCCATCCGTGCATCAATGTCTTTATTTGGACACAGTTTGTGTGTTACATTACGAAGCCTATAACTTGTGACTTTTTCGCAACCGGACCTCGTAATTGGACTCAAACTCTTCCATTACTATTGTTTCAACACATTTGAAGTGTTGGAACAAGATTCGTGATAGTCAAAACAAGTTAGCTCCATCCGTGCGTCAACAGTCTCAAATTGGACTCAGTTTGTGTGTAATATTCCGAAGCCTATAACTTGTGACTTTTTCGCAACCAGACCTCGTAATTGGACTCAAACTCTTCCATCACTATTGTTTCAACACATATGAAGTGTTGGAACAAGATTCGTGACAGTCGAAACAAGTTACTTCCATCCGTGCGTCAACGTCTCAAATTGGACTCAGTTTGTGTCTTACATTCCGAAGCCTATAACTTGTGACTTTTGCGCAACCAGACCTCGTAATTGGACTCAAACTTTTCCATCACTGTTGTTTCAACACATTTGAAGTGTTGGAACAAGATTCGGGACAGTCCGAAACAAGTTAGCTCCATCCGTGCATCAATGTCTTTATTTGGACACAGTTTGTGTGTTACATTACGAAGCCTATAACTTGTGACTTTTTCGCAACCGGACCTCGTAATTGGACTCAAACTCTTCCATTACTATTGTTTCAACACATTTGAAGTGTTGGAACAAGATTCGTGATAGTCAAAACAAGTTAGCTCCATCCGTGCGTCAACGTCTCAAATTGGACTCAGTTTGTGTGTAATATTCCGAAGCCTATAACTTGTGACTTTTTCGCAACCAGACCTCGTAATTGGACTCAAACTCTTCCATCACTATTGTTTCAACACATATGAAGTGTTGGAACAAGATTCGTGACAGTCGAAACAAGTTACTTCCATCCGTGCGTCAACGTCTCAAATTGGACTCAGTTTGTGTCTTACATTCCGAAGCCTATAACTTGTGACTTTTGCGCAACCAGACCTCGTAATTGGACTCAAACTTTTCCATCACTGTTGTTTCCACATATTTGAAGTGTTGGAACAAGATTCGGGACAGTCGAAACAAGTTAGCTCCATCCGTGCATCAATGTCTTTATTTGGACACAGTTTGTGTGTTACATTACGAAGCCTATAACTTGTGACTTTTTCGCAACCGGACCTCGTAATTGGACTCAAACTCTTCCATTACTATTGTTTCAACACATTTGAAGTGTTGGAACAAGATTCGTGATAGTCAAAACAAGTTAGCTCCATCCGTCCCAAATTGGACTCAGTTTGTGTGTAATATTCCGAAGCCTATAACTTGTGACTTTTTCGCAACCAGACCTCGTAATTGGACTCAAACTCTTCCATCACTATTGTTTCAACACATATGAAGTGTTGGAACAAGATTCGTGACAGTCGAAACAAGTTACTTCCATCCGTGCGTCAACGTCTCAAATTGGACTCAGTTTGTGTCTTACATTCCGAAGCCTATAACTTGTGACTTTTGCGCAACCAGACCTCGTAATTGGACTCAAACTTTTCCATCACTGTTGTTTCAACACATTTGAAGTGTTGGAACAAGATTCGGGACAGTCCAAACAAGTTAGCTCCATCCGTGCATCAATGTCTTTATTTGGACACAGTTTGTGTGTTACATTACGAAGCCTATAACTTGTGACTTTTTCACAACCGGACCTCGTAATTGGACTCAAACTCTTCCATTACTATTGTTTCAACACATTTGAAGTGTTGGAACAAGATTCGTGATAGTCGAAACAAGTTAGCTCCATCCGTGCGTCAACGTCTCAAATTGGACTCAGTTTGTGTGTAATATTCCGAAGCCTATAACTTGTGACTTTTTCGCAACCACACCTCGTAATTGGACTCAAACTCTTCCATCACTATTGTTTCAACACATATGAAGTGTTGGAATAAGATTCGTGACAGTCGAAACAAGGTAGCGGCATCCATGCGTCAACGTCTCAAATTGGACTCAATTTGTGTTTTACATTACTAAGCCTATAACTTGTGACTTTTTCGCAACCGGACCTCGTAATTGGACTCAAACTCTTCCATTACTATTGTTTCAACACATTTGGAGTGTTGGAACAAGATTCGTGACGGTGGAAACAAGTTAGCTCCATCCGTGCGTCAACGTCTCATATTGGACTCAGTTTATGTGTTATATTCCGAAGCCTATAACTTGGGACTTTTTCGCAACCGTACCTCGTAATTGGACTCAAACTCTTCCATTACTATTGTTTCAACACATTTGAAGTGTTGGAACAAGATTCGTGACAGTCGAAACAAGGTAGCTGCATCCATGCGTCAACGTCTCAAATTGGACTCAATTTGTGTTTTACATTACTAAGCCTATAACTTGTGACTTTTTCGCAACCGGACCTCGTAATTGGACTCAAACTCTTCCATTACTATTGTTTCAACACATTTGAAGTGTTGGAACAAGATTCGTGATAGTCGAAACAAGTTAGCTCCATCCGTGCGTCAATGTCTTTAATTGGACTCAGTTTGGGTGTTACATTCCGAAGCCTATAACTTGTGACTTTTTCGCAACCGGACCTCGTAATTGGACTCGAACTCTTCCATTACTATTGTTTCAACACATTTGAAGTGTTGGAACAAGATTCGTGATAGTCGAAACAAGTTAGCTCCATCCGTGCGTCAACGTCTCAAATTGGACTCAGTTTGTGTGTAATATTCCGAAGCCTATAACTTGTGACTTTTTCGCAACCGGACCTCGTAATTGGACTCAAACTCTTCCATTACTATTGTTTCAACACATTTGAAGTGTTGGAACAAGATTCATGATAGTCAAAACAAGTTAGCTCCATCCATGCGTCAACGTCTCAAATTGGACTCAGTTTGTGTGTAATATTCCGAAGCCTATAACTTGTGACTTTTTCGCAACCAGACCTCGTAATTGGACTCAAACTCTTCCATCACTATTGTTTCAACACATATGAAGTGTTGGAACAGGATTCGTGACAGTCGAAACAAGTTAGCTTCCATCCGTGCGTCAACGTCTCAAATTGGACTCAGTTTGTGTCTTACATTCCGAAGCCTATAACTTGTGACTTTTGCGCAACCAGACCTCGTAATTGGACTCAAACTTTTCCATCACTGTTGTTTCAACACATTTGAAGTGTTGGAACAAGATTCGGGACAGTCCAAACAAGTTAGCTCCATCCGTGCATCAATGTCTTTATTTGGACACAGTTTGTGTGTTACATTACGAAGCCTATAACTTGTGACTTTTTCACAACCGGACCTCGTAATTGGACTCAAACTCTTCCATTACTATTGTTTCAACACATTTGGAGTGTTGGAACAAGATTCGTGACTGTGGAAACAAGTTAGCTCCATCCGTGCGTCAACGTCTCATATTGGACTCAGTTTATGTGTTATATTCCGAAGCCTATAACTTGGGACTTTTTCGCAACCGTACCTCGTAATTGGACTCAAACTCTTCCATTACTATTGTTTCAACACATTTGAAGTGTTGGAACAAGATTCGTGACAGTCGAAACAAGGTAGCTGCATCCATGCGTCAACGTCTCAAATTGGACTCAATTTGTGTTTTACATTACTAAGCCTATAACTTGTGACTTTTTCGCAACCGGACCTCGTAATTGGACTCAAACTCTTCCATTACTATTGTTTCAACACATTTGAAGTGTTGGAACAAGATTCGTGATAGTCGAAACAAGTTAGCTCCATCCGTGCGTCAACGTCTCAAATTGGACTCAGTTTGTGTGTTATATTCCGAAGCCTATAACTTGTGACTTTTTCGCAACCAGACCTCGTAATTGGACTCAAACTCTTCCATCACTATTGTTTTTAACACATATGAAGTGTTGGAACAAGATTCGTGACAGTCGAAACAAGTTACTTCCATCCGTGCGTCAACGTCTCAAATTGGACTCAGTTTGTGTCTTACATTCCGAAGCCTATAACTTGTGACTTTTGCGCAACCAGACCTCGTAATTGGACTCAAACTCTTCCATCACTATTGTTTCAACATATTTGAAGTGTTGGAACAAGATTCGGGACAGTCGAAACAAGTTAGCTCCATCCGTGCGTCAATGTCTTTATTTGGACACAGTTTGTGTGTTACATTACGAAGCCTATAACTTGTGACTTTTTCACAACCGGACCTCGTAATTGGACTCAAACTCTTCCATTACTATTGTTTCAACACATTTGAAGTGTTGGAACAAGATTCGTGATAGTCAAAACAAGTTAGCTCCATCCGTGCGTCAACGTGTCAAATTGGACTCAGTTTGTGTGTAATATTACGAAGCCTATAACTTGTGACTTTTTCCCAACCAGACCTCGTAATTGGACTCAAACTCTTCCATCACTATTGTTTCAACACATATGAAGTGTTGGAACAAGATTCGTGACAGTCGAAACAAGGTAGCTCCATCCATGCGTCAACGTCTCAAATTGGACTCAGTTTGTGTCTTACATTCCGAAGCCTATAAATTATGACTTTTTCGCAACCAGACCTCGTAATTGGACTCAAACTCTTCCATTACTATTGTTTCAACAGATTTTAAGTGTTGAAACAAGATTTGGGACAGTCGAAACAAGTTAGCTCCATCCGTGCGTCAACGTCTCAAATTGGACTCAGTTTGTGTGTTACATTCCGAAGCCAATAACTTTTGACATTTGCGCAACCAGACCTCGTAATTGGACTCAAACTCTTCCATTACTATTGTTTCAAAAGATTTTAAATGTTGGAACAAGATTTGGGACAGTCGAAACAAGTTAACTCCATCCGTTCGTCAACGTCTCAAATTGGACTCAGTTTTTGTGTTACATTCCGAAGCCTATAACTTGTGACTTTTTCGCAACCGGACCTCGTAATTGGACTCGAACTCTTCCATTACTATTGTTTCAACACATTTGAAGTGTTGGAACAAGATTCGTCATAGTCGAAACAAGTTAGCTCCATCCGTGCGTCAACGTCTCAAATTGGACTCAGTTTGTGTGTTATATTCTGAAACCTATAACTTGTGACTTTTTCGCAACCAGACCTCGTAATTGGACTCAAACTCTTACATCACTATTGTTTCAAGACATATGAAGTGTTGGAATAAGATTCGTGACAGTCGAAACAAGGTAGCTGCATCCATGCGTCAACGTCTCAAATTGGACTCAATTTGTGTCTTACATTCCTAAGCCTATAACTTGTGACTTTTTCGCAACCGGACCTCGTAATTGGACTCAAACTCTTCCATTACTATTGTTTCAACACATTTGGAGTGTTGGAACAAGATTCTTGACGGTGGAAACAAGTTAGCTCCATCCGTGCGTCAACGTCTCATATTGGACTCAGTTTGTGTGTTATATTCCGAAGCCTATAACTTGCGACTTTTTCGCAACCGGACCTCGTAATTGGACTCAAACTCTTCCATTACTATTGTTTCAACACATTTGAAGTGTTGGAACAAGATTCGTGATAGTCGAAACAAGTTAGCTCCATCCGTGCGTCAATGTCTTTAATTGGACTCAGTTTGGGTGTTACATTCCGAAGCCTATAACTTGTGACTTTTTCGCAACCGGACCTCGTAATTGGACTCGAACTCTTCCATTACTATTGTTTCAACACATTTGAAGTGTTGGAACAAGATTCGTGATAGTCGAAACAAGTTAGCTCCATCCGTGCGTCAACGTCTCAAATTGGACTCAGTTTGTGTGTAATATTCCGAAGCCTATAACTTGTGACTTTTTCGCAACCGGACCTCGTAATTGGACTCAAACTCTTCCATTACTATTGTTTCAACACATTTGAAGTGTTGGAACAAGATTCATGATAGTCAAAACAAGTTAGCTCCATCCATGCGTCAACGTCTCAAATTGGACTCAGTTTGTGTGTAATATTCCGAAGCCTATAACTTGTGACTTTTTCGCAACCAGACCTCGTAATTGGACTCAAACTCTTCCATCACTATTGTTTCAACACATATGAAGTGTTGGAACAGGATTCGTGACAGTCGAAACAAGTTACTTCCATCCGTGCGTCAACGTCTCAAATTGGACTCAGTTTGTGTCTTACATTCCGAAGCCTATAACTTGTGACTTTTGCGCAACCAGACCTCGTAATTGGACTCAAACTTTTCCATCACTGTTGTTTCAACACATTTGAAGTGTTGGAACAAGATTCGGGACAGTCCAAACAAGTTAGCTCCATCCGTGCATCAATGTCTTTATTTGGACACAGTTTGTGTGTTACATTACGAAGCCTATAACTTGTGACTTTTTCACAACCGGACCTCGTAATTGGACTCAAACTCTTCCATTACTATTGTTTCAACACATTTGGAGTGTTGGAACAAGATTCGTGACTGTGGAAACAAGTTAGCTCCATCCGTGCGTCAACGTCTCATATTGGACTCAGTTTATGTGTTATATTCCGAAGCCTATAACTTGGGACTTTTTCGCAACCGTACCTCGTAATTGGACTCAAACTCTTCCATTACTATTGTTTCAACACATTTGAAGTGTTGGAACAAGATTCGTGACAGTCGAAACAAGGTAGCTGCATCCATGCGTCAACGTCTCAAATTGGACTCAATTTGTGTTTTACATTACTAAGCCTATAACTTGTGACTTTTTCGCAACCGGACCTCGTAATTGGACTCAAACTCTTCCATTACTATTGTTTCAACACATTTGAATTGTTGGAACAAGATTCGTGATAGTCGAAACAAGTTAGCTCCATCCGTGCGTCAACGTCTCAAATTGGACTCAGTTTGTGTGTTATATTCCGAAGCCTATAACTTGTGACTTTTTCGCAACCAGACCTCGTAATTGGACTCAAACTCTTCCATCACTATTGTTTTTAACACATATGAAGTGTTGGAACAAGATTCGTGACAGTCGAAACAAGTTACTTCCATCCGTGCGTCAACGTCTCAAATTGGACTCAGTTTGTGTCTTACATTCCGAAGCCTATAACTTGTGACTTTTGCGCAACCAGACCTCGTAATTGGACTCAAACTCTTCCATCACTATTGTTTCAACATATTTGAAGTGTTGGAACAAGATTCGGGACAGTCGAAACAAGTTAGCTCCATCCGTGCGTCAATGTCTTTATTTGGACACAGTTTGTGTGTTACATTACGAAGCCTATAACTTGTGACTTTTTCACAACCGGACCTCGTAATTGGACTCAAACTCTTCCATTACTATTGTTTCAACACATTTGAAGTGTTGGAACAAGATTCGTGATAGTCAAAACAAGTTAGCTCCATCCGTGCGTCAACGTGTCAAATTGGACTCAGTTTGTGTGTAATATTACGAAGCCTATAACTTGTGACTTTTTCCCAACCAGACCTCGTAATTGGACTCAAACTCTTCCATCACTATTGTTTCAACACATATGAAGTGTTGGAACAAGATTCGTGACAGTCGAAACAAGGTAGCTCCATCCATGCGTCAACGTCTCAAATTGGACTCAGTTTGTGTCTTACATTCCGAAGCCTATAAATTATGACTTTTTCGCAACCAGACCTCGTAATTGGACTCAAACTCTTCCATTACTATTGTTTCAACAGATTTTAAGTGTTGAAACAAGATTTGGGACAGTCGAAACAAGTTAGCTCCATCCGTGCGTCAACGTCTCAAATTGGACTCAGTTTGTGTGTTACATTCCGAAGCCAATAACTTTTGACATTTGCGCAACCAGACCTCGTAATTGGACTCAAACTCTTCCATTACTATTGTTTCAAAAGATTTTAAATGTTGGAACAAGATTTGGGACAGTCGAAACAAGTTAACTCCATCCGTTCGTCAACGTCTCAAATTGGACTCAGTTTTTGTGTTACATTCCGAAGCCTATAACTTGTGACTTTTTCGCAACCGGACCTCGTAATTGGACTCGAACTCTTCCATTACTATTGTTTCAACACATTTGAAGTGTTGGAACAAGATTCGTCATAGTCGAAACAAGTTAGCTCCATCCGTGCGTCAACGTCTCAAATTGGACTCAGTTTGTGTGTTATATTCTGAAACCTATAACTTGTGACTTTTTCGCAACCAGACCTCGTAATTGGACTCAAACTCTTACATCACTATTGTTTCAAGACATATGAAGTGTTGGAATAAGATTCGTGACAGTCGAAACAAGGTAGCTGCATCCATGCGTCAACGTCTCAAATTGGACTCAATTTGTGTCTTACATTCCTAAGCCTATAACTTGTGACTTTTTCGCAACCGGACCTCGTAATTGGACTCAAACTCTTCCATTACTATTGTTTCAACACATTTGGAGTGTTGGAACAAGATTCTTGACGGTGGAAACAAGTTAGCTCCATCCGTGCGTCAACGTCTCATATTGGACTCAGTTTGTGTGTTATATTCCGAAGCCTATAACTTGCGACTTTTTCGCAACCGTACCTCGTAATTGGACTCAAACTCTTTCATTACTATTGTTTCAACACATTTGAAGTGTTGGAACAAGATTCGGGACAGTCGAAACAAGTTAGCTCCATCCGTGCGTCAATGTCTTTAATTGGACTCAGTTTGGGTGTTACATTCCGAAGCCTATAACTTGTGACTTTTTCGCAACCGGACCTCGTAATTGGACTCGAACTCTTCCATTACTATTGTTTCAACACATTTGAAGTGTTGGAACAAGATTCGTGATAGTCGAAACAAGTTAGCTCCATCCGTGCGTCAACGTCTCAAATTGGACTCAGTTTGTGTGTAATATTCCGAAGCCTATAACTTGTGACTTTTTCGCAACCGGACCTCGTAATTGGACTCAAACTCTTCCATTACTATTGTTTCAACACATTTGAAGTGTTGGAACAAGATTCGTGATAGTCAAAACAAGTTAGCTCCATCCGTGCGTCAACGTCTCAAATTGGACTCAGTTTGTGTGTAATATTCCGAAGCCTATAACTTGTGACTTTTTCGCAACCAGACCTCGTAATTGGACTCAAACTCTTCCATCACTATTGTTTCAACACATATGAAGTGTTGGAACAAGATTCGTGACAGTCGAAACAAGTTACTTCCATCCGTGCGTCAACGTCTCAAATTGGACTCAGTTTGTGTCTTACATTCCGAAGCCTATAACTTGTGACTTTTGCGCAACCAGACCTCGTAATTGGACTCAAACTTTTCCATCACTGTTGTTTCAACACATTTGAAGTGTTGGAACAAGATTCGGGACAGTCCAAACAAGTTAGCTCCATCCGTGCATCAATGTCTTTATTAGGACACAGTTTGTGTGTTACATTACGAAGCCTATAACTTGTGACTTTTTCACAACCGGACCTCGTAATTGGACTCAAACTCTTCCATTACTATTGTTTCAACACATTTGAAGTGTTGGAACAAGATTCGTGATAGTTGAAACAAGTTAGCTCCATCCGTGCGTCAACGTCTCAAATTGGACTCAGTTTGTGTGTAATATTCCGAAGCCTATAACTTGTGACTTTTTCGCAACCACACCTCGTAATTGGACTCAAACTCTTCCATCACTATTGTTTCAACACATATGAAGTGTTGGAATAAGATTCGTGACAGTCGAAACAAGGTAGCGGCATCCATGCGTCAACGTCTCAAATTGGACTCAATTTGTGTTTTACATTACTAAGCCTATAACTTGTGACTTTTTCGCAACCGGACCTCGTAATTGGACTCGAACTCTTCCATTACTATTGTTTCAACACATTTGAAGTGTTGGAACAAGATTCGTGATAGTCAAAACAAGTTAGCTCCATCCGTGCGTCAACGTCTCAAATTGGACTCAGTTTGTGTGTAATATTCCGAAGCCTATAACTTGTGACTTTTTCGCAACCAGACCTCGTAATTGGACTCAAACTCTTCCATCACTATTGTTTCAACACATATGAAGTGTTGGAACAAGATTCGTGACAGTCGAAACAAGTTACTTCCATCCGTGCGTCAACGTCTCAAATTGGACTCAGTTTGTGTCTTACATTCCGAAGCCTATAACTTGTGACTTTTGCGCAACCAGACCTCGTAATTGGACTCAAACTTTTCCATCACTGTTGTTTCCACATATTTGAAGTGTTGGAACAAGATTCGGGACAGTCGAAACAAGTTAGCTCCATCCGTGCATCAATGTCTTTATTTGGACACAGTTTGTGTGTTACATTACGAAGCCTATAACTTGTGACTTTCTCGCAACCGGACCTCGTAATTGGACTCAAACTCTTTCATTACTATTGTTTCAACACATTTGAAGTGTTGGAACAAGATTCGTGATAGTCAAAACAAGTTAGCTCCATCCGTGCGTCAACGTCTCAAATTGGACTCAGTTTGTGTGTAATATTCCGAAGCCTATAACTTGTGACTTTTTCGCAACCAGACCTCGTAATTGGACTCAAACTCTTCCATCACTATTGTTTCAACACATATGAAGTGTTGGAACAAGATTCGTGACAGTCGAAACAAGTTACTTCCATCCGTGCGTCAACGTCTCAAATTGGACTCAGTTTGTGTCTTACATTCCGAAGCCTATAACTTGTGACTTTTGCGCAACCAGACCTCGTAATTGGACTCAAACTTTTCCATCACTGTTGTTTCAACACATTTGAAGTGTTGGAACAAGATTCGGGACAGTCCAAACAAGTTAGCTCCATCCGTGCATCAATGTCTTTATTTGGACACAGTTTGTGTGTTACATTACGAAGCCTATAACTTGTGACTTTTTCGCAACCGGACCTCGTAATTGGACTCAAACTCTTCCATTACTATTGTTTCAACACATTTGAAGTGTTGGAACAAGATTCGTGATAGTCAAAACAAGTTAGCTCCATCCGTGCGTCAACGTCTCAAATTGGACTCAGTTTGTGTGTAATATTCCGAAGCCTATAACTTGTGACTTTTTCGCAACCAGACCTCGTAATTGGACTCAAACTCTTCCATCACTATTGTTTCAACACATATGAAGTGTTGGAACAAGATTCGTGACAGTCGAAACAAGTTACTTCCATCCGTGCGTCAACGTCTCAAATTGGACTCAGTTTGTGTCTTACATTCCGAAGCCTATAACTTGTGACTTTTGCGCAACCAGACCTCGTAATTGGACTCAAACTTTTCCATCACTGTTGTTTCCACATATTTGAAGTGTTGGAACAAGATTCGGGACAGTCGAAACAAGTTAGCTCCATCCGTGCATCAATGTCTTTATTTGGACACAGTTTGTGTGTTACATTACGAAGCCTATAACTTGTGACTTTTTCGCAACCGGACCTCGTAATTGGACTCAAACTCTTCCATTACTATTGTTTCAACACATTTGAAGTGTTGGAACAAGATTCGTGATAGTCAAAACAAGTTAGCTCCATCCGTCCCAAATTGGACTCAGTTTGTGTGTAATATTCCGAAGCCTATAACTTGTGACTTTTTCGCAACCAGACCTCGTAATTGGACTCAAACTCTTCCATCACTATTGTTTCAACACATATGAAGTGTTGGAACAAGATTCGTGACAGTCGAAACAAGTTACTTCCATCCGTGCGTCAACGTCTCAAATTGGACTCAGTTTGTGTCTTACATTCCGAAGCCTATAACTTGTGACTTTTGCGCAACCAGACCTCGTAATTGGACTCAAACTTTTCCATCACTGTTGTTTCAACACATTTGAAGTGTTGGAACAAGATTCGGGACAGTCCAAACAAGTTAGCTCCATCCGTGCATCAATGTCTTTATTTGGACACAGTTTGTGTGTTACATTACGAAGCCTATAACTTGTGACTTTTTCACAACCGGACCTCGTAATTGGACTCAAACTCTTCCATTACTATTGTTTCAACACATTTGAAGTGTTGGAACAAGATTCGTGATAGTCGAAACAAGTTAGCTCCATCCGTGCGTCAACGTCTCAAATTGGACTCAGTTTGTGTGTAATATTCCGAAGCCTATAACTTGTGACTTTTTCGCAACCACACCTCGTAATTGGACTCAAACTCTTCCATCACTATTGTTTCAACACATATGAAGTGTTGGAATAAGATTCGTGACAGTCGAAACAAGGTAGCGGCATCCATGCGTCAACGTCTCAAATTGGACTCAATTTGTGTTTTACATTACTAAGCCTATAACTTGTGACTTTTTCGCAACCGGACCTCGTAATTGGACTCAAACTCTTCCATTACTATTGTTTCAACACATTTGGAGTGTTGGAACAAGATTCGTGACGGTGGAAACAAGTTAGCTCCATCCGTGCGTCAACGTCTCATATTGGACTCAGTTTATGTGTTATATTCCGAAGCCTATAACTTGGGACTTTTTCGCAACCGTACCTCGTAATTGGACTCAAACTCTTCCATTACTATTGTTTCAACACATTTGAAGTGTTGGAACAAGATTCGTGACAGTCGAAACAAGGTAGCTGCATCCATGCGTCAACGTCTCAAATTGGACTCAATTTGTGTTTTACATTACTAAGCCTATAACTTGTGACTTTTTCGCAACCGGACCTCGTAATTGGACTCAAACTCTTCCATTACTATTGTTTCAACACATTTGAAGTGTTGGAACAAGATTCGTGATAGTCGAAACAAGTTAGCTCCATCCGTGCGTCAATGTCTTTAATTGGACTCAGTTTGGGTGTTACATTCCGAAGCCTATAACTTGTGACTTTTTCGCAACCGGACCTCGTAATTGGACTCGAACTCTTCCATTACTATTGTTTCAACACATTTGAAGTGTTGGAACAAGATTCGTGATAGTCGAAACAAGTTAGCTCCATCCGTGCGTCAACGTCTCAAATTGGACTCAGTTTGTGTGTAATATTCCGAAGCCTATAACTTGTGACTTTTTCGCAACCGGACCTCGTAATTGGACTCAAACTCTTCCATTACTATTGTTTCAACACATTTGAAGTGTTGGAACAAGATTCATGATAGTCAAAACAAGTTAGCTCCATCCATGCGTCAACGTCTCAAATTGGACTCAGTTTGTGTGTAATATTCCGAAGCCTATAACTTGTGACTTTTTCGCAACCAGACCTCGTAATTGGACTCAAACTCTTCCATCACTATTGTTTCAACACATATGAAGTGTTGGAACAGGATTCGTGACAGTCGAAACAAGTTACTTCCATCCGTGCGTCAACGTCTCAAATTGGACTCAGTTTGTGTCTTACATTCCGAAGCCTATAACTTGTGACTTTTGCGCAACCAGACCTCGTAATTGGACTCAAACTTTTCCATCACTGTTGTTTCAACACATTTGAAGTGTTGGAACAAGATTCGGGACAGTCCAAACAAGTTAGCTCCATCCGTGCATCAATGTCTTTATTTGGACACAGTTTGTGTGTTACATTACGAAGCCTATAACTTGTGACTTTTTCACAACCGGACCTCGTAATTGGACTCAAACTCTTCCATTACTATTGTTTCAACACATTTGGAGTGTTGGAACAAGATTCGTGACTGTGGAAACAAGTTAGCTCCATCCGTGCGTCAACGTCTCATATTGGACTCAGTTTATGTGTTATATTCCGAAGCCTATAACTTGGGACTTTTTCGCAACCGTACCTCGTAATTGGACTCAAACTCTTCCATTACTATTGTTTCAACACATTTGAAGTGTTGGAACAAGATTCGTGACAGTCGAAACAAGGTAGCTGCATCCATGCGTCAACGTCTCAAATTGGACTCAATTTGTGTTTTACATTACTAAGCCTATAACTTGTGACTTTTTCGCAACCGGACCTCGTAATTGGACTCAAACTCTTCCATTACTATTGTTTCAACACATTTGAATTGTTGGAACAAGATTCGTGATAGTCGAAACAAGTTAGCTCCATCCGTGCGTCAACGTCTCAAATTGGACTCAGTTTGTGTGTTATATTCCGAAGCCTATAACTTGTGACTTTTTCGCAACCAGACCTCGTAATTGGACTCAAACTCTTCCATCACTATTGTTTTTAACACATATGAAGTGTTGGAACAAGATTCGTGACAGTCGAAACAAGTTACTTCCATCCGTGCGTCAACGTCTCAAATTGGACTCAGTTTGTGTCTTACATTCCGAAGCCTATAACTTGTGACTTTTGCGCAACCAGACCTCGTAATTGGACTCAAACTCTTCCATCACTATTGTTTCAACATATTTGAAGTGTTGGAACAAGATTCGGGACAGTCGAAACAAGTTAGCTCCATCCGTGCGTCAATGTCTTTATTTGGACACAGTTTGTGTGTTACATTACGAAGCCTATAACTTGTGACTTTTTCACAACCGGACCTCGTAATTGGACTCAAACTCTTCCATTACTATTGTTTCAACACATTTGAAGTGTTGGAACAAGATTCGTGATAGTCAAAACAAGTTAGCTCCATCCGTGCGTCAACGTGTCAAATTGGACTCAGTTTGTGTGTAATATTACGAAGCCTATAACTTGTGACTTTTTCCCAACCAGACCTCGTAATTGGACTCAAACTCTTCCATCACTATTGTTTCAACACATATGAAGTGTTGGAACAAGATTCGTGACAGTCGAAACAAGGTAGCTCCATCCATGCGTCAACGTCTCAAATTGGACTCAGTTTGTGTCTTACATTCCGAAGCCTATAAATTATGACTTTTTCGCAACCAGACCTCGTAATTGGACTCAAACTCTTCCATTACTATTGTTTCAACAGATTTTAAGTGTTGAAACAAGATTTGGGACAGTCGAAACAAGTTAGCTCCATCCGTGCGTCAACGTCTCAAATTGGACTCAGTTTGTGTGTTACATTCCGAAGCCAATAACTTTTGACATTTGCGCAACCAGACCTCGTAATTGGACTCAAACTCTTCCATTACTATTGTTTCAAAAGATTTTAAATGTTGGAACAAGATTTGGGACAGTCGAAACAAGTTAACTCCATCCGTTCGTCAACGTCTCAAATTGGACTCAGTTTTTGTGTTACATTCCGAAGCCTATAACTTGTGACTTTTTCGCAACCGGACCTCGTAATTGGACTCGAACTCTTCCATTACTATTGTTTCAACACATTTGAAGTGTTGGAACAAGATTCGTCATAGTCGAAACAAGTTAGCTCCATCCGTGCGTCAACGTCTCAAATTGGACTCAGTTTGTGTGTTATATTCTGAAACCTATAACTTGTGACTTTTTCGCAACCAGACCTCGTAATTGGACTCAAACTCTTACATCACTATTGTTTCAAGACATATGAAGTGTTGGAATAAGATTCGTGACAGTCGAAACAAGGTAGCTGCATCCATGCGTCAACGTCTCAAATTGGACTCAATTTGTGTCTTACATTCCTAAGCCTATAACTTGTGACTTTTTCGCAACCGGACCTCGTAATTGGACTCAAACTCTTCCATTACTATTGTTTCAACACATTTGGAGTGTTGGAACAAGATTCTTGACGGTGGAAACAAGTTAGCTCCATCCGTGCGTCAACGTCTCATATTGGACTCAGTTTGTGTGTTATATTCCGAAGCCTATAACTTGCGACTTTTTCGCAACCGTACCTCGTAATTGGACTCAAACTCTTTCATTACTATTGTTTCAACACATTTGAAGTGTTGGAACAAGATTCGGGACAGTCGAAACAAGTTAGCTCCATCCGTGCGTCAATGTCTTTAATTGGACTCAGTTTGGGTGTTACATTCCGAAGCCTATAACTTGTGACTTTTTCGCAACCGGACCTCGTAATTGGACTCGAACTCTTCCATTACTATTGTTTCAACACATTTGAAGTGTTGGAACAAGATTCGTGATAGTCGAAACAAGTTAGCTCCATCCGTGCGTCAACGTCTCAAATTGGACTCAGTTTGTGTGTAATATTCCGAAGCCTATAACTTGTGACTTTTTCGCAACCGGACCTCGTAATTGGACTCAAACTCTTCCATTACTATTGTTTCAACACATTTGAAGTGTTGGAACAAGATTCGTGATAGTCAAAACAAGTTAGCTCCATCCGTGCGTCAACGTCTCAAATTGGACTCAGTTTGTGTGTAATATTCCGAAGCCTATAACTTGTGACTTTTTCGCAACCAGACCTCGTAATTGGACTCAAACTCTTCCATCACTATTGTTTCAACACATATGAAGTGTTGGAACAAGATTCGTGACAGTCGAAACAAGTTACTTCCATCCGTGTGTCAACGTCTCAAATTGGACTCAGTTTGTGTCTTACATTCCGAAGCCTATAACTTGTGACTTTTGCGCAACCAGACCTCGTAATTGGACTCAAACTTTTCCATCACTGTTGTTTCCACATATTTGAAGTGTTGGAACAAGATTCGGGACAGTCGAAACAAGTTAGCTCCATCCGTGCATCAATGTCTTTATTTGGACACAGTTTGTGTGTTACATTACGAAGCCTATAACTTGTGACTTTTTCGCAACCGGACCTCGTAATTGGACTCAAACTCTTCCATTACTATTGTTTCAACACATTTGAAGTGTTGGAACAAGATTCGTGATAGTCAAAACAAGTTAGCTCCATCCGTCCCAAATTGGACTCAGTTTGTGTGTAATATTCCGAAGCCTATAACTTGTGACTTTTTCGCAACCAGACCTCGTAATTGGACTCAAACTCTTCCATCACTATTGTTTCAACACATATGAAGTGTTGGAACAAGATTCGTGACAGTCGAAACAAGTTACTTCCATCCGTGCGTCAACGTCTCAAATTGGACTCAGTTTGTGTCTTACATTCCGAAGCCTATAACTTGTGACTTTTGCGCAACCAGACCTCGTAATTGGACTCAAACTTTTCCATCACTGTTGTTTCAACACATTTGAAGTGTTGGAACAAGATTCGGGACAGTCCAAACAAGTTAGCTCCATCCGTGCATCAATGTCTTTATTAGGACACAGTTTGTGTGTTACATTACGAAGCCTATAACTTGTGACTTTTTCACAACCGGACCTCGTAATTGGACTCAAACTCTTCCATTACTATTGTTTCAACACATTTGAAGTGTTGGAACAAGATTCGTGATAGTTGAAACAAGTTAGCTCCATCCGTGCGTCAACGTCTCAAATTGGACTCAGTTTGTGTGTAATATTCCGAAGCCTATAACTTGTGACTTTTTCGCAACCACACCTCGTAATTGGACTCAAACTCTTCCATCACTATTGTTTCAACACATATGAAGTGTTGGAATAAGATTCGTGACAGTCGAAACAAGGTAGCGGCATCCATGCGTCAACGTCTCAAATTGGACTCAATTTGTGTTTTACATTACTAAGCCTATAACTTGTGACTTTTTCGCAACCGGACCTCGTAATTGGACTCAAACTCTTCCATTACTATTGTTTCAACACATTTGGAGTGTTGGAACAAGATTCGTGACGGTGGAAACAAGTTAGCTCCATCCGTGCGTCAACGTCTCATATTGGACTCAGTTTATGTGTTATATTCCGAAGCCTATAACTTGGGACTTTTTCGCAACCGTACCTCGTAATTGGACTCAAACTCTTCCATTACTATTGTTTCAACACATTTGAAGTGTTGGAACAAGATTCGTGACAGTCGAAACAAGGTAGCTGCATCCATGCGTCAACGTCTCAAATTGGACTCAATTTGTGTTTTACATTACTAAGCCTATAACTTGTGACTTTTTCGCAACCGGACCTCGTAATTGGACTCAAACTCTTCCATTACTATTGTTTCAACACATTTGAAGTGTTGGAACAAGATTCGTGATAGTCGAAACAAGTTAGCTCCAGCCGTGCGTCAACGTCTCAAATTGGACTCAGTTTGTGTGTTATATTCCGAAGCCTATAACTTGTGACTTTTTCGCAACCAGACCTCGTAATTGGACTCAAACTCTTCCATCACTATTGTTTTTAACACATATGAAGTGTTGGAACAAGATTCGTGACAGTCGAAACAAGTTACTTCCATCCGTGCGTCAACGTCTCAAATTGGACTCAGTTTGTGTCTTACATTCCGAAGCCTATAACTTGTGACTTTTGCGCAACCAGACCTCGTAATTGGACTCAAACTCTTCCATCACTATTGTTTCAACATATTTGAAGTGTTGGAACAAGATTCGGGACAGTCGAAACAAGTTAGCTCCATCCGTGCGTCAATGTCTTTATTTGGACACAGTTTGTGTGTTACATTACGAAGCCTATAACTTGTGACTTTTTCACAACCGGACCTCGTAATTGGACTCAAACTCTTCCATTACTATTGTTTCAACACATTTGAAGTGTTGGAACAAGATTCGTGATAGTCAAAACAAGTTAGCTCCATCCGTGCGTCAACGTGTCAAATTGGACTCAGTTTGTGTGTAATATTACGAAGCCTATAACTTGTGACTTTTTCGCAACCAGACCTCGTAATTGGACTCAAACTCTTCCATCACTATTGTTTCAACACATATGAAGTGTTGGAACAAGATTCGTGACAGTCGAAACAAGGTAGCTCCATCCATGCGTCAACGTCTCAAATTGGACTCAGTTTGTGTCTTACATTCCGAAGCCTATAAATTATGACTTTTTCGCAACCAGACCTCGTAATTGGACTCAAACTCTTCCATTACTATTGTTTCAACAGATTTTAAGTGTTGAAACAAGATTTGGGACAGTCGAAACAAGTTAGCTCCATCCGTGCGTCAACGTCTCAAATTGGACTCAGTTTGTGTGTTACATTCCGAAGCCAATAACTTTTGACATTTGCGCAACCAGACCTCGTAATTGGACTCAAACTCTTCCATTACTATTGTTTCAAAAGATTTTAAATGTTGGAACAAGATTTGGGACAGTCGAAACAAGTTAACTCCATCCGTTCGTCAACGTCTCAAATTGGACTCAGTTTTTGTGTTACATTCCGAAGCCTATAACTTGTGACTTTTTCGCAACCGGACCTCGTAATTGGACTCGAACTCTTCCATTACTATTGTTTCAACACATTTGAAGTGTTGGAACAAGATTCGTCATAGTCGAAACAAGTTAGCTCCATCCGTGCGTCAACGTCTCAAATTGGACTCAGTTTGTGTGTTATATTCCGAAACCTATAACTTGTGACTTTTTCGCAACCAGACCTCGTAATTGGACTCAAACTCTTCCATCACTATTGTTTCAAGACATATGAAGTGTTGGAATAAGATTCGTGACAGTCGAAACAAGGTAGCTGCATCCATGCGTCAACGTCTCAAATTGGACTCAATTTGTGTCTTACATTCCTAAGCCTATAACTTGTGACTTTTTCGCAACCGGACCTCGTAATTGGACTCAAACTCTTCCATTACTATTGTTTCAACACATTTGGAGTGTTGGAACAAGATTCTTGACGGTGGAAACAAGTTAGCTCCATCCGTGCGTCAACGTCTCATATTGGACTCAGTTTGTGTGTTATATTCCGAAGCCTATAACTTGCGACTTTTTCGCAACCGTACCTCGTAATTGGACTCAAACTCTTTCATTACTATTGTTTCAACACATTTGAAGTGTTGGAACAAGATTCGGGACAGTCGAAACAAGTTAGCTCCATCCGTGCGTCAATGTCTTTAATTGGACTCAGTTTGGGTGTTACATTCCGAAGCCTATAACTTGTGACTTTTTCGCAACCGGACCTCGTAATTGGACTCGAACTCTTCCATTACTATTGTTTCAACACATTTGAAGTGTTGGAACAAGATTCGTGATAGTCGAAACAAGTTAGCTCCATCCGTGCGTCAACGTCTCAAATTGGACTCAGTTTGTGTGTAATATTCCGAAGCCTATAACTTGTGACTTTTTCGCAACCGGACCTCGTAATTGGACTCAAACTCTTCCATTACTATTGTTTCAACACATTTGAAGTGTTGGAACAAGATTCGTGATAGTCAAAACAAGTTAGCTCCATCCGTGCGTCAACGTCTCAAATTGGACTCAGTTTGTGTGTAATATTCCGAAGCCTATAACTTGTGACTTTTTCGCAACCAGACCTCGTAATTGGACTCAAACTCTTCCATCACTATTGTTTCAACACATATGAAGTGTTGGAACAAGATTCGTGACAGTCGAAACAAGTTACTTCCATCCGTGCGTCAACGTCTCAAATTGGACTCAGTTTGTGTCTTACATTCCGAAGCCTATAACTTGTGACTTTTGCGCAACCAGACCTCGTAATTGGACTCAAACTTTTCCATCACTGTTGTTTCCACATATTTGAAGTGTTGGAACAAGATTCGGGACAGTCGAAACAAGTTAGCTCCATCCGTGCATCAATGTCTTTATTTGGACACAGTTTGTGTGTTACATTACGAAGCCTATAACTTGTGACTTTTTCGCAACCGGACCTCGTAATTGGACTCAAACTCTTCCATTACTATTGTTTCAACACATTTGAAGTGTTGGAACAAGATTCGTGATAGTCAAAACAAGTTAGCTCCATCCGTCCCAAATTGGACTCAGTTTGTGTGTAATATTCCGAAGCCTATAACTTGTGACTTTTTCGCAACCAGACCTCGTAATTGGACTCAAACTCTTCCATCACTATTGTTTCAACACATATGAAGTGTTGGAACAAGATTCGTGACAGTCGAAACAAGTTACTTCCATCCGTGCGTCAACGTCTCAAATTGGACTCAGTTTGTGTCTTACATTCCGAAGCCTATAACTTGTGACTTTTGCGCAACCAGACCTCGTAATTGGACTCAAACTTTTCCATCACTGTTGTTTCAACACATTTGAAGTGTTGGAACAAGATTCGGGACAGTCCAAACAAGTTAGCTCCATCCGTGCATCAATGTCTTTATTAAGACACAGTTTGTGTGTTACATTACGAAGCCTATAACTTGTGACTTTTTCACAACCGGACCTCGTAATTGGACTCAAACTCTTCCATTACTATTGTTTCAACACATTTGAAGTGTTGGAACAAGATTCGTGATAGTTGAAATAAGTTAGCTCCATCCGTGCGTCAACGTCTCAAATTGGACTCAGTTTGTGTGTAATATTCCGAAGCCTATAACTTGTGACTTTTTCGCAACCACACCTCGTAATTGGACTCAAACTCTTCCATCACTATTGTTTCAACACATATGAAGTGTTGGAATAAGATTCGTGACAGTCGAAACAAGGTAGCGGCATCCATGCGTCAACGTCTCAAATTGGACTCAATTTGTGTTTTACATTACTAAGCCTATAACTTGTGACTTTTTCGCAACCGGACCTCGTAATTGGACTCAAACTCTTCCATTACTATTGTTTCAACACATTTGGAGTGTTGGAACAAGATTCGTGACGGTGGAAACAAGTTAGCTCCATCCGTGCGTCAACGTCTCATATTGGACTCAGTTTATGTGTTATATTCCGAAGCCTATAACTTGGGACTTTTTCGCAACCGTACCTCGTAATTGGACTCAAACTCTTCCATTACTATTGTTTCTACACATTTGAAGTGTTGGAACAAGATTCGTGACAGTCGAAACAAGGTAGCTGCATCCATGCGTCAACGTCTCAAATTGGACTCAATTTGTGTTTTACATTACTAAGCCTATAACTTGTGACTTTTTCGCAACCGGACCTCGTAATTGGACTCAAACTCTTCCATTACTATTGTTTCAACACATTTGAAGTGTTGGAACAAGATTCGTGATAGTCGAAACAAGTTAGCTCCAGCCGTGCGTCAACGTCTCAAATTGGACTCAGTTTGTGTGTTATATTCCGAAGCCTATAACTTGTGACTTTTTCGCAACCAGACCTCGTAATTGGACTCAAACTCTTCCATCACTATTGTTTTTAACACATATGAAGTGTTGGAACAAGATTCGTGACAGTCGAAACAAGTTACTTCCATCCGTGCGTCAACGTCTCAAATTGGACTCAGTTTGTGTCTTACATTCCGAAGCCTATAACTTGTGACTTTTGCGCAACCAGACCTCGTAATTGGACTCAAACTCTTCCATCACTATTGTTTCAACATATTTGAAGTGTTGGAACAAGATTCGGGACAGTCGAAACAAGTTAGCTCCATCCGTGCGTCAATGTCTTTATTTGGACACAGTTTGTGTGTTACATTACGAAGCCTATAGCTTGTGACTTTTTCACAACCGGACCTCGTAATTGGACTCAAACTCTTCCATTACTATTGTTTCAACACATTTGAAGTGTTGGAACAAGATTCGTGATAGTCAAAACAAGTTAGCTCCATCCGTGCGTCAACGTGTCAAATTGGACTCAGTTTGTGTGTAATATTACGAAGCCTATAACTTGTGACTTTTTCGCAACCAGACCTCGTAATTGGACTCAAACTCTTCCATCACTATTGTTTCAACACATATGAAGTGTTGGAACAAGATTCGTGACAGTCGAAACAAGGTAGCTCCATCCATGCGTCAACGTCTCAAATTGGACTCAGTTTGTGTCTTACATTCCGAAGCCTATAAATTATGACTTTTTCGCAACCAGACCTCGTAATTGGACTCAAACTCTTCCATTACTATTGTTTCAACAGATTTTAAGTGTTGAAACAAGATTTGGGACAGTCGAAACAAGTTAGCTCCATCCGTGCGTCAACGTCTCAAATTGGACTCAGTTTGTGTGTTACATTCCGAAGCCAATAACTTTTGACATTTGCGCAACCAGACCTCGTAATTGGACTCAAACTCTTCCATTACTATTGTTTCAAAAGATTTTAAATGTTGGAACAAGATTTGGGACAGTCGAAACAAGTTAACTCCATCCGTTCGTCAACGTCTCAAATTGGACTCAGTTTTTGTGTTACATTCCGAAGCCTATAACTTGTGACTTTTTCGCAACCGGACCTCGTAATTGGACTCGAACTCTTCCATTACTATTGTTTCAACACATTTGAAGTGTTGGAACAAGATTCGTCATAGTCGAAACAAGTTAGCTCCATCCGTGCGTCAACGTCTCAAATTGGACTCAGTTTGTGTGTTATATTCCGAAACCTATAACTTGTGACTTTTTCGCAACCAGACCTCGTAATTGGACTCAAACTCTTCCATCACTATTGTTTCAAGACATATGAAGTGTTGGAATAAGATTCGTGACAGTCGAAACAAGGTAGCTGCATCCATGCGTCAACGTCTCAAATTGGACTCAATTTGTGTCTTACATTCCTAAGCCTATAACTTGTGACTTTTTCGCAACCGGACCTCGTAATTGGACTCAAACTCTTCCATTACTATTGTTTCAACACATTTGGAGTGTTGGAACAAGATTCTTGACGGTGGAAACAAGTTAGCTCCATCCGTGCGTCAACGTCTCATATTGGACTCAGTTTGTGTGTTATATTCCGAAGCCTATAACTTGCGACTTTTTCGCAACCGTACCTCGTAATTGGACTCAAACTCTTTCATTACTATTGTTTCAACACATTTGAAGTGTTGGAACAAGATTCGGGACAGTCGAAACAAGTTAGCTCCATCCGTGCGTCAATGTCTTTAATTGGACTCAGTTTGGGTGTTACATTCCGAAGCCTATAACTTGTGACTTTTTCGCAACCGGACCTCGTAATTGGACTCGAACTCTTCCATTACTATTGTTTCAACACATTTGAAGTGTTGGAACAAGATTCGTGATAGTCGAAACAAGTTAGCTCCATCCGTGCGTCAACGTCTCAAATTGGACTCAGTTTGTGTGTAATATTCCGAAGCCTATAACTTGTGACTTTTTCGCAACCGGACCTCGTAATTGGACTCAAACTCTTCCATTACTATTGTTTCAACACATTTGAAGTGTTGGAACAAGATTCGTGATAGTCAAAACAAGTTAGCTCCATCCGTGCGTCAACGTCTCAAATTGGACTCAGTTTGTGTGTAATATTCCGAAGCCTATAACTTGTGACTTTTTCGCAACCAGACCTCGTAATTGGACTCAAACTCTTCCATCACTATTGTTTCAACACATATGAAGTGTTGGAACAAGATTCGTGACAGTCGAAACAAGTTACTTCCATCCGTGCGTCAACGTCTCAAATTGGACTCAGTTTGTGTCTTACATTCCGAAGCCTATAACTTGTGACTTTTGCGCAACCAGACCTCGTAATTGGACTCAAACTTTTCCATCACTGTTGTTTCCACATATTTGAAGTGTTGGAACAAGATTCGGGACAGTCGAAACAAGTTAGCTCCATCCGTGCATCAATGTCTTTATTTGGACACAGTTTGTGTGTTACATTACGAAGCCTATAACTTGTGACTTTTTCGCAACCGGACCTCGTAATTGGACTCAAACTCTTCCATTACTATTGTTTCAACACATTTGAAGTGTTGGAACAAGATTCGTGATAGTCAAAACAAGTTAGCTCCATCCGTCCCAAATTGGACTCAGTTTGTGTGTAATATTCCGAAGCCTATAACTTGTGACTTTTTCGCAACCAGACCTCGTAATTGGACTCAAACTCTTCCATCACTATTGTTTCAACACATATGAAGTGTTGGAACAAGATTCGTGACAGTCGAAACAAGTTACTTCCATCCGTGCGTCAACGTCTCAAATTGGACTCAGTTTGTGTCTTACATTCCGAAGCCTATAACTTGTGACTTTTGCGCAACCAGACCTCGTAATTGGACTCAAACTTTTCCATCACTGTTGTTTCAACACATTTGAAGTGTTGGAACAAGATTCGGGACAGTCCAAACAAGTTAGCTCCATCCGTGCATCAATGTCTTTATTAGGACACAGTTTGTGTGTTACATTACGAAGCCTATAACATGTGACTTTTTCACAACCGGACCTCGTAATTGGACTCAAACTCTTCCATTACTATTGTTTCAACACATTTGAAGTGTTGGAACAAGATTCGTGATAGTTGAAACAAGTTAGCTCCATCCGTGCGTCAACGTCTCAAATTGGACTCAGTTTGTGTGTAATATTCCGAAGCCTATAACTTGTGACTTTTTCGCAACCACACCTCGTAATTGGACTCAAACTCTTCCATCACTATTGTTTCAACACATATGAAGTGTTGGAATAAGATTCGTGACAGTCGAAACAAGGTAGCGGCATCCATGCGTCAACGTCTCAAATTGGACTCAATTTGTGTTTTACATTACTAAGCCTATAACTTGTGACTTTTTCGCAACCGGACCTCGTAATTGGACTCAAACTCTTCCATTACTATTGTTTCAACACATTTGGAGTGTTGGAACAAGATTCGTGACGGTGGAAACAAGTTAGCTCCATCCGTGCGTCAACGTCTCATATTGGACTCAGTTTATGTGTTATATTCCGAAGCCTATAACTTGGGACTTTTTCGCAACCGTACCTCGTAATTGGACTCAAACTTTTCCATTACTATTGTTTCAACACATTTGAAGTGTTGGAACAAGATTCGTGACAGTCGAAACAAGGTAGCTGCATCCATGCGTCAACGTCTCAAATTGGACTCAATTTGTGTTTTACATTACTAAGCCTATAACTTGTGACTTTTTCGCAATCGGACCTCGTAATTGGACTCAAACTCTTCCATTACTATTGTTTCAACACATTTGAAGTGTTGGAACAAGATTCGTGATAGTCGAAACAAGTTAGCTCCAGCCGTGCGTCAACGTCTCAAATTGGACTCAGTTTGTGTGTTATATTCCGAAGCCTATAACTTGTGACTTTTTCGCAACCAGACCTCGTAATTGGACTCAAACTCTTCCATCACTATTGTTTTTAACACATATGAAGTGTTGGAACAAGATTCGTGACAGTCGAAACAAGTTACTTCCATCCGTGCGTCAACGTCTCAAATTGGACTCAGTTTGTGTCTTACATTCCGAAGCCTATAACTTGTGACTTTTGCGCAACCAGACCTCGTAATTGGACTCAAACTCTTCCATCACTATTGTTTCAACATATTTGAAGTGTTGGAACAAGATTCGGGATAGTCGAAACAAGTTAGCTCCATCCGTGCGTCAATGTCTTTATTTGGACACAGTTTGTGTGTTACATTACGAAGCCTATAGCTTGTGACTTTTTCACAACCGGACCTCGTAATTGGACTCAAACTCTTCCATTACTATTGTTTCAACACATTTGAAGTGTTGGAACAAGATTCGTGATAGTCAAAACAAGTTAGCTCCATCCGTGCGTCAACGTGTCAAATTGGACTCAGTTTGTGTGTAATATTACGAAGCCTATAACTTGTGACTTTTTCGCAACCAGACCTCGTAATTGGACTCAAACTCTTCCATCACTATTGTTTCAACACATATGAAGTGTTGGAACAAGATTCGTGACAGTCGAAACAAGGTAGCTCCATCCATGCGTCAACGTCTCAAATTGGACTCAGTTTGTGTCTTACATTCCGAAGCCTATAAATTATGACTTTTTCGCAACCAGACCTCGTAATTGGACTCAAACTCTTCCATTACTATTGTTTCAACAGATTTTAAGTGTTGAAACAAGATTTGGGACAGTCGAAACAAGTTAGCTCCATCCGTGCGTCAACGTCTCAAATTGGACTCAGTTTGTGTGTTACATTCCGAAGCCAATAACTTTTGACATTTGCGCAACCAGACCTCGTAATTGGACTCAAACTCTTCCATTACTATTGTTTCAAAAGATTTTAAATGTTGGAACAAGATTTGGGACAGTCGAAACAAGTTAACTCCATCCGTTCGTCAACGTCTCAAATTGGACTCAGTTTTTGTGTTACATTCCGAAGCCTATAACTTGTGACTTTTTCGCAACCGGACCTCGTAATTGGACTCGAACTCTTCCATTACTATTGTTTCAACACATTTGAAGTGTTGGAACAAGATTCGTCATAGTCGAAACAAGTTAGCTCCATCCGTGCGTCAACGTCTCAAATTGGACTCAGTTTGTGTGTTATATTCCGAAACCTATAACTTGTGACTTTTTCGCAACCAGACCTCGTAATTGGACTCAAACTCTTCCATCACTATTGTTTCAAGACATATGAAGTGTTGGAATAAGATTCGTGACAGTCGAAACAAGGTAGCTGCATCCATGCGTCAACGTCTCAAATTGGACTCAATTTGTGTCTTACATTCCTAAGCCTATAACTTGTGACTTTTTCGCAACCGGACCTCGTAATTGGACTCAAACTCTTCCATTACTATTGTTTCAACACATTTGGAGTGTTGGAACAAGATTCGTGACGGTGGAAACAAGTTAGCTCCATCCGTGCGTCAACGTCTCATATTGGACTCAGTTTGTGTGTTATATTCCGAAGCCTATAACTTGCGACTTTTTCGCAACCGTACCTCGTAATTGGACTCAAACTCTTTCATTACTATTGTTTCAACACATTTGAAGTGTTGGAACAAGATTCAGGACAGTCGAAACAAGTTAGCTCCATCCGTGCGTCAATGTCTTTAATTGGACTCAGTTTGGGTGTTACATTCCGAAGCCTATAACTTGTGACTTTTTCGCAACTGGACCTCGTAATTGGACTCGAACTCTTCCATTACTATTGTTTCAACACATTTGAAGTGTTGGAACAAGATTCGTGATAGTCGAAACAAGTTAGCTCCATCCGTGCGTCAACGTCTCAAATTGGACTCAGTTTGTGTGTAATATTCCGAAGCCTATAACTTGTGACTTTTTCGCAACCGGACCTCGTAATTGGACTCAAACTCTTCCATTACTATTGTTTCAACACATTTGAAATGTTGGAACAAGATTCGTGATAGTCAAAACAAGTTAGCTCCATCCGTGCGTCAACGTCTCAAATTGGACTCAGTTTGTGTGTAATATTCCGAAGCCTATAACTTGTGACTTTTTCGCAACCAGACCTCGTAATTGGACTCAAACTCTTCCATCACTATTGTTTCAACACATATGAAGTGTTGGAACAAGATTCGTGACAGTCGAAACAAGTTACTTCCATCCGTGCGTCAACGTCTCAAATTGGACTCAGTTTGTGTCTTACATTCCGAAGCCTATAACTTGTGACTTTTGCGCAACCAGACCTCGTAATTGGACTCAAACTTTTCCATCACTGTTGTTTCCACATATTTGAAGTGTTGGAACAAGATTCGGGACAGTCGAAACAAGTTAGCTCCATCCGTGCATCAATGTCTTTATTTGGACACAGTTTGTGTGTTACATTACGAAGCCTATAACTTGTGACTTTTTCACAACCGGACCTCGTAATTGGACTCAAACTCTTCCATTACTATTGTTTCAACACATTTGAAGTGTTGGAACAAGATTCGTGATAGTCAAAACAAGTTAGCTCCATCCGTGCGTCAACGTGTCAAATTGGACTCAGTTTGTGTGTAATATTACGAAGCCTACAACTTGTGACTTTTTCGCAACCAGACCTCGTAATTGGACTCAAACTCTTCCATCACTATTGTTTCAACACATATGAAGTGTTGGAACAAGATTCGTGACAGTCGAAACAAGGTAGCTCCATCCATGCGTCAACGTCTCAAATTGGACTCAGTTTGTGTCTTACATTCCGAAGCCTATAAATTATGACTTTTTCGCAACCAGACCTCGTAATTGGACTCAAACTCTTCCATTACTATTGTTTCAACAGATTTTAAGTGTTGAAACAAGATTTGGGACAGTCGAAACAAGTTAGCTCCATCCGTGCGTCAACGTCTCAAATTGGACTCAGTTTGTGTGTTACATTCCGAAGCCAATAACTTTTGACATTTGCGCAACCAGACCTCGTAATTGGACTCAAACTCTTCCATTACTATTGTTTCAAAAGATTTTAAATGTTGGAACAAGATTTGGGACAGTCGAAACAAGTTAACTCCATCCGTTCGTCAACGTCTCAAATTGGACTCAGTTTTTGTGTTACATTCCGAAGCCTATAACTTGTGACTTTTTCGCAACCGGACCTCGTAATTGGACTCGAACTCTTCCATTACTATTGTTTCAACACATTTGAAGTGTTGGAACAAGATTCGTCATAGTCGAAACAAGTTAGCTCCATCCGTGCGTCAACGTCTCAAATTGGACTCAGTTTGTGTGTTATATTCCGAAACCTATAACTTGTGACTTTTTCGCAACCAGACCTCGTAATTGGACTCAAACTCTTCCATCACTATTGTTTCAAGACATATGAAGTGTTGGAATAAGATTCGTGACAGTCGAAACAAGGTAGCTGCATCCATGCGTCAACGTCTCAAATTGGACTCAATTTGTGTCTTACATTCCTAAGCCTATAACTTGTGACTTTTTCGCAACCGGACCTCGTAATTGGACTCAAACTCTTCCATTACTATTGTTTCAACACATTTGGAGTGTTGGAACAAGATTCGTGACGGTGGAAACAAGTTAGCTCCATCCGTGCGTCAACGTCTCATATTGGACTCAGTTTGTGTGTTATATTCCGAAGCCTATAACTTGCGACTTTTTCGCAACCGTACCTCGTAATTGGACTCAAACTCTTTCATTACTATTGTTTCAACACATTTGAAGTGTTGGAACAAGATTCAGGACAGTCGAAACAAGTTAGCTCCATCCGTGCGTCAATGTCTTTAATTGGACTCAGTTTGGGTGTTACATTCCGAAGCCTATAACTTGTGACTTTTTCGCAACTGGACCTCGTAATTGGACTCGAACTCTTCCATTACTATTGTTTCAACACATTTGAAGTGTTGGAACAAGATTCGTGATAGTCGAAACAAGTTAGCTCCATCCGTGCGTCAACGTCTCAAATTGGACTCAGTTTGTGTGTAATATTCCGAAGCCTATAACTTGTGACTTTTTCGCAACCGGACCTCGTAATTGGACTCAAACTCTTCCATTACTATTGTTTCAACACATTTGAAGTGTTGGAACAAGATTCGTGATAGTCAAAACAAGTTAGCTCCATCCGTGCGTCAACGTCTCAAATTGGACTCAGTTTGTGTGTAATATTCCGAAGCCTATAACTTGTGACTTTTTCGCAACCAGACCTCGTAATTGGACTCAAACTCTTCCATCACTATTGTTTCAACACATATGAAGTGTTGGAACAAGATTCGTGACAGTCGAAACAAGTTACTTCCATCCGTGCGTCAACGTCTCAAATTGGACTCAGTTTGTGTCTTACATTCCGAAGCCTATAACTTGTGACTTTTGCGCAACCAGACCTCGTAATTGGACTCAAACTTTTCCATCACTGTTGTTTCCACATATTTGAAGTGTTGGAACAAGATTCGGGACAGTCGAAACAAGTTAGCTCCATCCGTGCATCAATGTCTTTATTTGGACACAGTTTGTGTGTTACATTACGAAGCCTATAACTTGTGACTTTTTCACAACCGGACCTCGTAATTGGACTCAAACTCTTCCATTACTATTGTTTCAACACATTTGAAGTGTTGGAACAAGATTCGTGATAGTCAAAACAAGTTAGCTCCATCCGTGCGTCAACGTGTCAAATTGGACTCAGTTTGTGTGTAATATTACGAAGCCTACAACTTGTGACTTTTTCGCAACCAGACCTCGTAATTGGACTCAAACTCTTCCATCACTATTGTTTCAACACATATGAAGTGTTGGAACAAGATTCGTGACAGTCGAAACAAGGTAGCTCCATCCATGCGTCAACGTCTCAAATTGGACTCAGTTAGTGTCTTACATTCCGAAGCCTATAAATTATGACTTTTTCGCAACCAGACCTCGTAATTGGACTCAAACTCTTCCATTACTATTGTTTCAACAGATTTTAAGTGTTGAAACAAGATTTGGGACAGTCGAAACAAGTTAGCTCCATCCGTGCGTCAACGTCTCAAATTGGACTCAGTTTGTGTGTTACATTCCGAAGCCAATAACTTTTGACATTTGCGCAACCAGACCTCGTAATTGGACTCAAACTCTTCCATTACTATTGTTTCAAAAGATTTTAAATGTTGGAACAAGATTTGGGACAGTCGAAACAAGTTAACTCCATCCGTTCGTCAACGTCTCAAATTGGACTCAGTTTTTGTGTTACATTCCGAAGCCTATAACTTGTGACTTTTTCGCAACCGGACCTCGTAATTGGACTCGAACTCTTCCATTACTATTGTTTCAACACATTTGAAGTGTTGGAACAAGATTCGTCATAGTCGAAACAAGTTAGCTCCATCCGTGCGTCAACGTCTCAAATTGGACTCAGTTTGTGTGTTATATTCCGAAACCTATAACTTGTGACTTTTTCGCAACCAGACCTCGTAATTGGACTCAAACTCTTCCATCACTATTGTTTCAAGACATATGAAGTGTTGGAATAAGATTCGTGACAGTCGAAACAAGGTAGCTGCATCCATGCGTCAACGTCTCAAATTGGACTCAATTTGTGTCTTACATTCCTAAGCCTATAACTTGTGACTTTTTCGCAACCGGACCTCGTAATTGGACTCAAACTCTTCCATTACTATTGTTTCAACACATTTGGAGTGTTGGAACAAGATTCGTGACGGTGGAAACAAGTTAGCTCCATCCGTGCGTCAACGTCTCATATTGGACTCAGTTTGTGTGTTATATTCCGAAGCCTATAACTTGCGACTTTTTCGCAACCGTACCTCGTAATTGGACTCAAACTCTTTCATTACTATTGTTTCAACACATTTGAAGTGTTGGAACAAGATTCGGGACAGTCGAAACAAGTTAGCTCCATCCGTGCGTCAATGTCTTTAATTGGACTCAGTTTGGGTGTTACATTCCGAAGCCTATAACTTGTGACTTTTTCGCAACTGGACCTCGTAATTGGACTCGAACTCTTCCATTACTATTGTTTCAACACATTTGAAGTGTTGGAACAAGATTCGTGATAGTCGAAACAAGTTAGCTCCATCCGTGCGTCAACGTCTCAAATTGGACTCAGTTTGTGTGTAATATTCCGAAGCCTATAACTTGTGACTTTTTCGCAACCGGACCTCGTAATTGGACTCAAACTCTTCCATTACTATTGTTTCAACACATTTGAAGTGTTGGAACAAGATTCGTGATAGTCAAAACAAGTTAGCTCCATCCGTGCGTCAACGTCTCAAATTGGACTCAGTTTGTGTGTAATATTCCGAAGCCTATAACTTGTGACTTTTTCGCAACCAGACCTCGTAATTGGACTCAAACTCTTCCATCACTATTGTTTCAACACATATGAAGTGTTGGAACAAGATTCGTGACAGTCGAAACAAGTTACTTCCATCCGTGCGTCAACGTCTCAAATTGGACTCAGTTTGTGTCTTACATTCCGAAGCCTATAACTTGTGACTTTTGCGCAACCAGACCTCGTAATTGGACTCAAACATTTCCATCACTGTTGTTTCCACATATTTGAAGTGTTGGAACAAGATTCGGGACAGTCGAAACAAGTTAGCTCCATCCGTGCATCAATGTCTTTATTTGGACACAGTTTGTGTGTTACATTACGAAGCCTATAACTTGTGACTTTTTCGCAAACGGACCTCGTAATTGGACTCAAACTCTTCCATTACTATTGTTTCAACACATTTGAAGTGTTGGAACAAGATTCGTGATAGTCAAAACAAGTTAGCTCCATCCGTCCCAAATTGGACTCAGTTTGTGTGTAATATTCCGAAGCCTATAACTTGTGACTTTTTCGCAACCAGACCTCGTAATTGGACTCAAACTCTTCCATCACTATTGTTTCAACACATATGAAGTGTTGGAACAAGATTCGTGACAGTCGAAACAAGTTACTTCCATCCGTGCGTCAACGTCTCAAATTGGACTCAGTTTGTGTCTTACATTCCGATGCCTATAACTTGTGACTTTTGCGCAACCAGACCTCGTAATTGGACTCAAACTTTTCCATCACTGTTGTTTCAACACATTTGAAGTGTTGGAACAAGATTCGGGACAGTCCAAACAAGTTAGCTCCATCCGTGCATCAATGTCTTTATTTGGACACAGTTTGTGTGTTACATTACGAAGCCTATAACTTGTGACTTTTTCACAACCGGACCTCGTAATTGGACTCAAACTCTTCCATTACTATTGTTTCAACACATTTGAAGTGTTGGAACAAGATTCGTGATAGTCGAAACAAGTTAGCTCCATCCGTGCGTCAACGTCTCAAATTGGACTCAGTTTGTGTGTAATATTCCGAAGCCTATAACTTGTGACTTTTTCGGAACCACACCTCGTAATTGGACTCAAACTCTTCCATCACTTTTGTTTCAACACATATGAAGTGTTGGAATAAGATTCGTGACAGTCGAAACAAGGTAGCGGCATCCATGCGTCAACGTCTCAAATTGGACTCAATTTGTGTTTTACATTACTAAGCCTATAACTTGTGACTTTTTCGCAACCGGACCTCGTAATTGGACTCAAACTCTTCCATTACTATTGTTTCAACACATTTGGAGTGTTGGAACAAGATTCGTGACGGTGGAAACAAGTTAGCTCCATCCGTGCGTCAACGTCTCATATTGGACTCAGTTTATGTGTTATATTCCGAAGCCTATAACTTGGGACTTTTTCGCAACCGTACCTCGTAATTGGACTCAAACTCTTCCATTACTATTGTTTCAACACATTTGAAGTGTTGGAACAAGATTCGTGACAGTCGAAACAAGGTAGCTGCATCCATGCGTCAACGTCTCAAATTGGACTCAATTTGTGTTGTACATTACTAGGCCTATAACTTGTGACTTTTTCACAACCGGACCTCGTAATTGGACTCAAACTCTTCCATTACTATTGTTTCAACACATTTGAAGTGTTGGAACAAGATTCGTGATAGTCGAAACAAGTTAGCTCCATCCGTGCGTCAACGTCTCAAATTGGACTCAGTTTGTGTGTTATATTCCGAAGCCTATAACTTGTGACTTTTTCGCAACCAGACCTCGTAATTGGACTCAAACTCTTCCATCACTATTGTTTTTAACACATATGAAGTGTTGGAACAAGATTCGTGACAGTCGAAACAAGTTACTTCCATCCGTGCGTCAACGTCTCAAATTGGACTCAGTTTGTGTCTTACATTCCGAAGCCTATAACTTGTGACTTTTGCGCAACCAGACCTCGTAATTGGACTCAAACTCTTCCATCACTATTGTTTCAACATATTTGAAGTGTTGGAACAAGATTCGGTACAGTCGAAATAAGTTAGCTCCATCCGTGCGTCAATGTCTTTATTTGGACACAGTTTGTGTGTTACATTACGAAGCCTATAACTTGTGACTTTTTCACAACCGGACCTCGTAATTGGACTCAAACTCTTCCATTACTATTGTTTCAACACATTTGAAGTGTTGGAACAAGATTCGTGATAGTCAAAACAAGTTAGCTCCATCCGTGCGTCAACGTGTCAAATTGGACTCAGTTTGTGTGTAATATTACGAAGCCTATAACTTGTGACTTTTTCGCAACCAGACCTCGTAATTGGACTCAAACTCTTCCATCACTATTGTTTCAACACATATGAAGTGTTGGAACAAGATTCGTGACAGTCGAAACAAGGTAGCTCCATCCATGCGTCAACGTCTCAAATTGGACTCAGTTTGTGTCTTACATTCCGAAGCCTATAAATAATGACTTTTTCGCAACCAGACCTCGTAATTGGACTCAAACTCTTCCATTACTATTGTTTCAACAGATTTTAAGTGTTGAAACAAGATTTGGGACAGTCGAAACAAGTTAGCTCCATCCGTGCGTCAACGTCTCAAATTGGACTCAGTTTGTGTCTTACATTCCGAAGCCAATAACTTTTGACATTTGCGCAACCAGACCTCGTAATTGGACTCAAACTCTTCCATTACTATTGTTTCAAAAGATTTTAAATGTTGGAACAAGATTTGGGACAGTCGAAACAAGTTAACTCCATCCGTTCGTCAACGTCTCAAGTTGGACTCAGTTTGTGTGTTACATTCCGAAGCCTATAACTTGTGACTTTTGCGCAACCAGACCTCGTAATTGGACTCAAACTCTTCCATTACTATTGTTTCAACAGATTTTAATTGTTGGAACAAGATTTGGGACAGTCGAAACAAGTTAACTCCATCCGTGCGTCAACGTCTCAAATTGGACTCAGTTTGTGTGTAATATTCCGAAGCCTATAACTTGTGACTTTTTCGTAACCAGACCTCGTAATTGGACTCAAACACTTCCATCACTATTGTTTCAACACATATGAAGTGTTGGAATAAGATTCGTGACAGTCGAAACAAGGTAGCTGCATCCATGCGTCAACGTCTCAAATTGGACTCAATTTGTGTTTTACATTACTAAGCCTATAACTTGTGACTTTTTCGCAACCGGACCTCGTAATTGGACTCAAACTCTTCCATTACTATTGTTTCAACAGATTTTAATTGTTGGAACAAGATTTGGGACCGTCGAAACAAGTTAACTCCATCCGTGCGTCAACGTCTCAAATTGGACTCAGTTTGTGTTTTACATTCCGAAGCCTATAACTTCTGATTTTTGCGCAACCAGACCTCGTAATTGGACTCAAACTCTTCCTTCACTATTGTTTCAACATATTTGAAGTGTTGGAACAAGATACGGCACAGTCGAAACAAGTTAGCTCCATCCGTGCTTCAATGTCTTTAATTGGACTCAGTTTGTGTCTTACATTCCGAAGCCTATAACTTGTGACTTTTTCGCAACCAGAGCTCGTAATTGGACTCAAACTCTTCCATCACTATTGTTTCAACACATTTGAAGTGTTGGAACAAGATTCGTGACAGTCGAAACAAGTTAGCTGCATCCATGCGTCAACGTCTCAAATTGGACTCAATTTGTGTCTTACATTCCAAAGCCTATAACTTGTGACTTTTTCGCAACCGGACCTCGTAATTGGACTCAAACTCTTCCATTACTATTGTTTCAACACATTTGGAGTGTTGGAACAAGATTCGTGACGGTGGAAACAAGTTAGCTCCATCCGTGCGTCAACGTCTCATATTGGACTCAGTTTGTGTGTTATATTCCGAAGCCTATAACTTGGGACTTTTTCGCAACCGTACCTCGTAATTGGACTCAAACTCTTCCATTACTATTGTTTCAACACATTTGAAGTGTTGGAACAAGATTCGTGACAGTGGAAACAAGTTAGCTCCATCTGTGCATCAACGTCTAAAATTGGACTCAGTTTGTGTGTTATATTCCGAAGCCTATAACTTGGGACTTTTTCGCAACCAGACCTCGTAATTGGACTCAAACTCTTCCATTACTATTGTTTCAACACATTTGAAGTGTTGGAACAAGATTCGTGATAGTCAAAACAAGTTAGCTCCATCCGTGCGTCAACGTCTCAAATTGGACTCAGTTTGTGTGTAATATTCCGAAGCCTATAACTTGTGACTTTTTCGCAACCAGACCTCGTAATTGGACTCAAACTCTTCCATCACTATTGTTTCAACACATATGAAGTGTTAGAACAAGATTCGTGACAGTCGAAACAAGTTACTTCCATCCGTGCGTCAACGTCTCAAATTGGACTCAGTTTGTGTCTTACATTCCGAAGCCTATAACTTGTGACTTTTGCGCAACCAGACCTCGTAATTGGACTCAAACTTTTCCATCACTATTGTTTCAACACATTTGAAGTGTTGGAACAAGATTCGGGACAGTCGAAACAAGTTAGCTCCATCCGTGCATCAATGTCTTTATTTGGACACAGTTTGTGTGTTACATTACGAAGCCTATAACTTGTGACTTTTTCGCAACCGGACCTCGTAATTGGACTCAAACTCTTCCATTACTATTGTTTCAACACATTTGAAGTGTTGGAACAAGATTCGTGACAGTGGAAACAAGTTAGCTCCATCTGTGCATCAACGTCTAAAATTGGACTCAGTTTGTGTGTTATATTTCGAAGCCTATAACTTGGGACTTTTTCGCAACCAGACCTCGTAATTGGACTCAAACTCTTCCATTACTATTGTTTCAACACATTTGAAGTGTTGGAACAAGATTCGTGATAGTCGAAACAAGTTAGCTCCATCTATGCGTCAACGTCTCAAATTGGAGTCAGTTTGTGTGTTATATTCCGAAGCCTTTAACTTTTAACTTTTCCGCAATCGGACCTTGTAATTAGACTTGAATTCTTCCATTACTATTGTTTCAACCCATTTGAAGTATTGGAACAAGATTCGTGACAGTCGAAACAAGTTTGCTCCATCCATTAGTCAACGTCTCAAATTGGACTCAGTTTGTGTCTTACATTCCGAAGCCTATAACTTGTGACTTTTTCGCAACCGGACCTCGTAATTGGACTCAAACTCTTCCATCACTATTGTTTCAACATATTTGAAGTGTTGGAACAAGATTCGGGATAGTCGAAAGAAGTTAGCTCCATCCGTGCGTCAATGTCTTTAATTGGACTCAGTTTGGGTGTTACATTCCGAAGCCTATAACTTGTGACTTTTTCGCAACCGGACCTCGTAATTGGACTCAAACTCTTCCATTACTATTATTTCAATACATATAAAGTGTTGGAACAAGATTCGTGACAGTCGAAATAAGTTAGCTGCATCCATGCGTCAACGTCTCAAATTGGACTCAATTTTTGTCTAACATTCCGAAGCCTATAACTTGTGACTTTTTTGCAACCGGACCTCGTAATTGGACTCAAACTCTTCCATTACTATTGTTTTAACACATTTGGAGTGTTGGAACAAGATTCGTGACAGTCGAAACAAGTTAGGTCCATCCGTGCGTCAACGTCTCATATTGGACTCAGTTTGTGTGTTATATTCCGAAGCCTATAACTTGGGACTTTTTCGCAACCGGACCTCGTAATTGGACTCAAACTCTTCCATTACTATTGTTTCAACACATTTGAAGTGTTGGAACAAGATTCGTGACAGTCGAAACAAGTTAGCTCCATCTGTGCGTCAATGTCTTTAATTGGACTCAGTTTGTGTGTTACATTCCGAAGCCTATAACTTGTGACTTTTTCGCAACCGGACCTCGTAATTGGACTCAAACTCTTCCATTACTATTGTTTCAACACATTTGAAGTGTTGGAACAAGATTCGTCATAGTCGAAACAAGTTAGCTCCATCCGTGCTTCAACGTCTAAAATTTGACTCAGTTTGTGTGTTATATTCCGAAGCCTATAACTTGTGACTTTTTCGCAACCAGACCTCGTAATTGGACTCAAACTCTTCCATCACTATTGTTTCAACACATATGAAGTGTTGGAACAAGATTCGTGACAGTCGAAACAAGTTACTTCCATCCGTGCGTCAACGTCTCAAATTGGACTCAGTTTGTGTCTTACATTCCGAAGCCTATAACTTGTGACTTTTGCGCAACCAGACCTCGTAATTGGACTCAAACTTTTGCATCATTATTGTTTCAACACATTTGAATTGTTGGAACAAGATTCGGGACAGTCGAAACAAGTTAGCTCCATCCGTGCATCAATGTCTTTATTTGGACACAGTTTGTGTGTTACATTACGAAGCCTATAACTTGTGACTTTTTCGCAACCGGACCTCGTAATTGGACTCAAACTCTTCCATTACTATTGTTTCAACACATTTGAAGTGTTGGAACAAGATTCGTGATAGTCAAAACAAGTTAGCTCCATCCGTGCGTCAACGTCTCAAATTGGACTCAGTTTGTGTGTAATATTCCGAAGCCTATAACTTGTGACTTTTTCGCAACCAGACCTCGTAATTGGACTCAAACTCTTCCATCACTATTGTTTCAACACATATGAAGTGTTGGAACAAGATTCGTGACAGTCGAAACAAGTTACTTCCATCCGTGCGTCAACGTCTCAAATTGGACTCAGTTTGTGTCTTACATTCCGAAGCCTATAACTTGTGACTTTTGCGCAACCAGACCTCGTAATTGGACTCAAACTTTTCCATCACTATTGTTTCAACACATTTGAAGTGTTGGAACAAGATTCGGGACAGTCGAAACAAGTTAGCTCCATCCGTGCATCAATGTCTTTATTTGGACACAGTTTGTGTGTTACATTACGAAGCCTATAACTTGTGACTTTTTCGCAACCGGACCTCGTAATTGGACTCAAACTCTTCCATTACTATTATTTCAACACATTTGAAGTGTTGGAACAAGATTCGTGATAGTCGAAACAAGTTAGCTCCATCCGTGCGTCAACGTCTCAAATTGGACTCAGTTTGTGTGTAATATTCCGAAGCCTATTACTTGTGACTTTTTCGCAACCAGACCTCGTAATTGGACTCAAACTCTTCCATCACTATTGTTTCAACACATATGAAGTGTTGGAATAAGATTCGTGACAGTCGAAACAAGGTAGCTGCATCCATGCGTCAACGTCTCAAATTGGACTCAATTTGTGTCTTACATTCCTAAGCCTATAACTTGTGACTTTTTCGCAACCGGACCTCGTAATTGGACTCAAACTCTTCCATTACTATTGTTTCAACACATTTGGAGTGTTGGAACAAGATTCGTGACGGTGGAAACAAGTTAGCTCCATCCGTGCGTCAATGTCTCATATTGGACTCAGTTTGTGTGTTATATTCCGAAGCCTATAACTTGGGACTTTTTCGCAACCGTACCTCGTAATTGGACTCAAACTCTTTCATTACTATTGTTTCAACACATTTGAAGTGTTGGAACAAGATTCGGGACAGTCGAAACAAGTTAGCTCCATCCGTGCGTCAATATCTTTAATTGGACTCAGTTTGGGTGTTACATTCCGAAGCCTATAACTTGTGACTTTTTCGCAACCGGACCTCGTAATAGTACTCGAACTCTTCCATTACTATTGTTTCAACACATTTGAAGTGTTGGAACAAGATTCGTGATAGTCGAAACAAGTTAGCTCCATCCGTGCGTCAACGTCTCAAATTGGACTCAGTTTGTGTGTAATATTCCGAAGCCGATAACTTTTGATTTTTTTGCAACCGGACCTCGTAATTGGACTCAAACTCTTCCATTACTATTGTTTCAACACATTTGAAGTGTTGGAACAAGATTCGTGATAGTCAATTCAAGTTAGGTCCATCCGTGCGTCAACGTCTCAAATTGGACTCAGTTTGTGTGTAATATTCCGAAGCCTATAACTTGTGACTTTTTCGCAACCAGACCACGTAATTGGACTCAAACTCTTCCATCACTATTGTTTCAACACATATGAAGTGTTGGAACAAGATTCGTGACAGTCGAAACAAGTTACTTCCTTCCGTGCGTCAACGTCTCAAATTGGACTCAGTTTGTGTCTTACATTCCGAAGCCTATAACTTGTGACTTTTGCGCAACCAGACCTCGTAATTGGACTCAAACTTTTCCATCACTGTTGTTTCAACACATTTGAAGTGTTGGAACAAGATTCGGGACAGTCGAAACAAGTTAGCTCCATCCGTGCATCAATGTCTTTATTTGGACACAGTTTGTGTGTTACATTACGAAGCCTATAACTTGTGACTTTTTCGCAACCGGACCTCGTAATTGGACTCAAACTCTTCCATTACTATTGTTTCAACACATTTGAAGTGTTTGAACAAGATTCGTGATAGTCGAAACAAGTTAGCTCCATCCGTGCGTCAACGTCTCAAATTGGACTCAGTTTGTGTGTAATATTCCGAAGCCTATAACTTGTGACTTTTTCGTAACCAGACCTCGTAATTGGACTCAAACTCTTCCATCACTATTGTTTCAACACATATGAAGTGTTGGAATAAGATTCGTGACAGTCGAAACAAGGTAGCTGCATCCATGCGTCAGCGTCTCAAATTGGACTCAATTTGTGTTTTACATTACTAAGCCTATAACTTGTGACTTTTTCGCAACCGGACCTCGTAATTGGACTCAAACTCTTCCATTACTATTATTTCAATAGATATGAAGTGTTGGAACAAGATTCGTGACAGTCGAAACAAGTTAGCTGCATCCATGCGTCAACGTCTCAAATTGGACTCAATTTGTGTCTTACATTCCTAAGCCTATAACTTGTGACTTTTTCGCAACCGGACCTCGTAATTGGACTCAAACTCTTCCATCACTATTGTTTCAACACATTTGAAGTGTTGGAACAAGAATCGGGACAGTCGAAAGTAGTTAGCTACATCCGTGCGTCAATGTCTTTAATTGGACTCAGTTTGTGTGTTACATTACGGAGCCTATAACTTGTGACTTTTTCGCAACCAGACCTCGTAATTGGACTCAAACTCTTCCATTACTATTGTTTCAACAGATTTTAAGTGTTGAAACAATATTTGGGACAGTCGAAACAAGTTAGCTCCATCCGTGCGTCAACGTCTCAAATTGGACTCAGTTTGTGTGTTACATTCCGAAGCCTATAACTTTTGACATTTGCGCAACCAGACCTCGTAATTGGACTCAAACTCTTCCATTACTATTGTGTCAAAAGATTTTAAATGTTGGAACAAGATTTGGGACAGTCGAAACAAGTTAACTCCATCCGTGCGTCAACGTCTCAAATTGGACTCAGTTTGTGTGTTACATTCCGAAGCCTATAACTTGTGACTTTTGCGCAACCTGACCTCGTAATTGGACTCAAACTCTTCCATTACTATTGTTTCAACAGATTTTAATTGTTGGAACAAGATTTGGGACAGTCGAAACAAGTTAACTCCATCCGTGCGTCAACGTCTCAAATTGGACTCAGTTTGTGTTTTACATTCCGAAGCCTATAACTTCTGATTTTTGCGCAACCAGACCTCGTAATTGGACTCAAACTCTTCCTTCACTATTGTTTCAACATATTTGAAGTGTTGGAACAAGATACGGCACAGTCGAAACAAGTTAGCTCCATCCGTGCTTCAATGTCTTTAATTGGACTCAGTTTGTGTCTTACATTCCGAAGCCTATAACTTGTGACTTTTTTGCAACCGGACCTCGTAATTGGACTCAAACTCTTCCATCACTATTGTTTCAACACATTTGAAGTGTTGGAACAAGAATCGGGACAGTCGAAAGTAGTTAGCTACATCCGTGCGTCAATGTCTTTAATTGGACTCAGTTTGTGTGTTACATTACGGAGCCTATAACTTGTGACTTTTTCGCAACCAGACCTCGTAATTGGACTCAAACTCTTCCATTACTATTATTTCAATAGATATGAAGTGTTGGAACAAGATTCGTGACTGTCGAAACAAGTTAGCTGCATCCATGCGTCAACGTCTCAAATTGGACTCAATTTGTGTCTTACATTCCTAAGCCTATAACTTGTAACTTTTTCGAAACCGGACCTCGTAATTGGACTCAAACTCTTCCATTACTATTGTTTCAACACATTTAGAGTGTTGGAACAAGATTCGAGACGGTGTAAACAAGTTAGCTCCATCCGTGCGTCAACGTCTCATATTGGACTTAGTTTGTGTGTTATATTCCGAAGCCTATAACTTGGGACTTTTTCGCAACCGTACCTCGTAATTGGACTCAAACTCTTCCATTACTATTGTTTCAACACATTTGAAGTGTTGGAACAAGATTCGTGACAGTGGAAACAAGTTAGCTCCATCTGTGCGTCAACGTCTCAAATTGGACTCAGTTTGTGTGTTATATTCCGAAGCCTTTAACTTGTAACTTTTCCGCAATCGGACCTTATAATTAGACTTGAATTCTTCCATTACTATTGTTTCAACCCATTTGAAGTATTGGAACAAGATTCGTGACAGTCGAAACAAGTTTGCTCCATCCATTACTCAACGTCTCAAATTGGACTCAGTTTGTGTCTTACATTACGAAGCCTATAACTTGTGACTTTTTCGCAACCGGACCTCGTAATTGGACTCAAACTCTTCCATCACTATTGTTTCAACACATTTGAAGTGTTGGAACAAGAATCGGGACAGTCGAAAGAAGTTAGCTACATCCGTGCGTCAATGTCTTTAATTGGACTCAGTTTGTGTGTTACATTACGGAGCCTATAACTTGTGACTTTTTCGCAACCGGACCTCGTAATTGGACTCAAACTCTTCCATTACTATTATTTCAATAGATATGAAGTGTTGGAACAAGATTCGTGACAGTCGAAACAAGTTAGCTGCATCCATGCGTCAACGTCTCAAATTGGACTCAATTTGTGTCTTACATTCCTAAGCCTATAACTTGTGACTTTTTCGCAACCGGACCTCGTAATTGGACTCAAACTCTTCCATTACTATTGTTTCAACACATTTGGAGTGTTGGAAGAAGATTCGTGACGGTGGAAACAAGTTAGCTCCATCCGTGCGTCAACGTCTCATATTGGACTCAGTTTGTGTGTTATATTCCGAAGCCTATAACTTGGGACTTTTTCGCAACCGTACCTCGTAATTGGACTCAAACTCTTTCATTACTATTGTTTCAACACATTTGAAGTGTTGGAACAAGATTCGGGACAGTCGAAACAAGTTAGCTCCATCCGTGCGTCAATGTCTTTAATTGGACTCAGTTTGGGTGTTACATTCCAAAGCCTATACCTTGTGACTTTTTCGCAACCGGACCTCGTAATTGGACTCGAACTCTTCCATTACTATTGTTTCAACACATTTGAAGTGTTGGAACAAGATTCGTGATAGTCGAAACAAGTTAGCTCCATCCGTGCGTCAACGTCTCAAATCGGACTCAGTTTGTGTGTAATATTCCGAAGCCTATAACTTGTGACTTTTTCGCAACCGGACCTCGTAATTGGACTCAAACTCTTCCATTACTATTATTTCAATAGATATGAAGTGTTGGAACAAGATTCGTGACAGTCGAAACAAGTTAGCTGCATCCATGCGTCAACGTCTCAAATTGGACTCAATTTGTGTCTTACATTCCTAAGCCTATAACTTGTGACTTTTTCGCAACCGGACCTCGTAATTGGACTCAAACTCTTCCATTACTATTGTTTCAACACATTTGGAGTGTTGGAACAAAATTCGTGACGGTGGAAACAAGTTAGCTCCATCCGTGCGTCAACGTCTCATATTGGACTCAGTTTGTGTGTTATATTCCGAAGCCTATAACTTGGGACTTTTTCGCAACCGTACCTCGTAATTGGACTCAAACTCTTTCATTACTATTGTTTCAACACATTTGAAGTGTTGGAACAAGATTCGGGACAGTCGAAACAAGTTAGCTCCATCCGTGCGTCAATGTCTTTAATTGGACTCAGTTTGGGTGTTACATTCCGAAGCCTATAACTTGTGACTTTTTCGCAACCGGACCTCGTAATTGGACTCGAACTCTTCCATTACTATTGTTTCAACACATTTGAAGTGTTGGAACAAGATTCGTGATAGTCAAAACAAGTTAGCTCCATCCGTGCGTCAACGTCTCAAATTGGACTCAGTTTGTGTGTAATATTCCGAAGCCTATAACTTGTGACTTTTGCGCAACCAGACCTCGTAATTGGACTCAAACTTTTCCATCACTGTTGTTTCAACACATTTGAAGTGTTGGAACAAGATTCGGGACAGTCGAAACAAGTTAGCTCCATCCGTGCATCAATGTCTTTATTTGGACACAGTTTGTGTGTTACATTACGAAGCCTATAACTTGTGACTTTTTCGCAACCGGACCTCGTAATTGGACTCCAACTCTTCCATTACTATTGTTTCAACACATTTGAAGTGTTGGAACAAGATTCGTGATAGTCGAAACAAGTTAGCTCCATCCGTGCGTCAACGTCTCAAATTGGACTCAGTTTGTGTGTAATATTCCGAAGCCTATAACTTGTGACTTTTTCGCAACCAGACCTCGTAATTGGACTCAAACTCTTCCATCACTATTGTTTCAACACATATGAAGTGTTGGAATAAGATTCGTGACAGTCGAAACAAGGTAGCTGCATCCATGCGTCAACGTCTCAAATTGGACTCAATTTGTGTTTTACATTACTAAGCCTATAACTTGTGACTTTTTCGCAACCGGACCTCGTAATTGGACTCAAACTCTTCCATTACTATTGTTTCAACACATTTGGAGTGTTGGAACAAGATTCGTGACGGTGGAAACAAGTTAGCTCCATCCGTGCGTCAACGTCTCATATTGGACTCAGTTTGTGTGTTATATTCCAAAGCCTATAACTTGGGACTTTTTCTCAACCGTACCTCGTAATTGGACTCAAACTCTTCCATTACTATTGTTTCAACACATTTGAAGTGTTGGAACAAGATTCGTGACAGTGGAAACAAGTTAGCTCCATCTGTGCGTCAACGTCTCAAATTGGACTCAGTTTGTGTGTTATATTCCGAAGCCTTTAACTTGTAACTTTTCCGCAATCGGACCTTGTAATTAGACTTGAATTCTTCCATTACTATTGTTTCAACCCATTTGAAGTATTGGAACAAGATTCGTGACAGTCGAAACAAGTTTGCTCCATCCATTAGTCAACGTCTCAAATTGGACTCAGTTTGTGTCTTACATTCCGAAGCCTATAACTTGTGACTTTTTCGCAACTGGACCTCGTAATTGGACTCAAACTCTTCCATCACTATTGTTTCAACACATTTGAAGTGTTGGAACAAGATTCGGGACAGTCGAAACAAGTTAGCTCCATCCGTGCGTCAATGTCTTTAATTGGACTCAGTTTGGGTGTTACATTCCGAAGCCTATAACTTGTGACTTTTTCGCAACCGGACCTCGTAATTTGACTCGAACTCTTCCATTACTATTGTTTCAACACATTTGAAGTGTTGGAACAAGATTCGTGATAGTCGAAACAAGTTAGCTCCATCCGTGCGTCAACGTCTCAAATTGGACTCAGTTTGTGTGTTATATTCCGAAGCCTATAACTGGTGACTTTTTCGCAACCAGACCTCGTAATTGAACTCAAACTCTTCCATCACTATTGTTTCAACACATATGAAGTGTTGGAACAAGATTCGTGACAGTCGACACAAGTTACTTCCATCCGTGCGTCAACGTCTCAAATTGGACTCAGTTTGTGTCTTACATTCCGAAGCCTATAACTTGTTACTTTTGCGCAACCAGACCTCGTAATTGGACTCAAACTCTTCCATCACTATTGTTTCAACACATTTGAAGTGTTGGAACAAGATTCGGGACAGTCGAAACAAGTTAGCTCCATCCGTGCGTCAATGTCTTTATTTGGACACAGTTTGTGTATTACATTACGAAGCCTATAACTTGTGACTTTTTCGCAACCGGACCTCGTAATTGGACTCATACTCTTCCATTACTATTGTTTCAACACATTTGAAGTGTTGGAACAAGATTCGTGATAGTCAAAACAAGTTAGCTCCATCCGTGCGTCAACGTCTCAAATTGGACTCAGTTTGTGTGTAATATTCCGAAGCCTATAACTTGTGACTTTTTCGCAACCAGACCTCGTAATTGGACTCAAACTCATCCATCACTATTGTTTCAACACATATGAAGTGTTGGAACAAGATTCATGACAGTCGAAATAAGGTAGCTCCATCCATGCGTCAACGTCTCAAATTGGACTCAGTTTCTGTCTTACATTCCGAAGCCTATAACTTGTGACTTTTGCGCAACCAGACCTCGTAATTGGACTCAAACTTTTCCATCACTGTTGTTTCAACACATTTGAAGTGTTGGAACAAGATTCGGGACAGTCGAAACAAGTTAGCTCCATCCGTGCATCAATGTCTTTATTTGGACACAGTTTGTGTGTTACATTACGAAGCCTATAACTTGTGACTTTTTCGCAACCGGACCTCGTAATTGGACTCAAACTCTTCCATTACTATTGTTTCAACACATTTGAAGTGTTGGAACAAGATTCGTGATAGTCGAAACAAGTTAGCTCCATCCGTGCGTCAACGTCTCAAATTGGACTCAGTTTGTGTGTAATATTCCGAAGCCTATAACTTGTGACTTTTTCGCAACCAGACCTCGTAATTGGACTCAAACTCTTCCATCACTATTGTTTCAACACATATGAAGTGTTGGAATAAGATTCGTGACAGTCGAAACAAGGTAGCTGCATCCATGCGTCAACGTCTCAAATTGGACTCAATTTGTGTTTTACATTACTAAGCCTATAACTTGTGACTTTTTCGCAACCGGACCTCGTAATTGGACTCAAACTCTTCCATCACTATTGTTTCAACACATATGAAGTGTTGGAACAAGATTCGTGACAGTCGAAACAAGTTACTTCCATCCGTGCGTCAACGTCTCAAATTGGACTCAGTATGTGTCTTACATTCCGAAGCCTATAACTTGTGACTTTTGCGCAACCAGACCTCGTAATTACACTCAAACATTTTCCATCACTGTTGTTTCAACACATTTGAAGTGTTGGAACAAGATTCGGGACAGTCGAAACAAGTTAGCTCCATCCGTGCATCAATGTCTTTATTTGGACACAGTTTGTGTGTTACATTACGAAGCCTATAACTTGTGACTTTTTCGCAACCGGACCTCGTAATTGGACTCAAACTCTTCCATTACTATTGTTTCAACACATTTGAAGTGTTGGAACAAGATTCGTGATAGTCGAAACAAGTTAGCTCCATCCGTGCGTCAACGTCTCAAATTGGACTCAGTTTGTGTGTAATATTCCTAAGCCTATAACTTGTGACTTTTTCGCAACCGGACCTCGTAATTGGACTCAAACTCTTCCATTACTATTGTTTCAACACATTTGGAGTGTTGGAACAAGATTCGTGACGGTGGAAACAAGTTAGCTCCATCCGTGCGTCAACGTCTCATATTGGACTCAGTTTGTGTGTTATATTCCGAAGCCTATAACTTGGGACTTTTTCGCAACCGTACCTCGTAATTGGACTCAAACTCTTCCATTACTATTGTTTCAACACATTTGAAGTGTTGGAACAAGATTCGTGACAGTGGAAACAAGTTAGCTCCATCTGTGCGTCAACGTCTCAAATTGGACTCAGTTTGTGTGTTATATTCCGAAGCCTTTAACTTGTAACTTTTCCGCAATCGGACCTTGTAATTAGACTTGAATTCTTCCATTACTATTGTTTCAACCCATTTGAAGTATTGGAACAAGATTCGTGACAGTCGAAACAAGTTTGCTCCATCCATTAGTCAACGTCTCAAATTGGACTCAGTTTGTGTCTTACATTCCGAAGCCTATAACTTGTGACTTTTTCGCAACCGGACCTCGTAATTGGACTCAAACTCTTCCATCACTATTGTTTCAACACATTTGAAGTGTTGGAACAAGATTCGGGATAGTCGAAACAAGTTAGCTCCATCCGTGCGTCAATGTCTTTAATTGGACTCAGTTTGGGTGTTACATTCCGAAGCCTATAACTTGTGACTTTTTCGCAACCGGACCTCGTAATTGGACTCGAACTCTTCCATTACTATTGTTTCAACACATTTGAAGTGTTGGAACAAGATTCGTGATAGTCGAAACAAGTTAGCTCCATCCGTGCGTCAACGTCTCAAATTGGACTCAGTTTGTGTGTAATATTCCGAAGCCTATAACTTGTGACTTTTTCGCAACCAGACCTCGTAATTGGACTCAAACTCTTCCATCACTATTGTTTCAACACATATGAAGTGTTGGAATAAGATTCGTGACAGTCGAAACAAGGTAGCTGCATCCATGCGTCAACGTCTCAAATTGGACTCAATTTGTGTTTTACATTACTAAGCCTATAACTTGTGACTTTTTCGCAACCGGACCTCGTAATTGGACTCAAACTCTTCCATTACTATTGTTTCAACACATTTGGAGTGTTGGAACAAGATTTGTGACGGTGGAAACAAGTTAGCTCCATCCGTGCGTCAACGTCTCATATTGGACTCAGTTTGTGTGTTATATTCCGAAGCCTATAACTTGGGACTTTTTCGCAACCGTACCTCGTAATTGGACTCAAACTCTTCCATTACTATTGTTTCAACACATTTGAAGTGTTGGAACAAGATTCGGGACAGTCGAAACAAGTTAGCTCCATCCGTGCGTCAATGTCTTTAATTGGACTCAGTTTGGGTGTTACATTCCGAAGCCTATAACTTGTGACTTTTTCGCAACCGGACCTCGTAATTGGACTCGAACTCTTCCATTACTATTGTTTCAACACATTTGAAGTGTTGGAACAAGATTCGTGATAGTCGAAACAAGTTCGCTCCATCCGTGCGTCAACGTCTCAAATTGGACTCAGTTTGTGTGTTATATTCCGAAGCCTATAACTTGTGACTTTTTCGCAACCAGACCTCGTAATTGGACTCAAACTCTTCCATCACTATTGTTTCAACACATATGAAGTGTTGGAACAAGATTCGTGACAGTCGAAACAAGTTACTTCCATCCGTGCGTCAACGTCTCAAATTGGACTCAGTTTGTGTCTTACATTCCGAAGCCTATAACTTGTGACTTTTGCGCAACCAGACCTCGTAATTGGACTCAAACTCTTCCATCACTATTGTTTCAACACATTTGAAGTGTTGGAACAAGATTCGGGACAGTCGAAACAAGTTAGCTCCATCCGTGCGTCAATGTCTTTATTTGGACACAGTTTGTGTGTTACATTACGAAGCCTATAACTTGTGACTTTTTCGCAACCGAACCTCGTAATTGGACTCAAACTCTTCCATCACTATTGTTTCAACACATATGAAGTGTTGGAATAAGATTCGTGACAGTCGAAACAAGGTAGCTGCATCCATGCGTCAACGTCTCAAATTGGACTCAATTTGTGTTTTACATTACTAAGCCTATAACTTGTGACTTTTTCGCAACCGGACCTCGTAATTGGACTCAAACTCTTCCATTACTATTGTTTCAACACATTTGGAGTGTTGGAACAAGATTCGTGACGGTGGAAACAAGTTAGCTCCATCCGTGCGTCAACGTCTCATATTGGACTCAGTTTGTGTGTTATATTCCAAAGCCTATAACTTGGGACTTTTTCTCAACCGTACCTCGTAATTGGACTCAAACTCTTCCATTACTATTGTTTCAACACATTTGAAGTGTTGGAACAAGATTCGTGACAGTGGAAACAAGTTAGCTCCATCTGTGCGTCAACGTCTCAAATTGGACTCAGTTTGTGTGTTATATTCCGAAGCCTTTAACTTGTAACTTTTCCGCAATCGGACCTTGTAATTAGACTTGAATTCTTCCATTACTATTGTTTCAACCCATTTGAAGTATTGGAACAAGATTCGTGACAGTCGAAACAAGTTTGCTCCATCCATTAGTCAACGTCTCAAATTGGACTCAGTTTGTGTCTTACATTCCGAAGCCTATAACTTGTGACTTTTTCGCAACTGGACCTCGTAATTGGACTCAAACTCTTCCATCACTATTGTTTCAACACATTTGAAGTGTTGGAACAAGATTCGGGACAGTCGAAACAAGTTAGCTCCATCCGTGCGTCAATGTCTTTAATTGGACTCAGTTTGGGTGTTACATTCCGAAGCCTATAACTTGTGACTTTTTCGCAACCGGACCTCGTAATTGGACTCGAACTCTTCCATTACTATTGTTTCAACACATTTGAAGTGTTGGAACAAGATTCGTGATAGTCGAAACAAGTTAGCTCCATCCGTGCGTCAACGTCTCAAATTGGACTCAGTTTGTGTGTTATATTCCGAAGCCTATAACTGGTGACTTTTTCGCAACCAGACCTCGTAATTGAACTCAAACTCTTCCATCACTATTGTTTCAACACATATGAAGTGTTGGAACAAGATTCGTGACAGTCGACACAAGTTACTTCCATCCGTGCGTCAACGTCTCAAATTGGACTCAGTTTGTGTCTTACATTCCGAAGCCTATAACTTGTTACTTTTGCGCAACCAGACCTCGTAATTGGACTCAAACTCTTCCATCACTATTGTTTCAACACATTTGAAGTGTTGGAACAAGATTCGGGACAGTCGAAACAAGTTAGCTCCATCCGTGCGTCAATGTCTTTATTTGGACACAGTTTGTGTATTACATTACGAAGCCTATAACTTGTGACTTTTTCGCAACCGGACCTCGTAATTGGACTCATACTCTTCCATTACTATTGTTTCAACACATTTGAAGTGTTGGAACAAGATTCGTGATAGTCAAAACAAGTTAGCTCCATCCGTGCGTCAACGTCTCAAATTGGACTCAGTTTGTGTGTAATATTCCGAAGCCTATAACTTGTGACTTTTTCGCAACCAGACCTCGTAATTGGACTCAAACTCATCCATCACTATTGTTTCAACACATATGAAGTGTTGGAACAAGATTCATGACAGTCGAAATAAGGTAGCTCCATCCATGCGTCAACGTCTCAAATTGGACTCAGTTTCTGTCTTACATTCCGAAGCCTATAACTTGTGACTTTTGCGCAACCAGACCTCGTAATTGGACTCAAACTTTTCCATCACTGTTGTTTCAACACATTTGAAGTGTTGGAACAAGATTCGGGACAGTCGAAACAAGTTAGCTCCATCCGTGCATCAATGTCTTTATTTGGACACAGTTTGTGTGTTACATTACGAAGCCTATAACTTGTGACTTTTTCGCAACCGGACCTCGTAATTGGACTCAAACTCTTCCATTACTATTGTTTCAACACATTTGAAGTGTTGGAACAAGATTCGTGATAGTCGAAACAAGTTAGCTCCATCCGTGCGTCAACGTCTCAAATTGGACTCAGTTTGTGTGTAATATTCCGAAGCCTATAACTTGTGACTTTTTCGCAACCAGACCTCGTAATTGGACTCAAACTCTTCCATCACTATTGTTTCAACACATATGAAGTGTTGGAATAAGATTCGTGACAGTCGAAACAAGGTAGCGGCATCCATGCGTCAACGTCTCAAATTGGACTCAATTTGTGTTTTACATTACTAAGCCTATAACTTGTGACTTTTTCGCAACCGGACCTCGTAATTGGACTCAAACTCTTCCATCACTATTGTTTCAACACATATGAAGTGTTGGAACAAGATTCGTGACAGTCGAAACAAGTTACTTCCATCCGTGCGTCAACGTCTCAAATTGGACTCAGTATGTGTCTTACATTCCGAAGCCTATAACTTGTGACTTTTGCGCAACCAGACCTCGTAATTACACTCAAACATTTTCCATCACTGTTGTTTCAACACATTTGAAGTGTTGGAACAAGATTCGGGACAGTCGAAACAAGTTAGCTCCATCCGTGCATCAATGTCTTTATTTGGACACAGTTTGTGTGTTACATTACGAAGCCTATAACTTGTGACTTTTTCGCAACCGGACCTCGTAATTGGACTCAAACTCTTCCATTACTATTGTTTCAACACATTTGAAGTGTTGGAACAAGATTCGTGATAGTCGAAACAAGTTAGCTCCATCCGTGCGTCAACGTCTCAAATTGGACTCAGTTTGTGTGTAATATTCCTAAGCCTATAACTTGTGACTTTTTCGCAACCGGACCTCGTAATTGGACTCAAACTCTTCCATTACTATTGTTTCAACACATTTGGAGTGTTGGAACAAGATTCGTGACGGTGGAAACAAGTTAGCTCCATCCGTGCGTCAACGTCTCATATTGGACTCAGTTTGTGTGTTATATTCCGAAGCCTATAACTTGGGACTTTTTCGCAACCGTACCTCGTAATTGGACTCAAACTCTTCCATTACTATTGTTTCAACACATTTGAAGTGTTGGAACAAGATTCGTGACAGTGGAAACAAGTTAGCTCCATCTGTGCGTCAACGTCTCAAATTGGACTCAGTTTGTGTGTTATATTCCGAAGCCTTTAACTTGTAACTTTTCCGCAATCGGACCTTGTAATTAGACTTGAATTCTTCCATTACTATTGTTTCAACCCATTTGAAGTATTGGAACAAGATTCGTGACAGTCGAAACAAGTTTGCTCCATCCATTAGTCAACGTCTCAAATTGGACTCAGTTTGTGTCTTACATTCCGAAGCCTATAACTTGTGACTTTTTCGCAACCGGACCTCGTAATTGGACTCAAACTCTTCCATCACTATTGTTTCAACACATTTGAAGTGTTGGAACAAGATTCGGGATAGTCGAAACAAGTTAGCTCCATCCGTGCGTCAATGTCTTTAATTGGACTCAGTTTGGGTGTTACATTCCGAAGCCTATAACTTGTGACTTTTTCGCAACCGGACCTCGTAATTGGACTCGAACTCTTCCATTACTATTGTTTCAACACATTTGAAGTGTTGGAACAAGATTCGTGATAGTCGAAACAAGTTAGCTCCATCCGTGCGTCAACGTCTCAAATTGGACTCAGTTTGTGTGTAATATTCCGAAGCCTATAACTTGTGACTTTTTCGCAACCAGACCTCGTAATTGGACTCAAACTCTTCCATCACTATTGTTTCAACACATATGAAGTGTTGGAATAAGATTCGTGACAGTCGAAACAAGGTAGCTGCATCCATGCGTCAACGTCTCAAATTGGACTCAATTTGTGTTTTACATTACTAAGCCTATAACTTGTGACTTTTTCGCAACCGGACCTCGTAATTGGACTCAAACTCTTCCATTACTATTGTTTCAACACATTTGGAGTGTTGGAACAAGATTTGTGACGGTGGAAACAAGTTAGCTCCATCCGTGCGTCAACGTCTCATATTGGACTCAGTTTGTGTGTTATATTCCGAAGCCTATAACTTGGGACTTTTTCGCAACCGTACCTCGTAATTGGACTCAAACTCTTCCATTACTATTGTTTCAACACATTTGAAGTGTTGGAACAAGATTCGGGACAGTCGAAACAAGTTAACTCCATCCGTGCGTCAATGTCTTTAATTGGACTCAGTTTGGGTGTTACATTCCGAAGCCTATAACTTGTGACTTTTTCGCAACCGGACCTCGTAATTGGACTCGAACTCTTCCATTACTATTGTTTCAACACATTTGAAGTGTTGGAACAAGATTCGTGATAGTCGAAACAAGTTCGCTCCATCCGTGCGTCAACGTCTCAAATTGGACTCAGTTTGTGTGTTATATTCCGAAGCCTATAACTTGTGACTTTTTCGCAACCAGACCTCGTAATTGGACTCAAACTCTTCCATCACTATTGTTTCAACACATATGAAGTGTTGGAACAAGATTCGTGACAGTCGAAACAAGTTACTTCCATCCGTGCGTCAACGTCTCAAATTGGACTCAGTTTGTGTCTTACATTCCGAAGCCTATAACTTGTGACTTTTGCGCAACCAGACCTCGTAATTGGACTCAAACTCTTCCATCACTATTGTTTCAACACATTTGAAGTGTTGGAACAAGATTCGGGACAGTCGAAACAAGTTAGCTCCATCCGTGCGTCAATGTCTTTATTTGGACACAGTTTGTGTGTTACATTACGAAGCCTATAACTTGTGACTTTTTCGCAACCGAACCTCGTAATTGGACTCAAACTCTTCCATTACTATTGTTTCAACACATTTGAAGTGTTGGAACAAGATTCGTGATAGTCAAAACAAGTTAGCTCCATCCGTGCGTCAACGTCTCAAATTGGACTCAGTTTGTGTGTAATATTCCGAAGCCTATAACTTGTGACTTTTTCGCAACCAGACCTCGTAATTGGACTCAAACTCTTCCATCACTATTGTTTCAACACATATGAAGTGTTGGAACAAGATTCGTGACAGTCGAAACAAGTTAGCTGCATCCATGCGTCAACGTCTCAAATTGGACTCAATTTGTGTCTTACATTCCTAAGCCTATAACTTGTGACTTTTTCGCAACCGGACCTCGTAATTGGACTCAAACTCTTCCATTACTATTGTTTCAACACATTTGGAGTGTTGGAACAAGATTCGTGACGGTGGAAACAAGTTAGCTCCATCCGTGCGTCAACGTCTCATATTGGTCTCAGTTTGTGTGTTATATTCCGAAGCCTATAACTTGGGACTTTTTCGCAACCGTACCTCGTAATTGGACTCAAACTCTTCCATTACTATTGTTTCAACACATTTGAAGTGTTGGAACAAGATTCGTGATAGTCGAAACAAGTTAGCTCCATCCGTGCGTCAACGTCTCAAATTGGACTCAGTTTGTGTGTAATATTCCGAAGCCTATAACTTGTGACTTTTTCGCAACCGGACCTCGTAATTGGACTCAAACTCTTCCATTACTATTGTTTCAACACATTTGAAGTGTTGGAACAAGATTCGTGATAGTCAAAACAAGTTAGCTCCATCCGTGCGTCAACGTCTCAAATTGAACTCAGTTTGTGTGTTATATTCCGAAGCCTATAACTTGTGACTTTTTCGCAACCAGACCTCGTAATTGGACTCAAACTCTTCCATCACTATTGTTTCAACACATATGAAGTGTTGGAACAAGATTCGTGACAGTCGAAACAAGTTACTTCCATCCGTGCGTCAACGTCTCAAATTGGACTCAGTTTGTGTCTTACATTCCGAAGCCTATAACTTGTGACTTTTGCGCAACCAGACCTCGTAATTACACTGAAACATTTTCCATCACTGATGTTTCAACACATTTGAAGTGTTGGAACAAGATTCGGGACAGTCGAAACAAGTTAGCTCCATCCGTGCATCAATGTCTTTATTTGGACACAGTTTGTGTGTTACATTACGAAGCCTATAACTTGTGACTTTTTCGCAACCGGACCTCGTAATTGGACTCAAACTCTTCCATTACTATTGTTTCAACACATTTGAAGTGTTGGAACAAGATTCGTGATAGTCGAAACAAGTTAGCTCCATCCGTGCGTCAACGTCTCAAATTGGACTCAGTTTGTGTGTAATATTCCGAAGCCTATAACTTGTGACTTTTTCGCAACCGGACCTCGTAATTGGACTCAAACTCTTCCATTACTATTGTTTCAACACATTTGAAGTGTTGGAACAAGATTCGTGATAGTCAAAACAAGTTAGCTCCATCCGTGCGTCAACGTCTCAAATTGGACTCAGTTTGTGTGTAATATTCCGAAGCCTATAACTTGTGACTTTTTCGCAACCAGACCTCGTAATTGGACTCAAACTCTTCCATCACTATTGTTTCAACACATATGAAGTGTTGGAACAAGATTCGTGACAGTCGAAACAAGTTACTTCCATCCGTGCGTCAACGTCTCAAATTGGACTCAGTTTGTGTCTTACATTCCGAAGCCTATAACTTGTGACTTTTGCGCAACCAGACCTCGTAATTACACTCAAACATTTTCCATCACTGATGTTTCAACACATTTGAAGTGTTGGAACAAGATTCGGGACAGTCGAAACAAGTTAGCTCCATCCGTGCATCAATGTCTTTATTTGGACACAGTTTGTGTGTTACATTACGAAGCCTATAACTTGTGACTTTTTCGCAACCGGACCTCGTAATTGGACTCAAACTCTTCCATTACTATTGTTTCAACACATTTGGAGTGTTGGATCGAGATTCGTGACGGTGGAAACAAGTTAGCTCCATCCGTGCGTCAACGTTTCATATTGGACTCAGTTTGTGTGTTATATTCCGAAGCCTATAACTTGGGACTTTTTCGCAACCGTACCTCGTAATTGGACTCAAACTCTTCCATTACTATTGTTTCAACACATTTGAAGTGTTGGAACAAGATTCGTGACAGTGGAAACAAGTTAGCTCCATCTGTGCGTCAACGTCTAAAATTGGACTCAGTTTGTGTGTTATATTCCGAAGCCTTTAACTTGTAACTTTTCCGCAATCGGACCTTGTAATTAGACTTGAATTCTTCCATTACTATTGTTTCAACCCATTTGAAGTATTGGAACAAGATTCGTGACAGTCGAAACAAGTTTGCTCCATCCATTAGTCAACGTCTCAAATTGGACTCAGTTTGTGTCTTACATTCCGAAGCCTATAACTTGTGACTTTTTCGCAACCGGACCTCGTAATTGGACTCAAACTCTTCCATCACTATTGTTTCAACACATTTGAAGTGTTGGAACAAGATTCGGGACAGTCGAAACAAGTTAGCTCCATCCGTGCGTCAATGTCTTTAATTAGACTCAGTTTGGGTGTTACATTCCGAAGCCTATAACTTGTGACTTTTTCGTAACCGGACCTCGTAATTGGACTCGAACTCTTCCATTACTATTGTTTCAACACATTTGAAGTGTTGGAACAAGATTCGTGATAGTCGAAACAAGTTAGCTCCATCCGTGCGTCAACGTCTCAAATTGGACTCAGTTTGTGTGTTATATTCCGAAGCCTATAACTGGTGACTTTTTCGCAACCAGACCTCGTAATTGAACTCAAACTCTTCCATCACTATTGTTTCAACACATATGAAGTGTTGGAACAAGATTCGTGACAGTCGAAACAAGTTACTTCCATCCGTGCGTCAACGTCTCAAATTGGACTCAGTTTGTGTCTTACATTCCGAAGCCTATAACTTGTTACTTTTGCGCAACCAGACATCGTAATTGGACTCAAACTCTTCCATCACTATTGTTTCAACACATTTGAAGTGTTGGAACAAGATTCAGGACGGTCGAAACAAGTTAGCTCCATCCGTGCGTCAATGTCTTTATTTGGACACAGTTTGTGTGTTACATTACGAAGCCTATAACTTGTGACTTTTTCGCAACCGGACCTCGTAATTGGACTCATACTCTTCCATTACTATTGTTTCAACACATTTGAAGTGTTGGAACAAGATTCGTGATAGTCAAAACAAGTTAGCTCCATCCGTGCGTCAACGTCTCAAATTGGACTCAGTTTGTGTGTAATATTCCGAAGCCTATAACTTGTGACTTTTTCGCAACCAGACCTCGTAATTGGACTCAAACTCATCCATCACTATTGTTTCAACACATATGAAGTGTTGGAACAAGATTCATGACAGTCGAAACAAGGTAGCTCCATCCATGCGTCAACGTCTCAAATTGGACTCAGTTTGTGTCTTACATTCCGAATCCTATAAATTATGACTTTTTCGCAACCAGACCTCGTAATTGGACTCAAACTCTTCCATTACTATTGTTTCAACAGATTTTAAGTGTTGAAACAAGATATGGGACAGTCGAAACAAGTTAGATCCATCCGTGCGTCAACGTCTCAAATTGGACTCAGTTTGTGTGTTACATTCCGAAGCCTATAACTTTTGACATTTGCGCAACCAGACCTCGTAATTGGACGCAAACTCTTTCATTACTATTGTTTCAAAAGTTTTTAAATGTTGGAACAAGATTTGGGACAGTCGAAACAAGTTAACTCCATCCGTGTGTCAACGTCTCAAATTGGACTCAGTTTGTGTGTTACATTCCGAAGCCTATAACTTGTGACTTTTGCGCAACCAGACCTCGTAATTGGACTCAAACTCTTCCATTACTATTGTTTCAACAGATTTTATTTGTTGGAACAAGATTTGGGACAGTCGAAACAAGTTAACTCCATCCGTGCGTCAACGTCTCAAATTGGACTCAGTTTGTGTGTTACATTCCGAAGCCTATAACTTGTGACTTTTGCGCAACCAGACCTCGTAATTGGACTCAAACTCTTCCATTACTATTGTTTCAACACATTTGGAGTGTTGGAACAAGATTCGTGACAGTGGAAACAAGTTAGCTCCATCTGTGCGTCAACGTCTCAAATTGGACTCAGTTTGTGTGTTATATTCCGAAGCCTTTAACTTGTAACTTTTCCGCAATCGGACCTTGTAATTAGACTTGAATTCTTCCATTACTATTGTTTCAACCAATTTGAAGTATTGGAACAAGATTCATGACAGTCGAAACAAGTCTGCTCCATCCATTAGTCAACGTCTCAAATTGGACTCAGTTTGTGTCTTACATTCCGAAGCCTATAACTTGTGACTTTTTCGCAACCGGACCTCGTAATTGGACTCAAACTCTTCCATCACTATTGTTTCAACACATTTGAAGTGTTGGAACAAGAATCGGGACAGTCGAAAGAAGTTAGCTACATCCGTGCGTCAATGTCTTTAATTGGACTCAGTTTGTGTGTTACATTACGGAGCCTATAACTTGTGACTTTTTCGCAACCGGACCTCGTAATTGGACTCAAACTCTTCCATTACTATTATTTCAATAGATATGAAGTGTTGGAACAAGATTCGTGACAGTCGAAACAAGTTAGCTGCATCCATGCGTCAACGTCTCAAATTGGACTCAATTTGTGTCTTACATTCCTAAGCCTATAACTTGTGACTTTTTTGCAACCGGACCTCGTAATTGGACTCAAACTCTTCCATTACTATTGTTTCAACACATTTGGAGTGTTGGAACAAGATTCGTGACGGTGGAAACAAGTTAGCTCCATCCGTGCGTCAACGTCTCATATTGGACTCAGTTTGTGTGTTATATTCCGAAGCCTATAACTTGGGACTTTTTCGCAACCGTACCTCGTAATTGGACTCAAACTCTTCCATCACTATTGTTTCAACACATATGAAGTGTTGGAACAAGATTCGTGACAGTCGAAACAAGTTACTTCCATCCGTGCGTCAACGTCTCAAATTGGACTCAGTTTGTGTCTTACATTCCGGAGCCAATAACTTGTGACTTTTGCGCAACCAGACCTCGTAATTGGACTCAAACTTTTCCATCACTATTGTTTCAACACATTTGAAGTGTTGGAACAAGATTCGGGACAGTCGAAACAAGTTAGCTCCATCCGTGCATCAATGTCTTTATTTGGACACAGTTTGTGTGTTACATTACGAAGCCTATAACTTGTGACTTTTTCGCAACCGGACCTCGTAATTGGACTCAAACTCTTCGAGTACTATTGTTTCAACACATTTGAAGTGTTGGAACAAGATTCGTGATAGTCGAAACAAGTTAGCTCCATCCGTGCGTCAACGTCTCAAATTGGACTCAGTTTGTGTTTAATATTCCGAAGCCTATAACTTGTGACTTTTTCGTAACCAGACCTCGTAATTGGACTCAAACTCTTCCATCACTATTGTTTCAACACATATGAAGTGTTGGAATAAGATTCGTGACAGTCGAAACAAGGTAGCTGCATCCATGCGTCAACGTCTCAAATTGGACTCAATTTGTGTCTTACATTCCTAAGCCTATAACTTGTGACTTTTTCGCAACCGGACCTCGTAATTGGACTCAAACTCTTCCATTACTATTGTTTCAACACATTTGGAGTGTTGGAACAAGATTCGTGATGGAGGAAACAAGTTAGCTCCATCCGTGCGTCAACGTCTCATATTGGACTCAGTTTGTGTGTTATATTCCGAAGCCTATAACTTGGGACTTTTTCGCAACCGTACCTCGTAATTGGACTCAAACTCTTCCATTACTATTGTTTCAACACATTTGAAGTGTTGGAACAAGATTCGGGACAGTCGAAACAAGTTAGCTCCATCCGTGCGTCAATGTCTTTAATTGGACTCAGTTTGGGTGTTACATTCCGAAGCCTATAACTTGTGACTTTTTCGCAACCGGACCTCGTAATTGGACTCAAACTCTTCCATTACTATTATTTCAATAGATATGAAGTGTTGGAACAAGATTCGTGACAGTCGAAACAAGTTAGCTGCATCCATGCGTCAACGTCTCAAATTGGACTCAGTTTGTGTCTTACATTCCGAATCCTATAAATTATGACTTTTTCGCAACCAGACCTCGTAATTGGACTCAAACTCTTCCATTACTATTGTTTCAACAGATTTTAAGTGTTGAAACAAGATATGGGACAGTCGAAACAAGTTAGATCCATCCGTGCGTCAACGTCTCAAATTGGACTCAGTTTGTGTGTTACATTCCGAAGCCTATAACTTTTGACATTTGCGCAACCAGACCTCGTAATTGGACGCAAACTCTTTCATTACTATTGTTTCAAAAGTTTTTAAATGTTGGAACAAGATTTGGGACAGTCGAAACAAGTTAACTCCATCCGTGTGTCAACGTCTCAAATTGGACTCAGTTTGTGTGTTACATTCCGAAGCCTATAACTTGTGACTTTTGCGCAACCAGACCTCGTAATTGGACTCAAACTCTTCCATTACTATTGTTTCAACAGATTTTATTTGTTGGAACAAGATTTGGGACAGTCGAAACAAGTTAACTCCATCCGTGCGTCAACGTCTCAAATTGGACTCAGTTTGTGTGTTACATTCCGAAGCCTATAACTTGTGACTTTTGCGCAACCAGACCTCGTAATTGGACTCAAACTCTTCCATTACTATTGTTTCAACACATTTGGAGTGTTGGAACAAGATTCGTGACAGTGGAAACAAGTTAGCTCCATCTGTGCGTCAACGTCTCAAATTGGACTCAGTTTGTGTGTTATATTCCGAAGCCTTTAACTTGTAACTTTTCCGCAATCGGACCTTGTAATTAGACTTGAATTCTTCCATTACTATTGTTTCAACCAATTTGAAGTATTGGAACAAGATTCATGACAGTCGAAACAAGTCTGCTCCATCCATTAGTCAACGTCTCAAATTGGACTCAGTTTGTGTCTTACATTCCGAAGCCTATAACTTGTGACTTTTTCGCAACCGGACCTCGTAATTGGACTCAAACTCTTCCATCACTATTGTTTCAACACATTTGAAGTGTTGGAACAAGAATCGGGACAGTCGAAAGAAGTTAGCTACATCCGTGCGTCAATGTCTTTAATTGGACTCAGTTTGTGTGTTACATTACGGAGCCTATAACTTGTGACTTTTTCGCAACCGGACCTCGTAATTGGACTCAAACTCTTCCATTACTATTATTTCAATAGATATGAAGTGTTGGAACAAGATTCGTGACAGTCGAAACAAGTTAGCTGCATCCATGCGTCAACGTCTCAAATTGGACTCAATTTGTGTCTTACATTCCTAAGCCTATAACTTGTGACTTTTTTGCAACCGGACCTCGTAATTGGACTCAAACTCTTCCATTACTATTGTTTCAACACATTTGGAGTGTTGGAACAAGATTCGTGACGGTGGAAACAAGTTAGCTCCATCCGTGCGTCAACGTCTCATATTGGACTCAGTTTGTGTGTTATATTCCGAAGCCTATAACTTGGGACTTTTTCGCAACCGTACCTCGTAATTGGACTCAAACTCTTCCATCACTATTGTTTCAACACATATGAAGTGTTGGAACAAGATTCGTGACAGTCGAAACAAGTTACTTCCATCCGTGCGTCAACGTCTCAAATTGGACTCAGTTTGTGTCTTACATTCCGGAGCCAATAACTTGTGACTTTTGCGCAACCAGACCTCGTAATTGGACTCAAACTTTTCCATCACTATTGTTTCAACACATTTGAAGTGTTGGAACAAGATTCGGGACAGTCGAAACAAGTTAGCTCCATCCGTGCATCAATGTCTTTATTTGGACACAGTTTGTGTGTTACATTACGAAGCCTATAACTTGTGACTTTTTCGCAACCGGACCTCGTAATTGGACTCAAACTCTTCGAGTACTATTGTTTCAACACATTTGAAGTGTTGGAACAAGATTCGTGATAGTCGAAACAAGTTAGCTCCATCCGTGCGTCAACGTCTCAAATTGGACTCAGTTTGTGTTTAATATTCCGAAGCCTATAACTTGTGACTTTTTCGTAACCAGACCTCGTAATTGGACTCAAACTCTTCCATCACTATTGTTTCAACACATATGAAGTGTTGGAATAAGATTCGTGACAGTCGAAACAAGGTAGCTGCATCCATGCGTCAACGTCTCAAATTGGACTCAATTTGTGTCTTACATTCCTAAGCCTATAACTTGTGACTTTTTCGCAACCGGACCTCGTAATTGGACTCAAACTCTTCCATTACTATTGTTTCAACACATTTGGAGTGTTGGAACAAGATTCGTGACGGAGGAAACAAGTTAGCTCCATCCGTGCGTCAACGTCTCATATTGGACTCAGTTTGTGTGTTATATTCCGAAGCCTATAACTTGGGACTTTTTCGCAACCGTACCTCGTAATTGGACTCAAACTCTTCCATTACTATTGTTTCAACACATTTGAAGTGTTGGAACAAGATTCGGGACAGTCGAAACAAGTTAGCTCCATCCGTGCGTCAATGTCTTTAATTGGACTCAGTTTGGGTGTTACATTCCGAAGCCTATAACTTGTGACTTTTTCGCAACCGGACCTCGTAATTGGACTCAAACTCTTCCATTACTATTATTTCAATAGATATGAAGTGTTGGAACAAGATTCGTGACAGTCGAAACAAGTTAGCTGCATCCATGCGTCAACGTCTCAAATTGGACTCAGTTTGTGTGTTATATTCCGAAGCCTATAACTTGTGACTTTTTCGCAACCAGACCTCGTAATTGGACTCAAACTCTTCCATCACTATTGTTTCAACACATATGAAGTGTTGGAACAAGATTCGTGACAGTCGAAACAAGTTACTTCCATCCGTGCGTCAACGTCTCAAATTGGACTCAGTTTGTGTCTTACATTCCGAAGCCTATAACTTGTGACTTTTGCGCAACCAGACCTCGTAATTGGACTCAAACTCTTCCATCACTATTGTTTCAACACATTTGAAGTGTTGGAACAAGATTCGGGACAGTCGAAACAAGTTAGCTCCATCCGTGCGTCAATGTCTTTATTTGGACACGGTTTGTGTGTTACATTACGAAGCCTATAACTTGTGAATTTTTCGCAACCGAACCTCGTAATTGGACTCAAACTCTTCCATTACTATTGTTTCAACACATTTGAAGTGTTGGAACAAGATTCGTGATAGTCAAAACAAGTTAGCTCCATCCGTGCGTCAACGTCTCAAATTGGACTCAGTTTGTGTGTAATATTCCGAAGCCTATAACTTGTGACTTTTTCGCAACCAGACCTCGTAATTGGACTCAAACTCTTCCATCACTATTGTTTCAACACATATGAAGTGTTGGAACAAGATTCGTGACAGTCGAAATAAGGTAGCTCCATCCATGCGTCAACGTCTCAAATTGGACTCAGTTTGTGTCTTACATTCCGAAGCCTATAACTTGTGACTTTTGCGCAACCAGACCTCGTAATTGGACTCAAACTCTTCCATCACTATTGTTTCAACACATTTGAAGTGTTGGAACAAGATTCGGGACAGTCGAAACAAGTTAGCTCCATCCGTGCGTCAATGTCTTTATTTGGACACGGTTTGTGTGTTACATTACGAAGCCTATAACTTGTGACTTTTTCGCAGCCGGACCTCGTAATTGGACTCAAACTCTTCCATTACTATTATTTTAATAGATATGAAGTGTTGGAACAAGATTCGTGACAGTCGAAACAAGTTAGCTGAATCCATGCGTCAACGTCTCAAATTGGACTCAATTTGTTTCTTACATTCCTAAGCCTATAACTTGTGACTTTTTCGCAACCGGACCTCGTAATTTGACTCAAACTCTTCCATTACTATTGTTTCAACACATTTGGGGTGTTGGAACAAGATTCATGACGGTGGAAACAAGTTAGCTCCATCCGTGTGTCAACGTCTCATATTGGACTCAGTTTGTGTGTTATATTCCGAAGCCTATAACTTGAGACTTTTTCGCAACCGTACCTCGTAATTGGACTCAAACTCTTCCATTACTATTGTTTCAACACATTTGAAGTGTTGGAACAAGATTCGTGACAGTGGAAACAAGTTAGCTATATCTGTGCGTCAACGTCTCAAATTGGACTCAGTTTGTGTGTTATATTCCGAAGCCTTTAACTTGTAACTTTTCCGCAATCGGACCTTGTAATTAGACTTGAATTCTTCCATTACTATTGTTTCAACCCATTTGAAGTATTGGAACAAGATTCGTCACAGTCGAGACAAGTTTGCTCCATCCATTAGTCAACGTCTCAAATTGGACTCAGTTTGTGTCTTACATTCCGAAGCCTATAACTTGTGACTTTTTCGCAACCGGACCTCGTAATTGGACTCAAACTCTTCCATCACTATTGTTTCAACACATTTGAAGTGTTGGAACAAGATTCGGGACAGTCGAAACAAGTTAGCTCCATCCGTGCGTCAATGTCTTTAATTGGACTCAGTATGGGTGTTACATTCCGAAGCCTATAACTTGTGACTTTTCGCAACCGGACCTCGTAATTGGACTCGAACTCTTCCATTACTATTGTTTCAACACATTTGAAGTGTTGGAACAAGATTCGTGATAGTCGAAACAAGTTAGCTCCATCCGTGCGTCAACGTCTCAAATTGGACTCAGTTTGTGTGTTATATTCCGAAGCCTATAACTGGTGACTTTTTCGCAACCAGACCTCGTAATTGAACTCAAACTCTTCCATCACTATTGTTTCAACACATATGAAGTGTTGGAACAAGATTCGTGACAGTCGAAACAAGTTACTTCCATCCGTGCGTCAACGTCTCAAATTGGACTCAGTTTGTGTCTTACATTCCGAAGCCTATAACTTGTGACTTTTGCGCAACCAGACCTCGTAATTGGACTCAAACTCTTCCATCACTATTGTTTCAACACATTTGAAGTGTTGGAACAAGATTCGGGATAGTTGAAACAAGTTAGCTCCATCCGTGCTTCAATGTCTTTATTTGGACACAGTTTGTGTGTTACATTACGAAGCCTATAACTTGTGACTTTTTCGCAACCGGACCTCGTAATTGGACTCAAACTCTTCCATTACTATTGTTTCAACACATTTGAAGTGTTGGAACATGATTCGTGATAGTCAAAACAAGTTAGCTCCATCCGTGCGTCAACGTCTCAAATTGGACTCAGTTTGTGTGTAATATTCCGAAGCCTATAACTTGTGACTTTTTCGCAACCAGACCTCGTAATTGGACTCAAACTCTTCCATCACTATTGTTTCAACACATATGAAGTGTTGGAACAAGATTCATGACAGTCGAAATAAGGTAGCTCCATCCATGCGTCAACGTCTCAAATTGGACTCAGTTTGTGTCTTACATTCCGAATCCTATAAATTATGACTTTTTCGCAACCAGACCTCGTAATTGGACTCAAACTCTTTCATTACTATTGTTTCAACAGATTTTAAGTGTTGAAACAAGATTTGGGACAGTCGAAACAAGTTAGCTCCATCCGTGCGTCAACGTCTCAAATTGGACTCAGTTTGTGTGTTACATTCCGAAGCCTATAACTTTTGACATTTGCGCAACCAGACCTCGTAATTGGACTCAAACTCTTCCATTACTATTGTTTCAAAAGATTTTAAATGTTGGAACAAGATTTGGGACAGTCGAAACAAGTTAACTCCATCCGTGCGTCAACGTCTCAAATTGGACTCAGTTTGTGTGTTACATTCCGAAGCCTATAACTTGTGACTTTTGTGCAACCAGACCTCGTAATTGGACTCAAACTCTTCCATTACTATTGTTTCAACAGATTTTAATTGTTGGAACAAGATTTGGGACAGTCGAAACAAGTTAACTCCATCCGTGCGTCAACGTCTCAAATTGGACTCAGTTTGTGTTTTACATTCCGAAGCCTATAACTTCTGACTTTTGCGCAACCAGACCTCGTAATTGGACTCAAACTCTTCCTTCACTATTGTTTCAACATATTTGAAGTGTTGGAACAAGATACGGGACAGTCGAAACAAGTTAGCTCCATCCGTGCTTCAATGTCTTTAATTGGACTCAGTTTGTGTCTTACATTCCGAATCCTATAACTTGTGACTTTTTCGCAACCGGACCTCGTAATTCGACTCAAACTCTTCCATCACTATTGTTTCAACACATTTGAAGTGTTGGAACAAGAATCGGGACAGTCGAAAGAAGTTAGCTACATCCGTGCGTCAATGTCTTTAATTGGACTCAGTTTGTGTGTTACATTACGGAGCCTATAACTTGTGACTTTTTCGCAACCGGACCTCGTAATTGGACTCAAACTCTTCCATTACTATTATTTCAATAGATATGAAGTGTTGGAACAAGATTCGTGACAGTCGAAACAAGTTAGCTGCATCCATGCGTCAACGTCTCAAATTGGACTAAATTTTTGTCTTACATTCCTAAGCCTATAACTTGTGACTTTTTCACAACCGGACCTCGTAATTGGACTCAAACTCTTCCATTACTATTGTTTCAACACATTTGAAGTGTTGGAACAAGATTCGTGATAGTCAAAACAAGTTAGCTCCATCCGTGCGTCAACGTCTCAAATTGGACTCAGTTTGTGTGTAATATTCCGAAGCCTATAACTTGTGACTTTTTCGCAACCAGACCTCGTAATTGGACTCAAACTCTTCCATCACTATTGTTTCAACACATATGAAGTGTTGGAACAAGATTCGTGACAGTCGAAACAAGTTACTTCCATCCGTGCGTCAACGTCTCAAGTTGGACTCAGTTTGTGTCTTACATTCCGAAGCCTATAACTTATGACTTTTGCGCAACCAGACCTCGTAATTGGACTCAAACTTTTCCATCACTATTGTTTCAACACATTTGAAGTGTTGGAACAAGATTCGGGACAGTCGAAACAAGTTAGCTCCATCCGTGCATCAATGTCTTTATTTGGACACAGTTTGTGTGTTACATTACGAAGCCTATAACTTGTGACTTTTTCGCAACCGGACCTCGTAATTGGACTCAAACTCTTCCATTACTATTGTTTCAACACATTTGAAGTGTTGGAACAAGATTCGTGATAGTCGAAACAAGTTAGCTCCATCCGTGCGTCAACGTCTCAAATTGGACTCAGTTTGTGTGTAATATTCCGAAGCCTATAACTTGTGACTTTTTCGCAACCAGACCTCGTAATTGGACTCAAACTCTTCCATCACTATTGTTTCAACACATATGAAGTGTTGGAATAAGATTCGTGACAGTCGAAACAAGGTAGCTGCATCCATGCGTCAACGTCTCAAATTGGACTCAATTTGTGTCTTACATTCCTAAGCCTATAACTTGTGACTTTTTCGCAACCGGACCTCGTAATTGGACTCAAACTCTTCAATTACTATTGTTTCAACACATTTGGAGTGTTGGAACAAGATTCGTGACGGTGGAAACAAGTTAGCTCCATCTGTGCGTCAACGTCTCATATTGGACTCAGTTTGTGTGTTATATTCCGAAGCCTATAACTTAGGACTTTTTCGCAACCGTACCTCGTAATTGGACTCAAACTCTTCCATTACTATTGTTTCAACACATTTGAAGTGTTGGAACAAGATTCGGGACAGTCGAAACAAGATAGCTCCATCCGTGCGTCAATGTGTTTAATTGGACTCAGTTTGGGTGTTACATTCCGAAGCCTATAACTTGTGACTTTTTCGCAACCGGACCTCGTAATTGAACTCGAACTCTTCCATTACTATTGTTTCAACACATTTGAAGTGTTGGAACAAGATTCGTGATAGTCGAAACAAGTTAGCTCCATCCGTGAGTCAACGTCTCAAATTGGACTCAGTTTGTGTGTAATATTCCGAAGCCTATAACTTGTGACTTTTTCGCAACCAGACCTCGTAATTGGACTCAAACTCTTCCATCACTATTGTTTCAACACATATGAAGTGTTGGAACAAGATTCGTGACAGTCGAAACAAGGTAGCTCCATCCATGCGTCAACGTCTCAAATTGGACTCAGTTTGTGTTTTACATTCCGAAGCCTATAAATTATGACTTTTTCGCAACCAGACCTCGTAATTGGACTCAAACTCTTCAATTACTATTGTTTCAACAGATTTTAAGTGTTGAAACAAGATTTGGGACAGTCGAAACAAGTTAGCTCCATCCGTGCGTCAACGTTTCAAATTGGACTCAGTTTGTGTGTTACATTCCGAAGCCTATAACTTTTGACATTTGCGCAACCAGACCTCGTAATTGGACTCAAACTCTTCCATTACTATTGTTTCAAAAGATTTTAAATGTTGGAACAAGATTTGGGACAGTCGAAACAAGTTAACTCCATCCGTGCGTCAACGTCTCAAATTGGACTCAGTTTGTGTGTTACATTCCGAAGCCTATAACTTGTGACTTTTGCGCAACCAGACCTCGTAATTGGACCCAAACTCTTCCATTACTATTGTTTCAACAGATTTTAATAGTTGGAACAAGATTTGGGACAGTCGAAACAAGTTAACTCCATCCGTGCGTCAACGTCTCAAATTGGACTCAGTTTGTGTTTTACATTCCGAAGCCTATAACTTCTGACTTTTGCGCAACCAGACCTCGTAATTGGACTCAAACTCTTCCTTCACTATTGTTTCAACATATTTGAAGTGTTGGAACAAGATACGGGACAGTCGAAACAAGTTAGCTCCATCCGTGCTTCAATGTCTTTAATTGGACTCAGTTTGTGTCTTACATTCCGAAGCCTATAACCTGTGACTTTTTCGCAACCAGACCACGTAATTGGACTCAAACTTTTCCATCACTGTTGTTTCAACACATTTGAAGTGTTGGAACAAGAATCGGGACAGTCGAAAGTAGTTAGCTACATCCGTGCGTGAATGTCTTTAATTCGACTCAGTTTGTGTGTTACATTACGGAGCCTATAACTTGTGACTTTTTCGCAACCAGACCTCGTAATTGGACTCAAACTCTTCCATTACTATTGTTTCAACAGATTTTAATTGTTGGAACAAGATTTGGGACAGTTGAAACAAGTTAACTCCATCCGTGCGTCAACGTCTCAAATTGGACTCAGTTTGTGTTTTACATTCCGAAGCCTATAACTTCTGATTTTTGCGCAACCAGACCTCGTAATTGGACTCAAACTCTTCCTTCACTATTGTTTCAACATATTTGAAGTGTTGGAACAAGATACGGGACAGTCGAAACAAGTTAGCTCCATCCGTGCTTCAATGTCTTTAATTGGACTCAGTTTGTGTCTTACATTCCGAAGCCTATAACTTGTGACTTTTTCGCAACCAGACCACGTAATTGGACTCAAACTTTTCCATCACTGTTGTTTCAACACATTTGAAGTGTTGGAACAAGACTCGGGACAGTCGAAACAAGTTAGCTCCATCCGTGCTTCAATGTCTTTAATTGGACTCAGTTTGTGTCTTACATTCCGAAGCCTATAACTTGTGACTTTTTCGCAACCGGACCTCGTAATTGGACTCAAACTCTTCCATTACTATTGTTTCAACACATTTGGAGTGTTGGAACAAGATTCGTGACGGAGGAAACAAGTTAGCTCCATCCGTGCGTCAACGTCTCATATTGGACTCAGTTTGTGTGTTATATTCCGAAGCCTATAACTTGGGACTTTTTCGCAACCGGACCTCGTAATTGGACTCAAACTCTTCCATTACTATTGTTTCAACAGATTTTAATTGTTGGAACAAGATTTGGGACAGTCGAAACAAGTTAACTCCATCCGTGCGTCAACGTCTCAAATTGGACTCAGTTTGTGTTTTACATTCCGAAGCCTATAACTTCTGACTTTTGCGCAACCAGACCTCGTAATTGGACTCAAACTCTGCCTTCACTATTGTTTCAACATATTTGAAGTGTTGGAACAAGATACGGGACAGTCGAAACAAGTTAACTCCATCCGTGCGTCAATGTCTTTAATTGGACTCAGTTTGGGTGTTACATTCCGAAGCCTATAACTTGTGACTTTTTCGCAACCAGACCTCGTAATTGGACTCAAACTCTTCCATTACTATTGTTTCAACAGATTTTAAGTGTTGAAACAAGATTTGGGACAGTCGAAACAAGTTAGCTCCATCCGTGCGTCAACGTCTCAAATTGGACTCAGTTTGTGTGTTACATTCCGAAGCCTATAACTTTTGACATTTGCGCAACCAGACCTCGTAATTGGACTCAAACTCTTCCATTACTATTGTTTCAAAAGATTTTAAATGTTGGAACAAGATTTGGGACAGTCGAAACAAGTTAACTCCATCCGTGCGTCGACGTCTCAAATTGGACTTAGTTTGTGTGTTACATTCCGAAGCCTATAACTTGTGACTTTTGCGCAACCAGACCTCGTAATTGGACTCAAACTCTTCCATTACTATTGTTTCAACAGATTTTAATAGTTGGAACAAGATTTGGGACAGTCGAAACAAGTTAACTCCATCCGTGCGTCAACGTCTCAAATTGGACTCAGTTTGTGTTTTACATTCCGAAGCCTATAACTTCTGACTTTTGCGCAACCAGACCTCGTAATTGGACTCAAACTCTTCCTTCACTATTGTTTCAACATATTTGAAGTGTTGGAACAAGATACGGGACAGTCGAAACAAGTTAGCTCCATCCGTGCTTCAATGTCTTTAATTGGACTCAGTTTGTGTCTTACATTCCGAAGCCTATAACCTGTGACTTTTTCGCAACCGGACCTCGTAATTGGACTCAAACTCTTCCATCACTATTGTTTCAACACATTTGAAGTGTTGGAACAAGAATCGGGACAGTCGAAAGAAGTTAGCTACATCCGTGCGTCAATGTCTTTAATTGGACTCAGTTTGTGTGTTACATTACGGAGCCTATAACTTGTGACTTTTTCGCAGCCGGACCTCGTAATTGGACTCAAACTCTTCCATTACTATTATTTCAATAGATATGAAGTGTTGGAACAAGATTCGTGACAGTCGAAACAAGTTAGCTGCATCCATGCGTCAACGTCTCAAATTGGACTCAATTTGTGTCTTACATTCCTAAGCCTATAACTTGTGACTTTTTACAACCGGACCTCGTAATTTGACTCAAACTCTTCCATTACTATTGTTTCAACACATTTGGGGTGTTGGAACAAGATTCGTGACGGTGGAAACAAGTTAGCTCCATCCGTGCGTCAACGTCTCATATTGGACTCAGTTTGTGTGTTATATTCCGAAGCCTATAACTTGAGACTTTTTCGCAACCGTACCTCGTAATTGGACTCAAACTCTTCCATTACTATTGTTTCAACACATTTGAAGTGTTGGAACAAGATTCGTGACAGTGGAAACAAGTTAACTATATCTGTGCGTCAACGTCTCAAATTGGACTCAGTTTGTGTGTTATATTCCGAAGCCTTTAACTTGTAACTTTTCCGCAATCGGACCTTGTAATTAGACTTGAATTCTTCCATTACTATTTTTTCAACCCATTTGAAGTATTGGAACAAGATTCGTCACAGTCGAGACAAGTTTGCTCCATCCATTAGTCAACGTCTCAAATTGGACTCAGTTTGTGTCTTACATTCCGAAGCCTATAACTTGTGACTTTTTCGCAACCGGACCTCGTAATTGGACTCAAACTCTTCCATCACTATTGTTTCAACACATTTGAAGTGTTGGAACAAGATTCGGGACAGTCGAAACAAGTTAGCTCCATCCGTGCGTCAATGTCTTTAATTGGACTCAGTTTGGGTGTTACATTCCGAAGCCTATAACTTGTGACTTTTCGCAACCGGACCTCGTAATTGGACTCGAACTCTTCCATTACTATTGTTTCAACACATTTGAAGTGTTGGAACAAGATTCGTGATAGTCGAAACAAGTTAGCTCCATCCGTGCGTCAACGTCTCAAATTGGACTCAGTTTGTGTGTAATATTCCGAAGCCTATAACTTGTGACTTTTTCGTAACCAGACCTCGTAATTGGATCAAACTCTTCCATCACTATTGTTTCAACACATATGAAGTGTTGGAATAAGATTCGTGACAGTCGAAACAAGGTAGCTGCATCCATGCCTCAACGTCTCAAATTGGACTCAATTTGTGTCTTACATTCCTAAGCCTATAACTTGTGACTTTTTCGCAACCGGACCTCGTAATTGGACTCAAACTCTTCCATTACTATTGTTTCAACACATTTGGAGTGTTGGAACAAGATTCGTGACGGTGGAAACAAGTTAGCTCCATCCGTGCGTCAACGTCTCATATTGGACTCAGTTTGTGTGTTATATTCCGAAGCCTATAACTTGGGACTTTTTCGCAACCGTACCTCATAATTGGACTCAAACTCTTCCATTACTATTGTTTCAACACATTTGAAGTGTTGGAACAAGATTCAGGACAGTCGAAACAAGTTAGCTCCATCCGTGCGTCAATGTCTTTAATTGGACTCAGTTTGGGTGTTACATTCCGAAGCCTATAACTTGTGACTTTTTCGCAACTGGACCTCGTAATTGGACTCGAACTCTTACATTACTATTGTTTCAACACATTTGAAGTGTTCGAACAAGATTCGTGATAGTCGAAACAAGTTAGCTCCATCCGTGCGTCAACGTCTCAAATTGGACTCAGTTTGTGTGTTATATTCCAAAGCCTATAACTTGTGAGTTTTTCGCAACAAGACCTCGTAATTGGACTCAAACTCATCCATCACTATTGTTTCAACACATATGAAGTGTTGGAACAAGATTCGTGACAGTCGAAACAAGTTACTTCCATCCGTGCGTCAACGTCTCAAATTGCACTCAGTTTGTGTCTTACATTCCGAAGCCTATAACTTGTGACTTTTGCGCAACCAGACCTCGTAATTGGACTCAAACTCTTCCATCACTATTGTTTCAACACATTTGAAGTGATGGAACAAGATTCGGGACAGTCGAAACAAGTTAGCTCCATCCGTGCGTCAATGTCTTTATTTGGACACAGTTTGTGTGTTACATTACGAAGCCTATAACTTGTGACTTTTTCGCAACCGAACCTCGTAATTGGACTCAAACTCTTCCATTACTATTGTTTCAACACATTTGAAGTGTTGGAACAAGAGTCAAAACAAGTTAGCTCCATCCGTGCGTCAACGTCTCAAATTGGACTCAGTTTGTGTGTAATATTCCGAAGCCTATAACTTGTGACTTTTTCGCAACCAGACCTCGTAATTGGACTCAAACTCTTCCATCACTATTGTTTCAACACATATGAAGTGTTGGAACAAGATTCGTGACAGTCGAAACAAGGTAGCTCCATCCATGCGTCAACGTCTCAAATTGGACTCAGTTTGTGTCTTACATTCCGAAGCCGATAAATTATGACTTTTTCGCAACCAGACCTCGTAATTGGACTCAAACTCTTCAATTACTATTGTTTCAACAGATTTTAAGTGTTGAAACAAGATTTGGGACAGTCGAAACAAGTTAGCTCCATCCGTGCGTCAACGTCTCAAATTGGACTCAGTTTGCGTGTTACATTCCGAAGCCTATAACTTTTGACATTTGCGCAACCAGACCTCGTAATTGGACTCAAACTCTTCCATTACTATTGTTTCAAAAGATTTTAAATGTTGGAACAAGATTTGGGACAGTCGAAACAAGTTAACTCCATCCGTGCGTCAACGTCTCAAATTGGACTCAGTTTGTGTGTTACATTCCGAAGCCTATAACTTGTGACTTTTGCGCAACCAGACCTCGTAATTGGACTCAAACTCTTCCATTACTATTGTTTCAACAGATTTTAATTGTTGGAACAAGATTTGGGACAGTCGAAAGTAGTTAGCTACATCCGTGCGTCAACGTCTCAAATTGGACTCAGTTTGCGTGTTACATTCCGAAGCCTATAACTTTTGACATTTGCGCAACCAGACCTCGTAATTGGACTCAAACTCTTCCATTACTATTGTTTCAAAAGATTTTAAATGTTGGAACAAGATTTGGGACAGTCGAAACAAGTTAACTCCATCCGTGCGTCAACGTCTCAAATTGGACTCAGTTTGCGTGTTACATTCCGAAGCCTATAACTTTTGACATTTGCGCAACCAGACCTCGTAATTGGACTCAAACTCTTCCATTACTATTGTTTCAAAAGATTTTAAATGTTGGAACAAGATTTGGGACAGTCGAAACAAGTTAACTCCATCCGTGCGTCAACGTCTCAAATTGGACTCAGTTTGTGTTTTACATTCCGAAGCCTATAACTTCTGATTTTTGCGCAACCAGACCTCGTAATTGGACTCAAACTCTTCCTTCACTATTGTTTCAACATATTTGAAGTGTTGGAACAAGATACGGGACAGTCGTAACAAGTTAGCTCCATCCGTGCTTCAATGTCTTTAATTGGACTCAGTTTGTGTCTTACATTCCGAAGCCTATAACTTGTGACTTTTTCGCAACCGGACCTCGTAATTGGACTCAAACTCTTCCATCACTATTGTTTCAACACATTTGAAGTGTTGGAACAAGAATCGGGACAGTCGAAAGTAGTTAGCTACATCCGTGCGTCAATGTCTTTAATTCGACTCAGTTTGTGTGTTACATTACGGAGCCTATAACTTGTGACTTTTTCGCAACCAGACCTCGTAATTGGACTCAAACTCTTCCATTACTATTGTTTCAACAGATTTTAATTGTTGGAACAAGATTTGGGACAGTCGAAACAAGTTAACTCCATCCGTGCGTCAACGTCTCAAATTGGACTCAGTTTGTGTTTTACATTCCGAAGCCTATAACTTCTGATTTTTGCGCAACCAGACCTCGTAATTGGACTCAAACTCTTCCTTCACTATTGTTTCAACATATTTGAAGTGTTGGAACAAGATACGGGACAGTCGTAACAAGTTAGCTCCATCCGTGCTTCAATGTCTTTAATTGGACTCAGTTTGTGTCTTACATTCCGAAGCCTATAACTTGTGACTTTTTCGCAACCGGACCTCGTAATTGGACTCAAACTCTTCCATCACTATTGTTTCAACACATTTGAAGTGTTGGAACAAGAATCGGGACAGTCGAAAGTAGTTAGCTACATCCGTGCGTGAATGTCTTTAATTCGACTCAGTTTGTGTGTTACATTACGGAGCCTATAACTTGTGACTTTTTCGCAACCAGACCTCGTAATTGGACTCAAACTCTTCCATTACTATTGTTTCAACAGATTTTAATTGTTGGAACAAGATTTGGGACAGTCGAAACAAGTTAACTCCATCCGTGCGTCAACGTCTCAAATTGGACTCAGTTTGTGTTTTACATTCCGAAGCCTATAACTTCTGATTTTTGCGCAACCAGACCTCGTAATTGGACTCAAACTCTTCCTTCACTATTGTTTCAACATATTTGAAGTGTTGGAACAAGATACGGGACAGTCGAAACAAGTTAGCTCCATCCGTGCTTCAATGTCTTTAATTGGACTCAGTTTGTGTCTTACATTCCGAAGCCTATAACTTGTGACTTTTTCGCAACCAGACCACGTAATTGGACTCAAACTTTTCCATCACTGTTGTTTCAACACATTTGAAGTGTTGGAACAAGATTCGGGACAGTCGAAACAAGTTATCTCCATCCGTGCTTCAATGTCTTTAATTGGACTCAGTTTGTGTCTTACATTCCGAAGCCTATAACTTGTGACTTTTTCGCAACCGGACCTCGTAATTGGACTCAAACTCTTCCATTACTATTGTTTCAACACATTTGGAGTGTTGGAACAAGATTCGTGACGGAGGAAACAAGTTAGCTCCATCCGTGCGTCAACGTCTCATATTGGACTCAGTTTGTGTGTTATATTCCGAAGCCTATAACTTGGGACTTTTTCGCAACCGGACCTCGTAATTGGACTCAAACTCTTCCATTACTATTGTTTCAACAGATTTTAATTGTTGGAACAAGATTTGGGACAGTCGAAACAAGTTAACTCCATCCGTGCGTCAACGTCTCAAATTGGACTCAGTTTGTGTTTTACATTCCGAAGCCTATAACTTCTGACTTTTGCGCAACCAGACCTCGTAATTGGACTCAACCTCTGCCTTCACTATTGTTTCAACATATTTGAAGTGTTGGAACAAGATACGGGACAGTCGAAACAAGTTAACTCCATCCGTGCGTCAATGTCTTTAATTGGACTCAGTTTGGGTGTTACATTCCGAAGCCTATAACTTGTGACTTTTTCGCAACCAGACCTCGTAATTGGACTCAAACTCTTCCATTACTATTGTTTCAACAGATTTTAAGTGTTGAAACAAGATTTGGGACAGTCGAAACAAGTTAGCTCCATCCGTGCGTCAACGTCTCAAATTGGACTCAGTTTGTGTTTTACATTCCGAAGCCTATAACTTTTGACATTTGCGCAACCAGACCTCGTAATTGGACTCAAACTCTTCCATTACTATTGTTTCAAAAGATTTTAAATGTTGGAACAAGATTTGGGACAGTCGAAACAAGTTAACTCCATCCGTGCGTCAACGTCTCAAATTGGACTCAGTTTGTGTGTTACATTCCGAAGCCTATAACTTGTGACTTTTGCGCAACCAGACCTCGTAATTGGACTCAAACTCTTCTATTACTATTGTTTCAACAGATTTTAATTGTTGGAACAAGATTTGGGACAGTCGAAACAAGTTAACTCCATCCGTGCGTCAACGTCTCAAATTGGACTCAGTTTGTGTTTTACATTCCGAAGCCTATAACTTCTGATTTTTGCGCAACCAGACCTCGTAATTGGACTCAAACTCTTCCTTCACTATTGTTTCAACATATTTGAAGTGTTGGAACAAGATACGGGACAGTCGTAACAAGTTAGCTCCATCCATGCTTCAATGTCTTTAATTGGACTCAGTTTGTGTCTTACATTCCGAAGCCTATAACTTGTGACTTTTTCGCAACCGGACCTCGTAATTGGACTCAAACTCTTCCATCACTATTGTTTCAACACATTTGAAGTGTTGGAACAAGGATCGGGACAGTCGAAAGTAGTTAGCTACATCCGTGCGTCAATGTCTTTAATTCGACTCAGTTTGTGTGTTACATTACGGAGCCTATAAGTTGTGACTTTTTCGCAACCAGACCTCGTAATTGGACTCAAACTCTTCCATTACTATTGTTTTAACAGATTTTAATTGTTGGAACAAGATTTGGGACAGTCGAAACAAGTTAACTCCATCCGTGCGTCAACGTCTCAAATTGGACTCAGTTTGTGTTTTACATTCCGAAGCCTATAACTTCTGATTTTTGCGCAACCAGACCTCGTAATTGGACTCAAACTCTTCCTTCACTATTGTTTCAACATATTTGAAGTGTTGGAACAAGATACGGGACAGTCGAAACAAGTTAGCTCCATCCGTGCTTCAATGTCTTTAATTGGACTCAGTTTGTGTCTTACATTCCGAAGCCTATAACTTGTGACTTTTTCGCAACCAGACCTCGTAATTGGACTCAAACTTTTCCATCACTGTTGTTTCAACACATTTGAAGTGTTGGAACAAGATTCGGGACAGTCGAAACAAGTTAGCTCCATCCGTGCTTCAATGTCTTTAATTGGACTCAGTTTGTGTCTTACATTCCGAAGCCTATAACTTGTGACTTTTTCGCAACCGGACCTCGTAATTGGACTCAAACTCATCCATTACTATTGTTTCAACACATTTGGAGTGTTGGAACAAGATTCGTGACGGAGGAAACAAGTTAGCTCCATCCGTGCGTCAACGTCTCATATTGGACTCAGTTTGTGTGTTATATTCCGAAGCCTATAACTTGGGACTTTTTCGCAACCGGACCTCGTAATTGGACTCAAACTCTTCCATTACTATTGTTTCAACAGATTTTAATTGTTGGAACAAGATTTGGGACAGTCGAAACAAGTTAACTCCATCCGTGCGTCAACGTCTCAAATTGGCCTCAGTTTGTGTGTAATATTCCAAAGCCTATAACTTGTGACTTTTTCGCAACCAGACCTCGTAATTGGACTCAAACTCTTCCATCACTATTGTTTCAACACATATGAAGTGTTGGAATAAGATTCGTGACAGTCGAAACAAGGTAGCTGCATCCATGCGTCAACGTCTCAAATTGGACTCAATTTGTGTCTTACATTCCTAAGCCTATAACTTGTGACATTTTCGCAACCGGACCTCGTAATTGGACTCAAACTCTTCCATTACTATTGTTTCAACACATTTGAAGTGTTGGAACAAGATTCGTGATAGTCAAAACAAGTTAGCTCCATCCGTGCGTCAACGTCTCAAATTGGACTCAGTTTGTGTGTAATATTCCGAAGCCTATAACTTGTGACTTTTTCGCAACCAGACCTCGTAATTGGACTCAAACTCTTCCATCACTATTGTTTCAACACATATGAAGTGTTCGAACAAGATTCGTGACAGTCGAAACAAGTTACTTCCATCCGTGCGTCAACGTCTCAAATTAGACTCAGTTTGTGTCTTACATTCCGAAGCCTATAACTTGTGACTTTTGCGCAACCAGACCTCGTAATTGGACTCAAACTTTTCCATCACTATTGTTTCAACACATTTGAAGTGTTGGAACAAGATTCGGGACAGTCGAAACAAGTTAGCTCCATCCGTGCATCAATGTCTTTATTTGGACACAGTTTGTGTGTTACATTACGAAGCCTATAACTTGTGACTTTTTCGCAACCGGACCTCGTAATTGGACTCAAACTCTTCCATTACTATTGTTTCAACACATTTGAAGTGTTGGAACAAGATTCGTGATAGTCGAAACAAGTTAGCTCCATCCGTGCGTCAACGTCTCAAATTGGACTCAGTTTGTGTGTAATATTCCGAAGCCTATAACTTGTGACTTTTTCGTAACCAGACCTCGTAATTGGACTCAAACTCTTCCATCACTATTGTTTCAACACATATGAAGTGTTGGAATAAGATTCGTGACAGTCGAAACAAGGTAGCTGCATCCATGCGTCAACGTCTCAAATTGGACTCAATTTGTGTCTTACATTCCTAAGCCTATAACTTGTGACTTTTTCGCAACCGGACCTCGTAATTGGACTCAAACTCTTCCATTACTATTGTTTCAACACATTTGGAGTGTTGGAACAAGATTCGTGACGGTGGAAACAAGTTAGCTCCATCCGTGCGTCAACGTCTCATATTGGACTCAGTTTGTGTGTTATATTCCGAAGCCTATAACTTCGGACTTTTTCGCAACCGTACCTCGTAATTGGACTCAAACTCTTCCATTACTATTGTTTCAACACATTTGAAGTGTTGGAACAAGATTCAGGACAGTCGAAACAAGTTAGCTCCATCCGTGCGTCAATGTCTTTAATTGGACTCAGTTTGGGTGTTACATTCCGAAGCCTATAACTTGTGACTTTTTCGCAACCGGACCTCGTAATTGGACTCGAACTCTTCCATTACTATTGTTTCAACACATTTGAAGTGTTCGAACAAGATTCGTGATAGTCGAAACAAGTTAGCTCCATCCGTGCGTCAACGTCTCAAATTGGACTCAGTTTGTGTGTTATATTCCAAAGCCTATAACTTGTGAGTTTTTCGCAACAAGACCTCGTAATTGGACTCAAACTCTTCCATCACTATTGTTTCAACACATATGAAGTGTTGGAACAAGATTCGTGACAGTCGAAACAAGTTACTTCCATCCGTGCGTCAACGTCTCAAATTGCACTCAGTTTGTGTCTTACATTCCGAAGCCTATAACTTGTGACTTTTGCGCAACCAGACCTCGTAATTAGACTCAAACTCTTCCATCACTATTGTTTCAACACATTTGAAGTGTTGGAACAAGAGTCGGGACAGTCGAAACAAGTTAGCTCCATCCGTGCGTCAATGTCTTTATTTGGACACAGTTTGTGTGTTACATTACGAAGCCTATAACTTGTGACTTTTTCGCAACCGAACCTCGTAATTGGACTCAAACTCTTCTATTACTATTGTTTCAACACATTTGAAGTGTTGGAACAAGAGTCAAAACAAGTTAGCTCCATCCGTGCGTCAACGTCTCAAATTGGACTCAGTTTGTGTGTAATATTCCGAAGCCTATAACTTGTGACTTTTTCGCAACCAGACCTCGTAATTGGACTCAAACTCTTCCATCACTATTGTTTCAACACATATGAAGTGTTGGAACAAGATTCGTGACAGTCGAAACAAGGTAGCTCCATCCATGCGTCAACGTCTCAATTGGACTCAGTTTGTGTCTTACATTCCGAAGCCTATAAATTATGACTTTTTCGCAACCAGACCTCGTAATTGGACTCAAACTCTTCAATTACTATTGTTTCAACAGATTTTAAGTGTTGAAACAAGATTTGGGACAGTCGAAACAAGTGAGCTCCATCCGTGCGTCAACGTCTCAAATTGGACTCAGTTTGTGTGTTACATTCCGAAGCCTATAACTTTTGACATTTGCGCAACCAGACCTCGTAATTGGACTCAAACTCTTCCATTACTATTGTTTCAAAAGATTTTAAATGTTGGAACAAGATTGGGGACAGTCGAAACAAGTTAACTCCATCCGTGCGTCAACGTCTCAAATTGGACTCAGTTTGTGTGTTACATTCCGAAGCCTATAACTTGTGACTTTTGCGCAACCAGACCTCGTAATTGGACTCAAACTCTTCCATTACTATTGTTTCAACAGATTTTAATTGTTGGAACAAGATTTGGGACAGTTGAAACAAGTTAACTCCATCCGTGCGTCAACGTCTCAAATTGGACACAGTTTGTGTTTTACATTCCGAAGCCTATAACTTCTGATTTTTGCGCAACCAGACCTCGTAATTGGACTCAAACTCTTCCTTCACTATTGTTTCAACATATTTGAAGTGTTGGAACAAGATACGGGACAGTCGAAACAAGTTAGCTCCATCCGTGCTTCAATGTCTTTAATTGGACTCAGTTTGTGTCTTACATTCCGAATCCTATAACTTGTGACTTTTTCGCAACCGGACCTCGTAATTGGACTCAAACTCTTCCATCACTATTGTTTCAACACATTTGAAGTGTTGGAACAAGAATCGGGACAGTCGAAAGTAGTTAGCTACATCCGTGCGTCAATGTCTTTAATTCGACTCAGTTTGTGTGTTACATTACGGAGCCTATAAGTTGTGACTTTTTCGCAACCAGACCTCGTAATTGGACTCAAACTCTTCCATTACTATTGTTTTAACAGATTTTAATTGTTGGAACAAGATTTGGGACAGTCGAAACAAGTTAACTCCATCCGTGCGTCAACGTCTCAAATTGGACTCAGTTTGTGTTTTACATTCCGAAGCCTATAACTTCTGATTTTTGCGCAACCAGACCTCGTAATTGGACTCAAACTCTTCCTTCACTATTGTTTCAACATATTTGAAGTGTTGGAACAAGATACGGGACAGTCGAAACAAGTTAGCTCCATCCGTGCTTCAATGTCTTTAATTGGACTTAGTTTGTGTCTTACATTCCGAAGCCTATAACTTGTGACTTTTTCGCAACCAGACCTCGTAATTGGACTCAAACTTTTCCATCACTGTTGTTTCAACACATTTGAAGTGTTGGAACAAGATTCGGGACAGTCGAAACAAGTTAGCTCCATCCGTGCTTCAATGTCTTTAATTGGACTCAGTTTGTGTCTTACATTCCGAAGCCTATAACTTGTGACTTTTTCGCAACCGGACCTCGTAATTGGACTCAAACTCATCCATTACTATTGTTTCAACACATTTGGAGTGTTGGAACAAGATTCGTGACGGAGGAAACAAGTTAGCTCCATCCGTGCGTCAACGTCTCATATTGGACTCAGTTTGTGTGTTATATTCCGAAGCCTATAACTTGGGACTTTTTCGCAACCGGACCTCGTAATTGGACTCAAACTCTTCCATTACTATTGTTTCAACAGATTTTAATTGTTGGAACAAGATTTGGGACAGTCGAAACAAGTTAACTCCATCCGTGCGTCAACGTCTCAAATTGGCCTCAGTTTGTGTGTAATATTCCAAAGCCTATAACTTGTGACTTTTTCGCAACCAGACCTCGTAATTGGACTCAAACTCTTCCATCACTATTGTTTCAACACATATGAAGTGTTGGAATAAGATTCGTGACAGTCGAAACAAGGTAGCTGCATCCATGCGTCAACGTCTCAAATTGGACTCAATTTGTGTCTTACATTCCTAAGCCTATAACTTGTGACATTTTCGCAACCGGACCTCGTAATTGGACTCAAACTCTTCCATTACTATTGTTTCAACACATTTGAAGTGTTGGAACAAGATTCGTGATAGTCAAAACAAGTTAGCTCCATCCGTGCGTCAACGTCTCAAATTGGACTCAGTTTGTGTGTAATATTCCGAAGCCTATAACTTGTGACTTTTTCGCAACCAGACCTCGTAATTGGACTCAAACTCTTCCATCACTATTGTTTCAACACATATGAAGTGTTGGAACAAGATTCGTGACAGTCGAAACAAGTTACTTCCATCCGTGCGTCAACGTCTCAAATTAGACTCAGTTTGTGTCTTACATTCCGAAGCCTATAACTTGTGACTTTTGCGCAACCAGACCTCGTAATTGGACTCAAACTTTTCCATCACTATTGTTTCAACACATTTGAAGTGTTGGAACAAGATTCGGGACAGTCGAAACAAGTTAGCTCCATCCGTGCATCAATGTCTTTATTTGGACACAGTTTGTGTGTTACATTACGAAGCCTATAACTTGTGACTTTTTCGCAACCGGACCTCGTAATTGGACTCAAACTCTTCCATTACTATTGTTTCAACACATTTGAAGTGTTGGAACAAGATTCGTGATAGTCGAAACAAGTTAGCTCCATCCGTGCGTCAACGTCTCAAATTGGACTCAGTTTGTGTGTAATATTCCGAAGCCTATAACTTGTGACTTTTTCGTAACCAGACCTCGTAATTGGACTCAAACTCTTCCATCACTATTGTTTCAACACATATGAAGTGTTGGAATAAGATTCGTGACAGTCGAAACAAGGTAGCTGCATCCATGCGTCAACGTCTCAAATTGGACTCAATTTGTGTCTTACATTCCTAAGCCTATAACTTGTGACTTTTTCGCAACCGGACCTCGTAATTGGACTCAAACTCTTCCATTACTATTGTTTCAACACATTTGGAGTGTTGGAACAAGATTCGTGACGGTGGAAACAAGTTAGCTCCATCCGTGCGTCAACGTCTCATATTGGACTCAGTTTGTGTGTTATATTCCGAAGCCTATAACTTCGGACTATTTCGCAACCGTACCTCGTAATTGGACTCAAACTCTTCCATTACTATTGTTTCAACACATTTGAAGTGTTGGAACAAGATTCAGGACAGTCGAAACAAGTTAGCTCCATCCGTGCGTCAATGTCTTTAATTGGACTCAGTTTGGGTGTTACATTCCGAAGCCTATAACTTGTGACTTTTTCGCAACCGGACCTCGTAATTGGACTCGAACTCTTCCATTACTATTGTTTCAACACATTTGAAGTGTTGGAACAAGATTCGTGATAGTCGAAACAAGTTAGCTCCATCCGTGCGTCAACGTCTCAAATTGGACTCAGTTTGTGTGTTATATTCCAAAGCCTATAACTTGTGAGTTTTTCGCAACAAGACCTCGTAATTGGACTCAAACTCTTCCATCACTATTGTTTCAACACATATGAAGTGTTGGAACAAGATTCGTGACAGTCGAAACAAGTTACTTCCATCCGTGCGTCAACGTCTCAAATTGCACTCAGTTTGTGTCTTACATTCCGAAGCCTATAACTTGTGACTTTTGCGCAACCAGACCTCGTAATTAGACTCAAACTCTTCCATCACTATTGTTTCAACACATTTGAAGTGTTGGAACAAGAGTCGGGACAGTCGAAACAAGTTAGCTCCATCCGTGCGTCAATGTCTTTATTTGGACACAGTTTGTGTGTTACATTACGAAGCCTATAACTTGTGACTTTTTCGCAACCGAACCTCGTAATTGGACTCAAACTCTTCCATTACTATTGTTTCAACACATTTGAAGTGTTGGAACAAGAGTCAAAACAAGTTAGCTCCATCCGTGCGTCAACGTCTCAAATTGGACTCAGTTTGTGTGTAATATTCCGAAGCCTATAACTTGTGACTTTTTCGCAACCAGACCTCGTAATTGGACTCAAACTCTTCCATCACTATTGTTTCAACACATATGAAGTGTTGGAACAAGATTCGTGACAGTCGAAACAAGGTAGCTCCATCCATGCGTCAACGTCTCAAATTGGGACTCAGTTTGTGTCTTACATTCCGAAGCCTATAAATTATGACTTTTTCGCAACCAGACCTCGTAATTGGACTCAAACTCTTCAATTACTATTGTTTCAACAGATTTTAAGTGTTGAAACAAGATTTGGGACAGTCGAAACAAGTGAGCTCCATCCGTGCGTCAACGTCTCAAATTGGACTCAGTTTGTGTGTTACATTCCGAAGCCTATAACTTTTGACATTTGCGCAACCAGACCTCGTAATTGGACTCAAACTCTTCCATTACTATTGTTTCAAAAGATTTTAAATGTTGGAACAAGATTGGGGACAGTCGAAACAAGTTAACTCCATCCGTGCGTCAACGTCTCAAATTGGACTCAGTTTGTGTGTTACATTCCGAAGCCTATAACTTGTGACTTTTGCGCAACCAGACCTCGTAATTGGACTCAAACTCTTCCATTACTATTGTTTCAACAGATTTAATTGTTGGAACAAGATTTGGGACAGTTGAAACAAGTTAACTCCATCCGTGCGTCAACGTCTCAAATTGGACACAGTTTGTGTTTTACATTCCGAAGCCTATAACTTCTGATTTTTGCGCAACCAGACCTCGTAATTGGACTCAAACTCTTCCTTCACTATTGTTTCAACATATTTGAAGTGTTGGAACAAGATACGGGACAGTCGAAACAAGTTAGCTCCATCCGTGCTTCAATGTCTTTAATTGGACTCAGTTTGTGTCTTACATTCCGAATCCTATAACTTGTGACTTTTTCGCAACCGGACCTCGTAATTCGACTCAAACTCTTCCATCACTATTGTTTCAACACATTTGAAGTGTTGGAACAAGAATCGGGACAGTCGAAAGAAGTTAGCTACATCCGTGCGTCAATGTCTTTAATTGGACTCAGTTTGTGTGTTACATTACGGAGCCTATAACTTGTGACTTTTTCGCAACCGGACCTCGTAATTGGACTCAAACTCTTCCATTACTATTATTTCAATAGATATGAAGTGTTGGAACAAGATTCGTGACAGTCGAAACAAGTTAGCTGCATCCATGCGTCAACGTCTCAAATTGGACTCAATTTGTGTCTTACATTCCTAAGCCTATAACTTGTGACTTTTTCACAACCGGACCTCGTAATTGGACTCAAACTCTTCCATTACTATTGTTTCAACACATTTGAAGTGTTGGAACAAGATTCGTGATAGTCAAAACAAGTTAGCTCCATCCGTGCGTCAACGTCTCAAATTGGACTCAGTTTGTGTGTAATATTCCGAAGCCTATAACTTGTGACTTTTTCGCAACCAGACCTCGTAATTGGACTCAAACTCTTCCATCACTATTGTTTCAACACATATGAAGTGTTGGAACAAGATTCGTGACAGTCGAAACAAGTTACTTCCATCCGTGCGTCAACGTCTCAAATTGGACTCAGTTTGTGTCTTACATTCCGAAGCCTATAACTTATGACTTTTGCGCAACCAGACCTCGTAATTGGACTCAAACTTTTCCATCACTATTGTTTCAACACATTTGAAGTGTTGGAACAAGATTCGGGACAGTCGAAACAAGTTAGCTCCATCCGTGCATCAATGTCTTTATTTGGACACAGTTTGTGTGTTACATTACGAAGCCTATAACTTGTGACTTTTTCGCTACCGGACCTCGTAATTGGACTCAAACTCTTCCATTACTATTGTTTCAACACATTTGAAGTGTTGGAATAAGATTCGTGATAGTCGAAACAAGTTAGCTCCATCCGTGCGTCAACGTCTCAAATTGGCCTCAGTTTGTGTGTAATATTCCGAAGCCTATAACTTGTGACTTTTTCGCAACCAGACCTCGTAATTGGACTCAAACTCTTCCATCACTATTGTTTCAACACATATGAAGTGTTGGAATAAGATTCGTGACAGTCGAAACAAGGTAGCTGCATCCATGCGTCAACGTCTCAAATTAGACTCAATTTGTGTCTTACATTCCTAAGCCTATAACTTGTGACTTTTTCGCAACCGGACCTCGTAATTGGACTCAAACTCTTCAATTACTATTGTTTCAACACATTTGGAGTGTTGGAACAAGATTCGTGACGGTGGAAACAAGTTAGCTCCATCTGTGCGTCAACGTCTCATATTGGACTCAGTTTGTGTGTTATATTCCGAAGCCTATAACTTAGGACTTTTTCGCAACCGTACCTCGTAATTGGACTCAAACTCTTCCATTACTATTGTTTCAACACATTTGAAGTGTTGGAACAAGATTCGGGACAGTCGAAACAAGATAGCTCCATCCGTGCGTCAATGTCTTTAATTGGACTCAGTTTGGGTGTTACATTCCGAAGCCTATAACTTGTGACTTTTTCGCAACCGGACCTCGTAATTGGACTCGAACTCTTCCATTACTATTGTTTCAACACATTTGAAGTGTTGGAACAAGATTCGTGATAGTCGAAACAAGTTAGCTCCATCCGTGAGTCAACGTCTCAAATAGGACTCAGTTTGTGTGTAATATTCCGAAGCCTATAACTTGTGACATTTTCGCAACCGGACCTCGTAATTGGACTCAAACTCTTCCATTACTATTGTTTCAACACATTTGAAGTGTTGGAATAAGATTCGTGACAGTCGAAACAAGGTAGCTGCATCCATGCGTCAACGTCTCAAATTGGACTCAATTTGTGTCTTACATTCCTAAGCCTATAACTTGTGACTTTTTCGCAACCGGACCTCGTAATTGGACTCAAACTCTTCCATTACTATTGTTTCAACACATTTGGAGTGTTGGAACAAGATTCGTGACGGTGGAAACAAGTTAGCTCCATCCGTGCGTCAACGTCTCATATTGGACTCAGTTTGTGTGTTATATTCCGAAGCCTATAACTTCGGACTTTTTCGCAACCGTACCTCGTAATTGGACTCAAACTCTTCCATTACTATTGTTTCAACACATTTGAAGTGTTGGAACAAGATTCAGGACAGTCGAAACAAGTTAGCTCCATCCGTGCGTCAATGTCTTTAATTGGACTCAGTTTGGGTGTTACATTCCGAAGCCTATAACTTGTGACTTTTTCGCAACCGGACCTCGTAGTTGGGCTCGAACTCTTCCATTACTATTGTTTCAACACATTTGAAGTGTTCGAACAAGATTCGTGATAGTCGAAACAAGTTAGCTCCATCCGTGCGTCAACGTCTCAAATTGGACTCAGTTTGTGTGTTATATTCCAAAGCCTATAACTTGTGAGTTTTTCGCAACAAGACCTCGTAATTGGACTCAAACTCTTCCATCACTATTGTTTCAACACATATGAAGTGTTGGAACAAGATTCGTGACAGTCGAAACAAGTTACTTCCATCCGTGCGTCAACGTCTCAAATTGCACTCAGTTTGTGTCTTACATTCCGAAGCCTATAACTTGTGACTTTTGCGCAACCAGACCTCGTAATTAGACTCAAACTCTTCCATCACTATTGTTTCAACACATTTGAAGTGTTGGAACAAGAGTCGGGACAGTCGAAACAAGTTAGCTCCATCCGTGCGTCAATGTCTTTATTTGGACACAGTTTGTGTGTTACATTACGAAGCCTATAACTTGTGACTTTTTCGCAACCGAACCTCGTAATTGGACTCAAACTCTTCCATTACTATTGTTTCAACACATTTGAAGTGTTGGAACAAGAGTCAAAACAAGTTAGCTCCATCCGTGCGTCAACGTCTCAAATTGGACTCAGTTTGTGTGTAATATTCCGAAGCCTATAACATGTGACTTTTTCGCAACCAGACCTCGTAATTGGACTCAAACTCTTCCATCACTATTGTTTCAACACATATGAAGTGTTGGAACAAGATTCGTGACAGTCGAAACAAGGTAGCTCCATCCATGCGTCAACGTCTCAAATTGGACTCAGTTTGTGTCTTACATTCCGAAGCCTATAAATTATGACTTTTTCGCAACCAGACCTCGTAATTGGACTCAAACTCTTCAATTACTATTGTTTCAACAGATTTTAAGTGTTGAAACAAGATTTGGGACAGTCGAAACAAGTGAGCTCCATCCGTGCGTCAACGTCTCAAATTGGACTCAGTTTGTGTGTTACATTCCGAAGCCTATAACTTTTGACATTTGCGCAACCAGACCTCGTAATTGGACTCAAACTCTTCCATTACTATTGTTTCAAAAGATTTTAAATGTTGGAACAAGATTTGGGACAGTTGAAACAAGTTAACTCCATCCGTGCGTCAACGTCTCAAATTGGACACAGTTTGTGTTTTACATTCCGAAGCCTATAACTTCTGATTTTTGCGCAACCAGACCTCGTAATTGGACTCAAACTCTTCCTTCACTATTGTTTCAACATATTTGAAGTGTTGGAACAAGATACGGGACAGTCGAAACAAGTTAGCTCCATCCGTGCTTCAATGTCTTTAATTGGACTCAGTTTGTGTCTTACATTCCGAATCCTATAACTTGTGACTTTTTCGCAACCGGACCTCGTAATTCGACTCAAACTCTTCCATCACTATTGTTTCAACACATTTGAAGTGTTGGAACAAGAATCGGGACAGTCGAAAGAAGTTAGCTACATCCGTGCGTCAATGTCTTTAATTGGACTCAGTTTGTGTGTTACATTACGGAGCCTATAACTTGTGACTTTTTCGCAACCGGACCTCGTAATTGGACTCAAACTCTTCCATTACTATTATTTCAATAGATATGAAGTGTTGGAACAAGATTCGTGACAGTCGAAACAAGTTAGCTGCATCCATGCGTCAACGTCTCAAATTGGACTCAATTTGTGTCTTACATTCCTAAGCCTATAACTTGTGACTTTTTCACAACCGGACCTCGTAATTGGACTCAAACTCTTCCATTACTATTGTTTCAACACATTTGAAGTGTTGGAACAAGATTCGTGATAGTCAAAACAAGTTAGCTCCATCCGTGCGTCAACGTCTCAAATTGGACTCAGTTTGTGTGTAATATTCCGAAGCCTATAACTTGTGACTTTTTCGCAACCAGACCTCGTAATTGGACTCAAACTCTTCCATCACTATTGTTTCAACACATATGAAGTGTTGGAACAAGATTCGTGACAGTCGAAACAAGTTACTTCCATCCGTGCGTCAACGTCTCAAATTGGACTCAGTTTGTGTCTTACATTCCGAAGCCTATAACTTATGACTTTTGCGCAACCAGACCTCGTAATTGGACTCAAACTTTTCCATCACTATTGTTTCAACACATTTGAAGTGTTGGAACAAGATTCGGGACAGTCGAAACAAGTTAGCTCCATCCGTGCATCAATGTCTTTATTTGGACACAGTTTGTGTGTTACATTACGAAGCCTATAACTTGTGACTTTTTCGCTACCGGACCTCGTAATTGGACTCAAACTCTTCCATTACTATTGTTTCAACACATTTGAAGTGTTGGAATAAGATTCGTGATAGTCGAAACAAGTTAGCTCCATCCGTGCGTCAACGTCTCAAATTGGCCTCAGTTTGTGTGTAATATTCCGAAGCCTATAACTTGTGACTTTTTCGCAACCAGACCTCGTAATTGGACTCAAACTCTTCCATCACTATTGTTTCAACACATATGAAGTGTTGGAATAAGATTCGTGACAGTCGAAACAAGGTAGCTGCATCCATGCGTCAACGTCTCAAATTGGACTCAATTTGTGTCTTACATTCCTAAGCCTATAACTTGTGACTTTTTCGCAACCGGACCTCGTAATTGGACTCAAACTCTTCAATTACTATTGTTTCAACACATTTGGAGTGTTGGAACAAGATTCGTGACGGTGGAAACAAGTTAGCTCCATCTGTGCGTCAACGTCTCATATTGGACTCAGTTTGTGTGTTATATTCCGAAGCCTATAACTTAGGACTTTTTCGCAACCGTACCTCGTAATTGGACTCAAACTCTTCCATTACTATTGTTTCAACACATTTGAAGTGTTGGAACAAGATTCGGGACAGTCGAAACAAGATAGCTCCATCCGTGCGTCAATGTCTTTAATTGGACTCAGTTTGGGTGTTACATTCCGAAGCCTATAACTTGTGACTTTTTCGCAACCGGACCTCGTAATTGGACTCGAACTCTTCCATTACTATTGTTTCAACACATTTGAAGTGTTGGAACAAGATTCGTGATAGTCGAAACAAGTTAGCTCCATCCGTGAGTCAACGTCTCAAATAGGACTCAGTTTGTGTGTAATATTCCGAAGCCTATAACTTGTGACATTTTCGCAACCGGACCTCGTAATTGGACTCAAACTCTTCCATTACTATTGTTTCAACACATTTGAAGTGTTGGAACAAGATTCGTGATAGTCAAAACAAGTTAGCTCCATCCGTGCGTCAACGTCTCAAATTGGACTCAGTTTGTGTGTAATATTCCGAAGCCTATAACTTGTGACTTTTTCGCAACCAGACCTCGTAATTGGACTCAAACTCTTCCATCACTATTGTTTCAACACATATGAAGTGTTGGAACAAGATTCGTGACAGTCGAAACAAGGTAGCTCCATCCATGCGTCAACGTCTCAAATTGGACTCAGTTTGTGTCTTACATTCCGAAGCCTATAAATTATGACTTTTTCGCAACCAGACCTCGTAATTGGACTCAAACTCTTCAATTACTATTGTTTCAACAGATTTTAAGTGTTGAAACAAGATTTGGGACAGTCGAAACAAGTTAGCTCCATCCGTGCGCCAACGTCTCAAATTGGACTCAGTTTGTGTGTTACATTCCGAAGCCTATAACTTTTGACATTTGCGCAACCAGACCTCGTAATTGGACTCAAACTCTTCCATTACTATTGTTTCAAAAGATTTTAAATGTTGGAACAAGATTGGGGACAGTCGAAACAAGTTAACTCCATCCGTGCGTTAACGTCTCAAATTGGACTCAGTTTGTGTGTTACATTCCGAAGCCTATAACTTGTGACTTTTGCGCAACCAGACCTCGTAATTGGACTCAAACTCTTCCATTACTATTGTTTCAACAGATTTTAATTGTTGGAACAAGATTTGGGACAGTCGAAACAAGTTAACTCCATCCGTGCGTCAACGTCTCAAATTGGACTCAGTTTGTGTTTTACATTCCGAAGCCTATAACTTCTGATTTTTGCGCAACCAGACCTCGTAATTGGACTCAAACTCTTCCTTCACTATTGTTTCAACATATTTGAAATGTTGGAACAAGATACGGGACAGTCGTAACAAGTTAGCTCCATCCGTGCTTCAATGTCTTTAATTGGACTCAGTTTGTGTCTTACATTCCGAAGCCTATAACTTGTGACTTTTTCGCAACCGGACCTCGTAATTGGACTCAAACTCTTCCATCACTATTGTTTCAACACATTTGAAGTGTTGGAACAAGAATCGGGACAGTCGAAAGTAGTTAGCTACATCCGTGCGTCAATGTCTTTAATTCGACTCAGTTTGTGTGTTACATTACGGAGCCTATAACTTGTGACTTTTTCGCAACCAGACCTCGTAATTGGACTCAAACTCTTCCATTACTATTATTTCAATAGATATGAAGTGTTGGAACAAGATTCGTGACAGTCGAAACAAGTTAGCTGCATCCATGCGTCAACGTCTCAAATTGGACTCAATTTGTGTCTTACATTCCTAAGCCTATAACTTGTGACTTTTTCGCAACCGGACCTCGTAATTGAACTCAAACTCTTCCATTACTATTGTTTCAACACATTTGCAGTGTTGGAACAAGATTCGTGACGGTGGAAACAAGTTAGCTCCATCCGTGCGTCAACGTCTCATATTGGACTCAGTTTGTGTGTTATATTCCGAAGCCTATAACTTGAGACTTTTTCGCAACCGTACCTCGTAATTGGAATCAAACTCTTCCATTACTATTGTTTCAACCCATTTGAAGTATTGGAACAAGATTCGTGACAGTCGAAACAAGTTTGCTCCATCCATTAGTCAACGTCTCAAATTGGACTCAGTTTGTGTCTTACATTCCGAAGCCTATAACTTGTGACTTTTTCGCAACCAGACCTCGTAATTGGACTCAAACTCTTCCATCACTATTGTTTCAACACATTTGAAGTGTTGGAACAAGAATCGGGACAGTCGAAAGTAGTTAGCTACATCCGTGCGTCAATGTCTTTAATTGGACTCAGTTTGTGTGTTACATTACGGAGCCTATAACTTGTGACTTTTTCGCAACCGGACCTCGTAATTGGACTCAAACTCTTCCATTACTATTGTTTCAACACATTTGAAGTGTTGGAAAAAGATTCAGGACAGTCGAAACAAGTTAGCTCCATCCGTGCGTCAATGTCTTTAATTGGACTCAGTTTGGGTGTTACATTCCGAAGCCTATAACTTGTGACTTTTTCGCAACCGGACCTCGTAATTGGACTCGAACTCTTCCATTACTATTGTTTCAACACATTTGAAGTGTTGGAACAAGATTCGTGATAGTCGAAACAAGTTAGCTCCATCCGTGCGTCAACGTCTCAAATTGGACTCAGTTTGTGTGTTATATTCCGAAGCCTATAACTTGTGACTTTTTCGCAACCAGACCTCGTAATTGGACTCAAACTCTTCCATCACTATTGTTTCAACACATTTGAAGTGTTGGAACAAGAATCGGGACAGTCGAAAGAAGTTAGCTACATCCGTGCGTCAATGTCTTTAATTGGACTCAGTTTGTGTGTTACATTACGGAGCCTATAACTTGTGACTTTTTCGCAACCGGACCTCGTAATTGGACTCAAACTCTTCCATTACTATTATTTCAATAGATATGAAGTGTTGGAACAAGATCGTGACAGTCGAAACAAGTTAGCTGCATCCATGCGTCAACGTCTCAAATTGGACTCAATTTGTGTCTTACATTCCTAAGCCTATAACTTGTGACTTTTTCGCAACCGGACCTCGTAATTGGACTCAAACTCTTCCATTACTATTATTTCAACACATTTGGAGTGTTGGAACAAGATTCGTGACGGTGGAAACAAGTTAGCTCCATCCGTGCGTCAACGTCTCATATTGGACTCAGTTTGTGTGTTATATTCCAAAGCCTATAACTTGAGACTTTTTCGCAACCTTACCTCGTAATTGGATTCAAACTCTTCCATTACTATTGTTTCAACTCATTTGAAGTGTTGGAACAAGATTCGTGACAGTGGAAACAAGTTAGCTCCATCTGTGCGTCAACGTCTCAAATTGGACTCAGTTTGTGTGTTATATTCCGAAGCCTTTAACTTGTAACTTTTCCGCAATCGGACCTTGTAATTAGACTTGAATTCTTCCATTACTATTGTTTCAACCCATTTGAAGTATTGGAACAAGATTCGTGACAGTCGAAACAAGTTTGCTCCATCCATTAGTCAACGTCTCAAATTGGACTCAGTTTGTGTCTTACATTTCGAAGCCTATAACTTGTGACTTTTTCGCAACCGGACCTCGTAATTGGACTCAAACTCTTCTATCACTATTGTTTCAACACATTTGAAGTGTTGGAACAAGAATCGGGACAGTCGAAAGTAGTTCGCTACATCCGTGCGTCAATGTCTTTAATTGGACTCAGTTTGTGTGTTACATTACGGAGCCTATAACTTATGACTTTTTCGCAACCAGACCTCGTAATTGGACTCAAACTCTTCCATTACTATTATTTCAATAGATATGAAGTGTTGGAACAAGATTTGTGACAGTCGAAACAAGTTAGCTGCATCCATGCGTCAACGTCTCAAATTGGACTCAATTTGTGTCTTACATTCGTAAGCCTATAACTTGTGACTTTTTCGCAACCGGACCTCGTAATTGGTCTCAAACTCTTCCATTTCTATTGTTTCAACACATTTGGAGTGTTGGAACAAGATTCGTGATGGTGGAAACAAGTTAGCTCCATCCGTGCGTCAACGTCTCATATGGGACTCAGTTTGTGTGTTATATTCCGAAGCCTATAACTTGATACTTTTTCGCAACCGTGCCTCGTAATTGGACTCAAACTCTTCCATTACTATTGTTTCAACACATTTGAAGTGTTGGAACAAGATTCGTGACAGTGGAAACAAGTTAGCTCCATCTGTGCGTCAACGTCTCAAATTGGACTCAGTTTGTGTGTTATATTCCGAAGCCTTTAACTTGTAACTTTTCCGCAATCGGACCTTGTAATTAGACTTGAATTCTTCCATTACTATTGTTTCAACCAATTTGAAGTATTGGAACAAGATTCATGACAGTCGAAACAAGTTTGCTCCATCCATTAGTCAACGTCTCAAATTGGACTCAGTTTGTGTCTTACATTCCGAAGCCTATAACTTGTGACTTTTTCGCAACCGGACCTCGTAATTGGACTCAAACTCTTCCATCACTATTGTTTCAACACATTTGAAGTGTTGGAACAAGAATCGGGACAGTCGAAAGAAGTTAGCTACATCCGTGCGTCAATGTCTTTAATTGGACTCAGTTTATGTGTTACATTACGGAGCCTATAACTTGTGACTTTTTCGCAACCGGACCTCGTAATTGGACTCAAACTCTTCCATTACTATTATTTCAATAGATATGAATTGTTGGAACAAGATTCGTGACAGTCGAAACAAGTTAGCTGCATCCATGCGTCAACGTCTCAAATTGGACTCAATTTGTGTCTTACATTCCTAAGCCTATAACTTGTGACTTTTTCGCAACCGGACCTCGTAATTGGACTCAAACTCTTCCATTACTATTGTTTCAACACATTTGGAGTGTTGGAACAAGATTCGTGACGGTGGAAACAAGTTAGCTCCATCCGTGCGTCAACGTCTCATATTGGACTCAGTTTGTGTGTTATATTCCGAAGCCTATAACTTGAGACTTTTTCGCAACCGTACCTCGTAATTGGACTCAAACTCTTCCATTACTATTGTTTCAACACATTTGAAGTGTTGGAACAAGATTTGTGACAGTGGAAACAAGTTAGCTCCATCTGTGCGTCAACGTCTCAAATTGGACTCAGTTTGTGTGTTATATTCCGAAGCCTTTAACTTGTAACTTTTCCGCAATCGGACCTTGTAATTAGACTTGAATTCTTCCATTACTATTGTTTCAACCCATTTGAAGTATTGGAACAAGATTCGTGACAGTCGAAACAAGTTTGCTCCATCTATTAGTCAACGTCTCAAATTGGACTCAGTTTGTGTCTTACATTCCGAAGCCTATAACTTGTGACTTTTTCGCAACCGGACCTCGTAATTGGACTCAAACTCTTCCATCACTATTGTTTCAACACATTTGAAGTGTTGGAACAAGAATCGGGACAGTCGAAAGAAGTTAGCTACATCCGTGCGTCAATGTCTTTAATTGGACTTAGTTTGTGTGTTAGATTACGGAGCCTATAACTTGTGACTTTTTCGCAACCAGACCTCGTAATTGGACTCAAACTCTTCCATTACTATTATTTCAATAGATATGAAGTGTTGGAACAAGATTCGTGACAGTCGAAACAAGTTAGCTGCATCCATGCGTCAACGTCTCAAACTGGACTCAATTTGTGTCTTACATTCCTAAGCCTATAACTTGTGACTTTTTCGCAACCGGACCTCGTAATTGGACTCAAACTCTTCCATTACTATTGTTTCAACACATTTGTAGTGTTGGAACAAGATTCGTGACGGTGGAAACAAGTTAGCTCCATCCGTGCGTCAACGTCTCATATTGGACTCAGTTTGTGTGTTATATTCCGAAGCCTATAACTTGAGACTTTTTCGCAACCGTACCTCGTAATTGGACTCAAACTCTTCCATCACCATTGTTTCAACACATTTGAAGTGTTGGAACAAGATTCGTGACAGTGGAAACAAGTTAGCTCCATCTGTGCGTCAACGTCTCAAATTGGACTCAGTTTGTGTGTTATATTCCGAAGCCTTTAACTTGTAACTTTTCCGCAATCGGACCTTGTAATTAGACTTGAATTCTTCCATTACTATTGTTTCAACCCATTTGAAGAATTGGAACAAGATTCGTGACAGTCGAAACAAGTTTGCTCCATCCATTAGTCAACGTCTCAAATTGGACTCAGTTTGTGTCTTACATTCCGAAGCCTATAACTTGTGACTATTTCGCAACCGGACCTCGTAATTGGACTCAAACTCTTCCATCACTATTGTTTCAACACATTTGAAGTGTTGGAACACGATTCGGGACAGTCGAAACAAGTTAGCTCCATCCGTGCGTCAATGTCTTTAATTGGACTCAGTTTGGGTGTTACATTCCGAAGCCTATAACTTGTGACTTTTTCGCAACCGGACCTTGTAATTGGACTCGAACTCTTCCATTACTATTGTTTCAACACATTTGAAGTGTTGGAACAAGATTCGTGATAGTCGAAACAAGTTAGCTCCATCCGTGCGTCACCGTCTCAAATTGGACTCAGTTTGTGTGTTATATTCCGAAGCCTATAACTGGTGACTTTTTCGCAACCAGACCTCGTAATTGGACTCAAACTCTTCCATCACTATTGTTTCAACACATATGAAGTGTTGGAACAAGATTCGTGACAGTCGAAACAAGTTACTTCCATCCGTGCGTCAACGTCTCAAATTGGACTCAGTTTGTGTCTTACATTCCGAAGCCTATAACTTGTGACTTTTGCGCAACCAGACCTCGTAATTGGACTCAAACTCTTCCATCACTATTGTTTCAACACATTTGAAGTGTTGGAACAAGATTCGGGACAGTCGAAACAAGTTAGCTCCATCCGTGCGTCAATGTCTTTATTTGGACACAGTTTGTGTGTAATATTCCGAAGCCTATAACTTGTGACTCTTTCGCAACCAGACCTCGTAATTGGACTCAAACACTTCCATCACTATTGTTTCAACACATATGAAGTGTTGGAACAAGATTCGTGACAGTCGAAACAAGGTAGCTCCATCCATGCGTCAACGTCTCAAATTGGACTCAGTTTGTGTCTTACATTCCGAAGCCTATAAATTTTGACTTTTTCGCAACCAGACCTCGTAATTGGACTCAAACTCTTCCATTACTATTGTTTCAACAGATTTTAAGTGTTGAAACAAGATTTGGGACAGTCGAAACAAGTTAGCTCCATCCGTGCGTCAACGTCTCAAATTGGACTCAGTTTGTGTGTTACATTCCGAAGCCTATAACTTTTGACATTTGCGCAACCAGACCTCGTAATTGGACTCAAACTCTTCCATTACTATTGTTTCAAAAGATTTTAATTGTTGGAACAAGATTTGGGACAGTTGAAACAAGTTAACTCCATCCGTCCGTCAACGTCTCAAATTGGACTCAGTTTGTGTCTTACATTCCGAAGCCTATAACTTGTGACTTTTGCGCAACCAGACCTCGTAATTGGACTCAAACTTTTCCATCACTGTTGTTTCAACACATTTGAAGTGTTAGAACAAGATTCGGGACAGTCGAAACAAGTTAGCTCCATCCGTGCATCAATGTCTTTATTTGGACACAGTTTGTGTGTTACATTACGAAGCCTATAACTTGTGACTTTGTCGCAACCGGACCTCGTAATTGGACTCAAACTCTTCCATTACTATTGTTTCAACACATTTGAAGTGTTGGAACAAGATTCGTGATAGTCGAAACAAGTTAGCTCCATCCGTGCGTCAACGTCTCAAATTGGACTCAGTTTGTGTGTAATATTCCGAAGCCTATAACTTGTGACTTTTTCGCAACCAGACCTCGTAATTGGACTCAAACTCTTCCATCACTATTGTTTCAACACATATGAAGTGTTGGAATAAGATTCGTGACAGTCGAAACAAGGTAGCTGCATCCATGCGTCAACGTCTCAAATTGGACTCAATTTGTGTTTTACATTACTAAGCCTATAACTTGTAACTTTTTCGCAACCGGACCTCGTAATTGGACTCAAACTCTTCCATTACTATTGTTTCAACACATTTGGAGTGTTGAAATAAGATTCGTGACGGTGGAAACAAGTTAGCTCCATCCGTGCGTCAACGTCTCATATTGGACTCAGTTTGTGTGTTATATTCCGAAGCCTATAACTTGGGACTTTTTCGCAACCGTACCTCGTAATTAGACTCAAACTCTTCCATTACTATTGTTTCAACACATTTGAAGTGTTGGAACAAGATTCGGGACAGTCGAAACAAGTTAGCTCCATCCGTGCGTCAATGTCTTTAATTGGACTCAGTTTGGGTGTTACATTCCGAAGCCTATAACTTGTGACTTTTTCGCAACCGGACCTCGTAATTGGACTCGAACTCTTCCATTACTATTGTTTCAACACATTTGAAGTGTTGGAACAAGATTCGTGATAGTCGAAACAAGTTAGCTCCATCCGTGCGTCAACGTCTCAAATTGGACTCAGTTTGTGTGTTATATTCCGAAGCCTATAACTTGTGACTTTTTCGCAACCGGACCTCGTAATTGGACTCAAACTCTTCCATTACTATTGTTTCAACACATTTGTAGTGTTGGAACAAGATTCGTGACGGTGGAAACAAGTTAGCTCCATCCGTGCGTCAACGTCTCATATTGGACTCAGTTTGTGTGTTATATTCCGAAGCCTATAACTTGAGACTTTTTCGCAACCGTACCTCGTAATTGGACTCAAACTCTTCCATCACCATTGTTTCAACACATTTGAAGTGTTGGAACAAGATTCGTGACAGTGGAAACAAGTTAGCTCCATCTGTGCGTCAACGTCTCAAATTGGACTCAGTTTGTGTGTTATATTCCGAAGCCTTTAACTTGTAACTTTTCCGCAATCGGACCTTGTAATTAGACTTGAATTCTTCCATTACTATTGTTTCAACCCATTTGAAGAATTGGAACAAGATTCGTGACAGTCGAAACAAGTTTGCTCCATCCATTAGTCAACGTCTCAAATTGGACTCAGTTTGTGTCTTACATTCCGAAGCCTATAACTTGTGACTATTTCGCAACCGGACCTCGTAATTGGACTCAAACTCTTCCATCACTATTGTTTCAACACATTTGAAGTGTTGGAACACGATTCGGGACAGTCGAAACAAGTTAGCTCCATCCGTGCGTCAATGTCTTTAATTGGACTCAGTTTGGGTGTTACATTCCGAAGCCTATAACTTGTGACTTTTTCGCAACCGGACCTTGTAATTGGACTCGAACTCTTCCATTACTATTGTTTCAACACATTTGAAGTGTTGGAACAAGATTCGTGATAGTCGAAACAAGTTAGCTCCATCCGTGCGTCACCGTCTCAAATTGGACTCAGTTTGTGTGTTATATTCCGAAGCCTATAACTGGTGACTTTTTCGCAACCAGACCTCGTAATTGGACTCAAACTCTTCCATCACTATTGTTTCAACACATATGAAGTGTTGGAACAAGATTCGTGACAGTCGAAACAAGTTACTTCCATCCGTGCGTCAACGTCTCAAATTGGACTCAGTTTGTGTCTTACATTCCGAAGCCTATAACTTGTGACTTTTGCGCAACCAGACCTCGTAATTGGACTCAAACTCTTCCATCACTATTGTTTCAACACATTTGAAGTGTTGGAACAAGATTCGGGACAGTCGAAACAAGTTAGCTCCATCCGTGCGTCAATGTCTTTATTTGGACACAGTTTGTGTGTAATATTCCGAAGCCTATAACTTGTGACTCTTTCGCAACCAGACCTCGTAATTGGACTCAAACACTTCCATCACTATTGTTTCAACACATATGAAGTGTTGGAACAAGATTCGTGACAGTCGAAACAAGGTAGCTCCATCCATGCGTCAACGTCTCAAATTGGACTCAGTTTGTGTCTTACATTCCGAAGCCTATAAATTTTGACTTTTTCGCAACCAGACCTCGTAATTGGACTCAAACTCTTCCATTACTATTGTTTCAACAGATTTTAAGTGTTGAAACAAGATTTGGGACAGTCGAAACAAGTTAGCTCCATCCGTGCGTCAACGTCTCAAATTGGACTCAGTTTGTGTGTTACATTCCGAAGCCTATAACTTTTGACATTTGCGCAACCAGACCTCGTAATTGGACTCAAACTCTTCCATTACTATTGTTTCAAAAGATTTTAATTGTTGGAACAAGATTTGGGACAGTTGAAACAAGTTAACTCCATCCGTCCGTCAACGTCTCAAATTGGACTCAGTTTGTCTCTTACATTCCGAAGCCTATAACTTGTGACTTTTGCGCAACCAGACCTCGTAATTGGACTCAAACTTTTCCATCACTGTTGTTTCAACACATTTGAAGTGTTAGAACAAGATTCGGGACAGTCGAAACAAGTTAGCTCCATCCGTGCATCAATGTCTTTATTTGGACACAGTTTGTGTGTTACATTACGAAGCCTATAACTTGTGACTTTGTCGCAACCGGACCTCGTAATTGGACTCAAACTCTTCCATTACTATTGTTTCAACACATTTGAAGTGTTGGAACAAGATTCGTGATAGTCGAAACAAGTTAGCTCCATCCGTGCGTCAACGTCTCAAATTGGACTCAGTTTGTGTGTAATATTCCGAAGCCTATAACTTGTGACTTTTTCGCAACCAGACCTCGTAATTGGACTCAAACTCTTCCATCACTATTGTTTCAACACATATGAAGTGTTGGAATAAGATTCGTGACAGTCGAAACAAGGTAGCTGCATCCATGCGTCAACGTCTCAAATTGGACTCAATTTGTGTTTTACATTACTAAGCCTATAACTTGTAACTTTTTCGCAACCGGACCTCGTAATTGGACTCAAACTCTTCCATTACTATTGTTTCAACACATTTGGAGTGTTGAAATAAGATTCGTGACGGTGGAAACAAGTTAGCTCCATCCGTGCGTCAACGTCTCATATTGGACTCAGTTTGTGTGTTATATTCCGAAGCCTATAACTTGGGACTTTTTCGCAACCGTACCTCGTAATTAGACTCAAACTCTTCCATTACTATTGTTTCAACACATTTGAAGTGTTGGAACAAGATTCGGGACAGTCGAAACAAGTTAGCTCCATCCGTGCGTCAATGTCTTTAATTGGACTCAGTTTGGGTGTTACATTCCGAAGCCTATAACTTGTGACTTTTTCGCAACCGGACCTCGTAATTGGACTCGAACTCTTCCATTACTATTGTTTCAACACATTTGAAGTGTTGGAACAAGATTCGTGATAGTCGAAACAAGTTAGCTCCATCCGTGCGTCAACGTCTCAAATTGGACTCAGTTTGTGTGTTATATTCCGAAGCCTATAACTTGTGACTTTTTCGCAACCGGACCTCGTAATTGGACTCAAACTCTTCCATTACTATTGTTTCAACACATTTGTAGTGTTGGAACAAGATTCGTGACGGTGGAAACAAGTTAGCTCCATCCGTGCGTCAACGTCTCATATTGGACTCAGTTTGTGTGTTATATTCCGAAGCCTATAACTTGAGACTTTTTCGCAACCGTACCTCGTAATTGGACTCAAACTCTTCCATCACCATTGTTTCAACACATTTGAAGTGTTGGAACAAGATTCGTGACAGTGGAAACAAGTTAGCTCCATCTGTGCGTCAACGTCTCAAATTGGACTCAGTTTGTGTGTTATATTCCGAAGCCTTTAACTTGTAACTTTTCCGCAATCGGACCTTGTAATTAGACTTGAATTCTTCCATTACTATTGTTTCAACCCATTTGAAGAATTGGAACAAGATTCGTGACAGTCGAAACAAGTTTGCTCCATCCATTAGTCAACGTCTCAAATTGGACTCAGTTTGTGTCTTACATTCCGAAGCCTATAACTTGTGACTATTTCGCAACCGGACCTCGTAATTGGACTCAAACTCTTCCATCACTATTGTTTCAACACATTTGAAGTGTTGGAACACGATTCGGGACAGTCGAAACAAGTTAGCTCCATCCGTGCGTCAATGTCTTTAATTGGACTCAGTTTGGGTGTTACATTCCGAAGCCTATAACTTGTGACTTTTTCGCAACCGGACCTTGTAATTGGACTCGAACTCTTCCATTACTATTGTTTCAACACATTTGAAGTGTTGGAACAAGATTCGTGATAGTCGAAACAAGTTAGCTCCATCCGTGCGTCACCGTCTCAAATTGGACTCAGTTTGTGTGTTATATTCCGAAGCCTATAACTGGTGACTTTTTCGCAACCAGACCTCGTAATTGGACTCAAACTCTTCCATCACTATTGTTTCAACACATATGAAGTGTTGGAACAAGATTCGTGACAGTCGAAACAAGTTACTTCCATCCGTGCGTCAACGTCTCAAATTGGACTCAGTTTGTGTCTTACATTCCGAAGCCTATAACTTGTGACTTTTGCGCAACCAGACCTCGTAATTGGACTCAAACTCTTCCATCACTATTGTTTCAACACATTTGAAGTGTTGGAACAAGATTCGGGACAGTCGAAACAAGTTAGCTCCATCCGTGCGTCAATGTCTTTATTTGGACACAGTTTGTGTGTAATATTCCGAAGCCTATAACTTGTGACTCTTTCGCAACCAGACCTCGTAATTGGACTCAAACACTTCCATCACTATTGTTTCAACACATATGAAGTGTTGGAACAAGATTCGTGACAGTCGAAACAAGGTAGCTCCATCCATGCGTCAACGTCTCAAATTGGACTCAGTTTGTGTCTTACATTCCGAAGCCTATAAATTTTGACTTTTTCGCAACCAGACCTCGTAATTGGACTCAAACTCTTCCATTACTATTGTTTCAACAGATTTTAAGTGTTGAAACAAGATTTGGGACAGTCGAAACAAGTTAGCTCCATCCGTGCGTCAACGTCTCAAATTGGACTCAGTTTGTGTGTTACATTCCGAAGCCTATAACTTTTGACATTTGCGCAACCAGACCTCGTAATTGGACTCAAACTCTTCCATTACTATTGTTTCAAAAGATTTTAATTGTTGGAACAAGATTTGGGACAGTTGAAACAAGTTAACTCCATCCGTCCGTCAACGTCTCAAATTGGACTCAGTTTGTGTCTTACATTCCGAAGCCTATAACTTGTGACTTTTGCGCAACCAGACCTCGTAATTGGACTCAAACTTTTCCATCACTGTTGTTTCAACACATTTGAAGTGTTAGAACAAGATTCGGGACAGTCGAAACAAGTTAGCTCCATCCGTGCATCAATGTCTTTATTTGGACACAGTTTGTGTGTTACATTACGAAGCCTATAACTTGTGACTTTGTCGCAACCGGACCTCGTAATTGGACTCAAACTCTTCCATTACTATTGTTTCAACACATTTGAAGTGTTGGAACAAGATTCGTGATAGTCGAAACAAGTTAGCTCCATCCGTGCGTCAACGTCTCAAATTGGACTCAGTTTGTGTGTAATATTCCGAAGCCTATAACTTGTGACTTTTTCGCAACCAGACCTCGTAATTGGACTCAAACTCTTCCATCACTATTGTTTCAACACATATGAAGTGTTGGAATAAGATTCGTGACAGTCGAAACAAGGTAGCTGCATCCATGCGTCAACGTCTCAAATTGGACTCAATTTGTGTTTTACATTACTAAGCCTATAACTTGTAACTTTTTCGCAACCGGACCTCGTAATTGGACTCAAACTCTTCCATTACTATTGTTTCAACACATTTGTAGTGTTGGAACAAGATTCGTGACGGTGGAAACAAGTTAGCTCCATCCGTGCGTCAACGTCTCATATTGGACTCAGTTTGTGTGTTATATTCCGAAGCCTATAACTTGAGACTTTTTCGCAACCGTACCTCGTAATTGGACTCAAACTCTTCCATCACCATTGTTTCAACACATTTGAAGTGTTGGAACAAGATTCGTGACAGTGGAAACAAGTTAGCTCCATCTGTGCGTCAACGTCTCAAATTGGACTCAGTTTGTGTGTTATATTCCGAAGCCTTTAACTTGTAACTTTTCCGCAATCGGACCTTGTAATTAGACTTGAATTCTTCCATTACTATTGTTTCAACCCATTTGAAGAATTGGAACAAGATTCGTGACAGTCGAAACAAGTTTGCTCCATCCATTAGTCAACGTCTCAAATTGGACTCAGTTTGTGTCTTACATTCCGAAGCCTATAACTTGTGACTATTTCGCAACCGGACCTCGTAATTGGACTCAAACTCTTCCATCACTATTGTTTCAACACATTTGAAGTGTTGGAACACGATTCGGGACAGTCGAAACAAGTTAGCTCCATCCGTGCGTCAATGTCTTTAATTGGACTCAGTTTGGGTGTTACATTCCGAAGCCTATAACTTGTGACTTTTTCGCAACCGGACCTTGTAATTGGACTCGAACTCTTCCATTACTATTGTTTCAACACATTTGAAGTGTTGGAACAAGATTCGTGATAGTCGAAACAAGTTAGCTCCATCCGTGCGTCACCGTCTCAAATTGGACTCAGTTTGTGTGTTATATTCCGAAGCCTATAACTGGTGACTTTTTCGCAACCAGACCTCGTAATTGGACTCAAACTCTTCCATCACTATTGTTTCAACACATATGAAGTGTTGGAACAAGATTCGTGACAGTCGAAACAAGTTACTTCCATCCGTGCGTCAACGTCTCAAATTGGACTCAGTTTGTGTCTTACATTCCGAAGCCTATAACTTGTGACTTTTGCGCAACCAGACCTCGTAATTGGACTCAAACTCTTCCATCACTATTGTTTCAACACATTTGAAGTGTTGGAACAAGATTCGGGACAGTCGAAACAAGTTAGCTCCATCCGTGCGTCAATGTCTTTATTTGGACACAGTTTGTGTGTAATATTCCGAAGCCTATAACTTGTGACTCTTTCGCAACCAGACCTCGTAATTGGACTCAAACACTTCCATCACTATTGTTTCAACACATATGAAGTGTTGGAACAAGATTCGTGACAGTCGAAACAAGGTAGCTCCATCCATGCGTCAACGTCTCAAATTGGACTCAGTTTGTGTCTTACATTCCGAAGCCTATAAATTTTGACTTTTTCGCAACCAGACCTCGTAATTGGACTCAAACTCTTCCATTACTATTGTTTCAACAGATTTTAAGTGTTGAAACAAGATTTGGGACAGTCGAAACAAGTTAGCTCCATCCGTGCGTCAACGTCTCAAATTGGACTCAGTTTGTGTGTTACATTCCGAAGCCTATAACTTTTGACATTTGCGCAACCAGACCTCGTAATTGGACTCAAACTCTTCCATTACTATTGTTTCAAAAGATTTTAATTGTTGGAACAAGATTTGGGACAGTTGAAACAAGTTAACTCCATCCGTCCGTCAACGTCTCAAATTGGACTCAGTTTGTGTCTTACATTCCGAAGCCTATAACTTGTGACTTTTGCGCAACCAGACCTCGTAATTGGACTCAAACTTTTCCATCACTGTTGTTTCAACACATTTGAAGTGTTAGAACAAGATTCGGGACAGTCGAAACAAGTTAGCTCCATCCGTGCATCAATGTCTTTATTTGGACACAGTTTGTGTGTTACATTACGAAGCCTATAACTTGTGACTTTGTCGCAACCGGACCTCGTAATTGGACTCAAACTCTTCCATTACTATTGTTTCAACACATTTGAAGTGTTGGAACAAGATTCGTGATAGTCGAAACAAGTTAGCTCCATCCGTGCGTCAACGTCTCAAATTGGACTCAGTTTGTGTGTAATATTCCGAAGCCTATAACTTGTGACTTTTTCGCAACCAGACCTCGTAATTGGACTCAAACTCTTCCATCACTATTGTTTCAACACATATGAAGTGTTGGAATAAGATTCGTGACAGTCGAAACAAGGTAGCTGCATCCATGCGTCAACGTCTCAAATTGGACTCAATTTGTGTTTTACATTACTAAGCCTATAACTTGTAACTTTTTCGCAACCGGACCTCGTAATTGGACTCAAACTCTTCCATTACTATTGTTTCAACACATTTGGAGTGTTGAAATAAGATTCGTGACGGTGGAAACAAGTTAGCTCCATCCGTGCGTCAACGTCTCATATTGGACTCAGTTTGTGTGTTATATTCCGAAGCCTATAACTTGGGACTTTTTCGCAACCGTACCTCGTAATTAGACTCAAACTCTTCCATTACTATTGTTTCAACACATTTGAAGTGTTGGAACAAGATTCGGGACAGTCGAAACAAGTTAGCTCCATCCGTGCGTCAATGTCTTTAATTGGACTCAGTTTGGGTGTTACATTCCGAAGCCTATAACTTGTGACTTTTTCGCAACCGGACCTCGTAATTGGACTCGAACTCTTCCATTACTATTGTTTCAACACATTTGAAGTGTTGGAACAAGATTCGTGATAGTCGAAACAAGTTAGCTCCATCCGTGCGTCAACGTCTCAAATTGGACTCAGTTTGTGTGTTATATTCCGAAGCCTATAACTTGTGACTTTTTCGCAACCGGACCTCGTAATTGGACTCGAACTCTTCCATTACTATTGTTTCAACACATATGAAGTGTTGGAACAAGATTCGTGACAGTCGAAACAGGTTACTTCCATCCGTGCGTCAACGTCTCAAATTGGACTCAGTTTGTGTCTTACATTCCGAAGCCTATAACTTGTGACTTTTGCGCAACCAGACCACGTAATTGGACTCAAACTCTTCCATCACTATTGTTTCAACACATTTGAAGTGTTGGAACAAGATTCGGGACAGTCGAAACAAGTTAGCTCCATCCGTGCGTCAATGTCTTTATTTGGACACAGTTTGTGTGTTACATTACGAAGCCTATAACTTGTGACTTTTTCGCAACCGAACCTCGTAATTGGACTCAAACTCTTCCGTTACTATTGTTTCAACACATTTGAAGTGTTGGAACAAGATTCGTGATAGTCAAAACAAGTTAGCTCCATCCGTGCGTCAACGTCTCAAATTGGACTCAGTTTGTGTGTAATATTCCGAAGCCTATAACTTGTGACTTATTCGCAACCAGACCTCGTAATTGGACTCAAACTCTTCCATCACTATTGTTTCAACACATATGAAGTGTTGGAACAAGATTCGTGACAGTCGAAACAAGGTAGCTCCATCCATGCGTCAACGTCTCAAATTGGACTCAGTTTGTGTCTTACATTCCGAAGCCTATAAATTATGACTTTTTCGCAACCAGACCTCGTAATTGGACTCAAACTCTTCCATTACTATTGTTTCAACAGATTTTAAGTGTTGAAACAAGATTTGGGACAGTCAAAATAAGTTAGCTCCATCCGTGCGTCAACGTCTCAAATTGGACTCAGTTTTGTGTTACATTCCGAAGCCTATAACTTTTGACATTTGCGCAACCAGACCTCGTAATTGGACTCAAACTCTTCCATTACTATTGTTTCAAAAGATTTTAAATGTTGGAACAAGATTTGGGATAGTCGAAACAAGTTAACTCCATCCGTGCGTCAACGTCTCAAATTGGACTCAGTTTGTGTGTTACATTCCGAAGCCTATAACTTGTAACTTTTGCGCAACCAGACCTCGTAATTTGACTCAAACTCTTCCATTACTATTGTTTCAACAGATTTGAATTGTTGGAACAAGATTTGGGACAGTCGAAACAAGTTAACTCCATCCGTGCGTCAACGTCTCAAATTGGACTCAGTTTGTGTTTTACATTCCGAAGCCTATAACTTCTGATATTTGCGCAACCAGACCTCGTAATTGGACTCAAACTCTTCCTTCACTATTGTTTCAACATATTTGAAGTGTTGGAACAAGATACGGGACAGTCGTAACAAGTTAGCTCCATCCGTGCTTCAATGTCTTTAATTGGACTCAGTTTGTGTCTTACATTCCGAAGCCTATAACTTGTGACTTTTTCGCAACCGGACCTCGTAATTGGACTCAAACTCTTCCATTACTATTGTTTCAACACATTTGGAGTGTTGGAACAAGATTCGTTGCGGTGGAAACAAGTTAGCTCCCTCCGTGCGTCAACGTCTCATATTGGACTCAGTTTGTGTGTTATATTCCGAAGCCTATAACTTGGGACTTTTTCGCAACCGGACCTCGTAATTGGACTCAAACTCTTCCATTACTATTGTTTCAACAGATTTTAATTGTTGGAACAAGATTTGGGACAGTCGAAACAAGTTAACTCCATCCGTGCGTCAACGTCTGAAATTGGACTCAGTTTGTGTTTTACATTCCGAAGCCTATAACTTCTGACTTTTGCGCAACCAGACCTCGTAATTGGACTCAAACTCTTCCTTCACTATTGTTTCAACATATTTGAAGTGTTGGAACAAGATACGGGACAGTCGAAACAAGTTAACTCCATCCGTGCGTCAATATCTTTAATTGGACTCAGTTTGGGTGTTAGATTCCGAAGCCTATAACTTGTGTCTTTTTCGCAACCAGACCTCGTAATTGGACTCAAACTCTTCCATTACTATTGTTTCAACAGATTTTAAGTGTTGAAACAAGATTTGGGACAGTCGAAACAAGTTAGCTCCATCCGTGCGTCAATGTCTTTAATTGGACTCAGTTTGGGTGTTACATTCCGAAGCCTATAACTTGTGACTTTTTCGCAACCAGACCTCGTAATTGGACTCAAACTCTTCCAGTACTATTGTATCAACAGATTTTAAGTGTTGAAACAAGATTTGGGACAGTCGAAACAAGTTAGCTCCATCCGTGCGTCAACGTCTCAAATTGGACTCAGTTTGTGTGTTACATTCCGAAGCCTATAACTTTTGACATTTGCGCAACCAGACCTCGTAATTGGACTCAAACTCTTCCATTACTATTGTTTCAAAAGATTTTAAATGTTGGAACAAGATTTGGGACAGTCGAAACAAGTTAACTCCATCCGTGCGTCAACGTCTCAAATTGGACTCAGTTTGTGTGTTACATTCCGAAGCCTATAACTTGTGACTTTTGCGCAACCAGACCTCGTAATTGGACTCAAACTCTTCCATTTCTATTGTTTCAACAGATTTTAATTGTTGGAACAAGATTTGGGACAGTCCAAACAAGTTAACTCCATCCGTGCGTCAACGTCTCAAATTGGACTCAGTTTGTGTTTTACATTCCGAAGCCTATAACTTCTGACTTTTGCGCAACCAGACCTCGTAATTGGACTCAAACTCTTCCTTCACTATTGTTTCAATATATTTGAAGTGTTGGAACAAGATTCGTGACAGTCGAAACAAGTTACTTCCATCCGTGCGTCAACGTCTCAAATTGGACTCAGTTTGTGTCTTACATTCCGAAGTCTATAACTTGTGACTTTTGCGCAACCAGACCTCGTAATTGGACTTAAACTTTTCCATCACTATTGTTTCAACACATTTGAAGTGTTGGAACAAGATTCGGGACAGTCGAAACAAGTTAGCTCCATCCGTGCATCAATGTCTTTATTTGGACACAGTTTGTGTGTTACATTACGAAGCCTATAACTTGTGACTTTTTCGCAACCGGACCTCGTAATTGGACTCAAACTCTTCCATTACTATTGTTTCAACACATTTGAAGTGTTGGAACAAGATTCGTGATAGTCGAAACAAGTTAGCTCCATCCGTGCGTCAACGTTTCAAATTGGACTCAGTTTGTGTGTAATATTCCGAAGCCTATAACTTGTGACTTTTTCGCAACCAGACCTTGTAATTGGACTCAAACTCTTCCATCACTATTGTTTGAACACATATGAAGTGTTGGAATAAGATTCGTGACAGTCGAAACAAGGTAGCTGCATCCATGCGTCAACGTCTCAAATTGGACTCAATTTGTGTCTTACATTCCTAAGCCTATAACTTGTGACTTTTTCGCAACCGGACCTCGTAATTGGACTCAAACTCTTCAATTACTATTGTTTCAACACATTTGGAGTGTTGGAACAAGATTCGTCACGGTGGAAACAAGTTAGCTCCATCCGTGCGTCAACGTCTCATATTGGACTCAGTTTGTGTGTTATATTCCGAAGCCTATAACTTAGGACTTTTTCGCAACCGTACCTCGTAATTGGACTCAAACTCTTCCATTACTATTGTTTCAACACATTTGAAGTGTTGGAACAAGATTCGGGACAGTCGAAACAAGTTAGCTCCATCCGTGCGTCAATGTCTTTAATTGGACTCAGTTTGGGTGTTACATTCCGAAGCCTATAACTTGTGACTTTTTCGCAACCGGACCTCGTAATTGGACTCGAACTCTTCCATTACTTTTGTTTCAACACATTTGAAGTGTTGGAACAAGATTCGTGATAGTCGAAACAAGTTAGCTCCATCCGTGCGTCAATGTCTCAAATTGGACTCAGTTTGTGTGTAATATTCCGAAGCCTATAACTTGTGACTTTTTCGGAACCGGACCTCGTAATTGACTCAAACTCTTCCATTACTATTGTTTCAACACATTTGAAGTGTTGGAACAAGATTCGTGATAGTCAAAACAAGTTAGCTCCATCCGTGCGTCAACGTCTCAAATTGGACTCAGTTTGTGTGTAATATTCCGAAGCCTATAACTTGTGACTTTTTCGCAACCAGACCTCGTAATTGGACTCAAACTCTTCCATCACTATTGTTTCAACACATATGAAGTGTTGGAACAAGATTCGTGACAGTCGAAACAAGTTACTTCCATCCGTGCGTCAACGTCTCAAATTGGACTCAGTTTGTGTCTTACATTCCGAAGCCTATAACTTGTGACTTTTGCGCAACCAGACCTCGTAATTGGACTCAAACTCTTTCCATCACTATTGTTTCAACACATTTGAAGTGTTGGAACAAGATTCGGGACAGTCGAAACAAGTTAGCTCCATCCGTGCATCAATGTCTTTATTTGGACACAGTTTGTGTGTTACATTACGAAGCCTATAACTTGTGACTTTTCGCAACCGGACCTCGTAATTGGACTCAAACACTTCCATTACTATTGTTTCAACACATTTGAAGTGTTGGAACAAGATTCGTGATAGTCGAAACAAGTTAACTCCATCCGTGCGTCAACGTCTCAAATTGGACTCAGTTTGTGTGTAATATTCCGAAGCCTATAACTTGTGACTTTTTCGTAACCAGACCTCGTAATTGGACTCAAACTCTTCCATCACTATTGTTTCAACACATATGAAGTGTTGGAATAAGATTCGTGACAGTCGAAACAAGGTAGCTGCATCCATGCGTCAACGTCTCAAATTGGACTCAATTTGTGTCTTACATTCCTAAGCCTATAACTTGTGACTTTTTCGCAACCGGACCTCGTAATTGGACTCAAACTCTTCCATTACTATTGTTTCAACACATTTGGAGTGTTTGGACAAGATTCGTGACGGTGGAAACAAGTTAGCTCCATCCGTGCGTCAACGTCTCATATTGGACTCAGTTTGTGTGTTATATTCCGAAGCCTATAACATGGGACTTTTTCGCAACCGGACCTCGTAATTGGACTCAAACTCTTCCATTACTATTGTTTCAACAGATTTTAATTGTTGGAACAAGATTTGGGACAGTCAAAACAAGTTAACTCCATCCGTGCGTCAACGTCTCAAATTGGACTCAGTTTGTGTTTTACATTCCGAAGCCTATAACTTCTGACTTTTGCGCAACCAGACCTCGTAATTGGACTCAAACTCTTCCTTCACTATTGTTTCAACATATTTGAAGTGTTGGAACAAGATACGGGACAGTCGAAACAAGTTAACTCCATCCGTGCGTTAATGTCTTTAATTGTACTCAGTTTGGGTGTTACATTCCGAAGCCTATAACTTGTGACTTTTTCGCAACCAGACCTCGTAATTGGACTCAAACTCTTCCATTACTATTGTTTCAACAGATTTTAGGTGTTGAAACAAGATTTGGGACAGTCGAAACAAGTTAGCTCCATCCGTGCGTCAATGTCTTTAATTGGACTCAGTTTGGGTGTTACATTCCGAAGCCTATAACTTGTGACTTTTTCGCAACCAGACCTCGTAATTGGACTCAAACTCTTCCATTACTATTGTTTCAACAGATTTTAAGTGTTGAAACAAGATTTGGGACAGTAGAAACAAGTTAGCTCCATCCGTGCGTCAACGTCTCATATTGGACTCAGTTTTTGTGTTATATTCCGAAGCCTATAACTTGAGACTTTTTCGCAAACCGTACCTCGTAATGGACTCAAACTCTTCCATTACTATTGTTTCAACACATTTGAAGTGTTGGAACAAGATTCGTGACAGTGGAAACAAGTTAGCTCCATCTGTGCGTCAACGTCTCAAATTGGACTCAGTTTGTGTGTTATATTCCGAAGCCTGTAACTTGTAACTTTTCCGCAATCGGACCTTGTAATTAGACTTGAATTCTTACATTACTATTGTTTCAACCCATTTGAAGTATTGGAACAAGATTCGTGACAGTCGAAACAAGTTTGCTCCATCCATTAGTCAACGTCTCAAATTGGACTCAGTTTGTGTCTTACATTCCGAAGCCTATAACTTGTGACTTTTTCGCAACCGGACCTCGTAATTGGACTCAAACTCTTCCATCACTATTGGTTCAACACATTTGAAGTGTTGGAACAAGAATCGGGACAGTCGAAAGAAGTTAGCTACATCCGTGCGTCAATGTCTTTAATTTGACTCAGTTTGGGTGTTACATTCCGAAGCCTATAACTTGTGACTTTTTCGCAACCGGACCTTGTAATTGGACTCGAACTCTTCCATTACTATTGTTTCAACACATTTGAAGTGTTGGAACAAGATTCGGGATAGTCGAAACAAGTTAGCTCCATCCGTGCGTCAATGTCTTTAATTTGACTCAGTTTGGGTGTTACATTCCGAAGCCTATAACTTGTGACTTTTTCGCAACCGGACCTCGTAATTGGACTCGAACTCTTCCATTACTATTGTTTCAACACATTTGAAGAGTTGGAACAAGATTCGTGATAGTCGAAACAAGTTAGCTCCATCCGTGCGTCAACGTTTAAAATTGGACTCAGTTTGTGTGTTATATTCCGAAGCCTATAACTGGTGACTTTTTCGCAACCAGACCTCGTAATTGGACTCAAACTCTTCCATCACTATTGTTTCAACACATATGAAGTGTTGGAACAAGATTCGTGACAGTCGAAACAAGTTACTTCCATCCGTGCGTCAACGTCTCAAATTGGACTCAGTTTGTGTGTTACATTCCGAAGCCTATAACTTGTGACTTTTGCGCAACCGGACCTCGTAATTGGACTCAAACTGTTCCATCACTATTGTTTCAACACATTTGAAGTGTTGGAACAAGATTCGGGACAGTCGAAACAAGTTAGCTCCATCCGTGCGTCAATGTCTTTATTTGGACACAGTTTGTGTGTTACATTACGAAGCCTGTAACTTGTGACTTTTTCGCAACCGGACCTCGTAATTGGACTCAAACTCTTCCATTACTATTGTTTCAACACATTTGAAGTGTTGGAACAAGATTCGTGATAGTCAAAACAAGTTAGCTCCATCCGTGCGTCAACGTCTCAAATTGGACTCAGTTTGTGTGTAATATTCCGAAGCCTATAACTTGTGACTTTTTCGCAACCAGACCTCGTAATTGGACTCAAACACTTCCATCACTATTGTTTCAACACATATGAAGTGTTGGAACAAGATTCGTGACAGTCGAAACAAGGTAGCTCCATCCATGCGTCAACGTCTCAAATTGGACTCAGTTTGTGTCTTACATTCCGAAGCCTATAAATTATGACTTTTTCGCAACCAGACCTCGTAATTGGACTCAAACTCTTCCATTACTATTGTTTCAACAGATTTTAAGTGTTGAAACAAGATTTGGGACAGTCGAAACAAGTTAGCTCCATCCGTGCGTCAACGTCTCAAATTGGACTCAGTTTGTGTGTTACATTCCGAAGCCTATAACTTTTGACATTTGCGCAACCAGACCTCGTAATTGGACTCAAACTCTTCCATTACTATTGTTTCAAAAGATTTTAAATGTTGGAACAAGATTTGGGACAGTCGAAACAAGTTAACTCCATCCGTGCGTCAACGTCTCAAATTGGACTCAGTTTGTGTCTTACATTCCGAAGCCTATAACTTGTGCCTTTTGCGCAACCAGACCTCGTAATTGGACTCAAACTTTTCCATCACTGTTGTTTCAACACATTTGAAGTGTTGGAACAAGATTCGGGACAGTCGAAACAAGTTAGCTCCATCCGTGCATCAATGTCTTTATTTGGACACAGTTTGTGTGTTACATTACGAAGCCTATAACTTGTGACTTTTTCGCAACCGGACCTCGTAATTGGACTCAAACTCTTCCATTACTATTGTTTTAACACATTTGAAGTGTTGGAACAAGATTCGTGATAGTCGAAACAAGTTAGCTCCATCCGTGCGTCAATGTCTTTAATTGGACTCAGTTTGAGTGTTACATTCCGAAGCCTATAACTTGTGACTTTTTCGCAACCGGACCTCGTAATTGGACTCGAACTCTTCCATTACTATTGTTTCTACACATTTGAAGTGTTGGAACAAGATTCGTGATAGTCGAAACAAGTTAGCTCCATCCGTGCGTCAACGTCTCAAATTGGACTCAGTTTGTGTGTTATATTCCGAAGCCTATAACTTGGGACTTTTTCGCAACCGTACCTCGTTAATTGGACTCAAACTCTTCCATTACTATTGTTTCAACACATTTGAAGTGTTGGAACAAGATTCGGGACAGTCGAAACAAGTTAGCTCCATCCGTGCGTCAATGTCTTTAATTGGACTCAGTTTGGGTGTTACATTCCGAAGCCTATAACTTGTGACTTTTTCGCAACCGGACCTCGTAATTGGACTCGAACTCTTCCATTACTATTGTTTCAACACATTTGAAGTGTTGGAACAAGATTCGTGATAGTCGAAACAAGTTAGCTCCATCCGTGCGTCAACGTCTCAAATTGGACTCAGTTTGTGTGTTACATTCCGATGCCTATAACTTTTGACATTTGCGCAACCAGACCTCGTAATTGGACTCAAACTCTTCCATTACTATTGTTTCAAAAGATTTTAAATGTTGGAACAAGATTTGGGACAGTCGAAACAAGTTAACTCAATCCGTGCGTCAACGTCTCAAATTGGACTCAGTTTGTGTCTTACATTCCGAAGCCTATAACTTGTGCCTTTTGCGCAACCAGACCTCGTAATTGGACTCAAACTTTTCCATCACTGTTGTTTCAACACATTTGAAGTGTTGGAACAAGATTCGGGACAGTCGAAACAAGTTAGCTCCATCCGTGCATCAATGTCTTTATTTGGACACAGTTTGTGTGTTACATTACGAAGCCTATAACTTGTGACTTTTTCGCAACCGGACCTCGTAATTGGACTCAAACTCTTCCATTACTATTGTTTTAACACATTTGAAGTGTTGGAACAAGATTCGTGATAGTCGAAACAAGTTAGCTCCATCCGTGCGTCAATGTCTTTAATTGGACTCAGTTTGAGTGTTACATTCCGAAGCCTATAACTTGTGACTTTTTCGCAACCGGACCTCGTAATTGGACTCGAACTCTTCCATTACTATTGTTTCAACACATTTGAAGTGTTGGAACAAGATTCGTGATAGTCGAAACAAGTTAGCTCCATCCGTGCGTCAACGTCTCAAATTGGACTCAGTTTGTGTGTTATATTCCGAAGCCTATAACTTGGGACTTTTTCGCAACCGTACCTCGTAATTGGACTCAAACTCTTCCATTACTATTGTTTCAACACATTTGAAGTGTTGGAACAAGATTCGGGACAGTCGAAACAAGTTAGCTCCATCCGTGCGTCAATGTCTTTAATTGGACTCAGTTTGGGTGTTACATTCCGAAGCCTATAACTTGTGACTTTTTCGCAACCGGACCTCGTAATTGGACTCGAACTCTTCCATTACTATTGTTTCAACACATTTGAAGTGTTGGAACAAGATTCGTGATAGTCGAAACAAGTTAGCTCCATCCGTGCGTCAACGTCTCAAATTGGACTCAGTTTGTGTGTTACATTCCGATGCCTATAACTTTTGACATTTGCGCAACCAGACCTCGTAATTGGACTCAAACTCTTCCATTACTATTGTTTCAAAAGATTTTAAATGTTGGAACAAGATTTGGGACAGTCGAAACAAGTTAACTCAATCCGTGCGTCAACGTATCAAATTGGACTCAGTTTGTGTCTTACATTCCGAAGCCTATAACTTGTGCCTTTTGCGCAACCAGACCTCGTAATTGGACTCAAACTTTTCCATCACTGTTGTTTCAACACATTTGAAGTGTTGGAACAAGATTCGGGACAGTCGAAACAAGTTAGCTCCATCCGTGCATCAATGTCTTTATTTGGACACAGTTTGTGTGTTACATTACGAAGCCTATAACTTGTGACTTTTTCGCAACCGGACCTCGTAATTGGACTCAAACTCTTCCATTACTATTGTTTTAACACATTTGAAGTGTTGGAACAAGATTCGTGATAGTCGAAACAAGTTAGCTCCATCCGTGCGTCAACGTCTCAAATTGGACTCAGTTTGTGTGTAATATTCCGAAGCCTATAACTTGTGACTTTTTCGCAATCAGACCTCGTAATTGGACTCAAACTCTTCCATCACTATTGTTTCAACACATATGAAGTGTTGGAATAAGATTCGTGACAGTCGAAACAAGGTAGCTGCATCCATGCGTCAACGTCTCAAATTGGACTCAATTTGTGTTTTACATTACTAAGCCTATAACTTGTGACTTTTTCGCAACCAGACCTCGTAATTGGACTCAAAATCTTCCATTACTATTGTTTCAACACATTTGGAGTGTTTGAACAAGATTCGTGAAGGTGGAAACAAGTTAGCTCCATCCGTGCGTCAACGTCTCAAATTGGACTCAGTTTGTGTGTTATATTCCGAAGCCTATAACTTGGGACTTTTTCGCAACCGTACCTCGTAATTGGACTCAAACTCTTCCATTACTATTGTTTCAACACATTTGAAGTGTTGGAACAAGATTCGGGACAGTCGAAACAAGTTAGCTCCATCCGTGCGTCAATGTCTTTAATTGGACTCAGTTTGGGTGTTACATTCCGAAGCCTATAAGTTGTGACTTTTTCGCAACCGGACCTCGTAATTGGACTCGAACTCTTCCATTACTATTGTTTCAACACATTTGAAGTGTTGGAACAAGATTCGTGATAGTCGAAACAAGTTAGCTCCATCCGTGCGTCAACGTCTCAAATTGGACTCAGTTTGTGTGTTATATTCCGAAGCCTATAACTTGTGACTTTTTCGCAACCAGACCTCGTAATTGGACTCAAACTCTTCCATTACTATTGTTTCAACACATATGAAGTGTTGGAACAAGATTCGTGACAGTCGAAACAAGTTACTTCCATCCGTGCGTCAACGTCTCAAATTGGACTCAGTTTGTGTCTTACATTCCGAAGCCTATAACTTGTGACTTTTGCGCAACCAGACCTCGTAATTGGACTCAAACTCTTCCATCACTATTGTTTCAACACATTTGAAGTGTTGGAACAAGATTCGGGACAGTCGAAACAAGTTAGCTCCATCCGTGCGTCAATGTCTTTATTTGGACACAGTTTGTGTGTTACATTACGAAGCTATAACTTGTGACTTTTTCGCAACCGAACCTCGTAATTGGACTCAAACTCTTCCGTTACTATTGTTTCAACACATTTGAAGTGTTGGAACAAGATTCGTGATAGTCAAAACAAGTTAGCTCCATCCGTGCGTCAACGTCTCAAATTGGACTCAGTTTGTGTGTAATATTCCGAAGCCTATAACTTGTGACTTTTTCGCAACCAGACCTCGTAATTGGACTCAAACTCTTCCATCACTATTGTTTCAACACATTTGAAGTGTTGGAACACGATTCGGGACAGTCGAAACAAGTTAGCTCCATCCGTGCGTCAATGTCTTTAATTGGACTAAGTTTGGGTGTTACATTCCGAAGCCTATAACTTGTGACTTTTTCGCAACCGGACCTCGTAATTGGACTCAAACTCTTCCATTACTATTGTTTCAACACATTTGAAGTGTTGGAATAAGATTCGTGATAGTCAAAACAAGTTAGCTCCATCCGTGCGTCAACGTCTCAAATTGGACTCAGTTTGTGTGTAATATTCCGAAGCCTATAACTTGTGACTCTTTCGCAACCAGACCTCGTAATTGGACTCAAACACTTCCATCACTATTGTTTCAACACATATGAAGTGTTGGAACAAGATTCGTGACAGTCGAAACAAGGTCGCTCCATCCATGCGTCAACGTCTCAAATTGGACTCAGTTTGTGTCTTACATTCCGAAGCCTATAAATTTTGACTTTTTCGCAACCAGACCTCGTAATTGGACTCAAACTCTTCCATTACTATTGTTTCAACAGATTTTAAGTGTTGAAACAAGATTTGGGACAGTCGAAACAGGTTAGCTCCATCCGTGCGTCAACGTCTCAAATTGGACTCAGTTTGTGTGTTACATTCCGAAGCCTATAACTTTTGACATTTGCGCAACCAGACCTCGTAATTGGACTTAAACTCTTCCATTACTATTGTTTCAAAAGATTTTAATTGTTGGAACAAGATTTGGGACAGTTGAAACAAGTTAACTCCATCCGTTCGTCAACGTCTCAAATTGGACTCAGTTTGTGTCTTACATTCCGAAGCCTATAACTTGTGACTTTTGCGCAACCAGACCTCGTAATTGGACTCAAACTTTTCCATTACTGTTGTTTCAACACATTTGAAGTGTTAGAACAAGATTCGGGACAGTCGAAACAAGTTAGCTCCATCCGTGCATCAATGTCTTTATTTGGACACAGTTTGTGTGTTACATTACGAAGCCTATAACTTGTGACTTTGGCGCAACCGGACCTCGTAATTGGACTCAAACTCTTCCATTACTATTGTTTCAACACATTTGAAGTGTTGGAACAAGATTCGTGATAGTCGAAACAAGTTAGCTCCATCCGTGCGTCAACGTCTCAAATTGGACTCAGTTTGTGTGTATATTCCGAAGTCTATAACTTGTGACTTTTTCGCAACCGACCTCGTAATTGGACTCAAACTCTTCCATCACTATTGTTTCAACACATTTGAAGTGTTGGAACTAGATTAGTGACAGTCGAAACAAGTAGCTGCATCCATGCGTCAACGTCTCAAATTGGACTCAATTTGTGTTTTACATTCCTAAGCCTATAACTTGTAACTTTTTCGCAACCGGACCTCGTAATTGGACTCAAACTCTTCCATTACTATTGTTTCAACACATTTGGAGTGTTGGAACTAAGATTCGTGACAGGTGGAAACAAGATAGCTCCATCCGTGCGTCAACGTCTCAATTGGACTCAGTTTGTGTGTTATATTCCGAAGCCTATAACTTGTGACTTTTTCGCAACCGTACCTCGTAATTGGACTCAAACTCTTCCATTACTATTGTTTCAACACATTTGAAGTGTTGGAACAAGATTCGGGACAGTCGAAACAAGTTAGCTCCATCCGTGCGTCAATGTCTTTAATTGGACTCAGTTTGGTGTTACATTCCGAAGCCTATAACTTGTGACTTTTTCGCAACCTGACCTCGTAATTGGACTCGAAACTCTTCCATTACTATTGTTTCAACACATTTGAAGTGTTGGAACAAGATTCGTGATAGTCGAAACAAGTTAGCTCCATCCGTGCGTCAACGTCTCAAATTGGACTCAGTTTGTGTGTTATATTCCGAAGCCTATTAACTTGTGACTTTTTCGCAACCAGACCTCGTAATTGGACTCAAACTCTTCCATCACTATTGTTTCAACACATATGAAGTGTTGGAACAAGATTCGTGACAGTCGAAACAAGTTAACTCCATCCGTGCGTCAACGTCTCAAATTGGACTCAGTTTGTGTCTTACATTCCGAAGCCTATAACTTGTGACTTTTGCGCAACCAGACCTCGTAATGGACTCAAACTCTTCCATCACTATTGTTTCAACACAATTGAAGTGTTGGAACAAGATTCGGGACAGTCGAAACAAGTTAGCTCCATCCGTGCGTCAATGTCTTTATTTGGACACAGTTTGTGTGTTACATTACGAAGCCTATAACTTGTGACCTTTTTCGCAAACGACCCTCGTAATTGGACTCAACACTTCCGTACCTATTGTTTCAAACACATTTGAAGTGTTGGAACAAGATTCGTGATAGTCAAAACAAGTTAGCTCCATCCGTGCGTCAACGTCTCAAATTGGACTCAGTTGGTGTGTAATATTCCGAGCCTATAACTTGTGACTTTTTCGCAACCAGATCTCGTAATTGGACTCAAACTCTTCCATCACTATTGTTTCAACTCATATGAAGTGTTGGAACAAGATTCGTGACAGTCGAAACAAGGTAGCTCCATCCATGCGTCAACGTCTCAAATTGGACTCAGTTTGTGTTTACTATTCCGAAGCCTATAACTTATGACTTTTTCGCAACCAGACCTCGTAATTGTACTCAAACTCTTCCATTACTATTGTTTCAACAGATTTTAAGTGTTGGAACAAGATTCGTGACAGTCGAAACAAGTTAGCTCCATCCGTGCGTCAACGTCTCAAATTGGACTCAGTTTGTGTGTTACATTCCGAAGCCTATAACTTTTGACATTTGCGCAACCAGACCTCGTAATTGGACTCAAACTCTCCATTACTATTGTTTCCAAAAGATTTTAAATGTTGGAACAAGATTTGGGATAGTCGAAGAAGTTAACTCCATCCGTGCGTCAACGTCTCAAATTGGACTCAGTTTGTGTGGTACATTCCGAAGCCTATAACTTGTGACTTTTGCGCAACCAGACCTCGTAATTGGACTCAAACTCTTCCATTACTATTGTTTCAACAGATATTTAATTGTTGGAACAAGATTTGGGACAGTCGAAACAAGTTAACTCCATCCGTGCGTCAACGTCTCAAATTGGACTCAGTTTGTGTTTTACATCCGAAGCCTATAACTTCTGCTATTTGCGCAACCAGACCTCGTAATTGGACTCAAACTCTTCCTTCACTATTGTTTTAACATATTTGAAGTGTTGGAACAAGATACGGGACAGTCGTAACAAGTTAGCTCCATCCGTGCTTCAATGTCTTTAATTGGACTCAGTTTGTGTCTTACATTCGAAGCCTATAACTTGTGACTTTTTCGCAACCGGACCTCGTAATTGGACTCAAACTCTTCCATTACTATTGTTTCAACACATTTGGAGTGTTGGAACAAGATTCGTGACGGTGGAAACAAGTTAGCTCCATCCCGTGCGTCAACGTCTCATATTGGACTCAGTTTGTGTGTTATATTCCGAAGCCTATAACTTGGGACTTTTTCGCAACCGGACCTCGTAATTGGACTCAAACTCTTCCATTACTATTGTTTCAACAGATTTTAATTGTTGGAACAAGATTTGGGACAGTCGAACAAGTTAACTCCATTCCGTGCGTCAACGTCTCAAATTGGACTCCAGTTTGTGTTTTACATTCCGAAGCCTATAACTTCTGACTTTTGCGCAACCAGACCTCGTAATTGGACTCAAACTCTTCCTTCACTATTGTTTCAACTATTTGAAGTGTTGGAACAAGATACGGGACAGTCGAAACAAGTTAACTCCATCCGTGCGTCAATGTCTTTAATTGGACTCAGTTTGGGTGTTACATTCGAAGCCTATAACTTGTGTCTTTTTTCGCAACCAGACCTCGTAATTGGACTCAAACTCTTCCAATTACTATTGTTTCAACAGATTTTAAGTGTTGAACAAGATTTGGGACAGTCGAAACAAGTTAGCTCCATCCGTGCGTCAATGTCTTTAATTGGACTCAGTTTGGGTGTTACATTCCGAAGCCTATAACTTGTGACTTTTTCGCAAACCGGACCTCGTAATTGGACTCGAACTCTTCCATTACTATTGTTTCAACACCATTTGAAGTGTTGGAACAAGATTCGTGATAGTCGAAACAAGTTAGCTCCATCCGTGCGTCAACGTCTCAAATTGGACTCAGTTTGTGTGTTATATTCCGAAGCCTATAACTTGTGACTTTTTCGCAACCAGACCTCGTAATTGGACTCAAACTCTTCCATCACTAATGTTTCAACACATATGAAGTGTTGGAACAAGATTCGTGACAGTCAAACAAGTTACTTCCATCCGTGCGTCAACGTCTCAAATTGGACTCAGTTTGTGTCTTACATTCCGAAGCCTATAACTTGTGACTTTTGCGCAACCAGACCTCGTAATTGGACTCAAACTCTTCCATCACTATTGTTTCAAACACATTTGAAGTGTTGGAACAAGATTCGGGACAGTCGAAACAAGTTAGCTCCATCCGTGCATCAATGTCTTTATTTGGACACAGTTTGTGTGTTACATTACGAAGCCTATAACTTGTGACTTTTCGCAACCGAACCTCGTAATTGGACTCAAACTCTTCCGTTACTATTGTTTCAACACATTTGAAGTATTGGAACAAGATTCGTGATAGTCAAAACAAGTTAGCTCCATCCGTGCGTCAACGTCTCAATTGGACTCAGTTTGTGTGTAATATTCCGAAGCCTATAAACTTGTCACTTTTTCGCAACCAGACCTCGTAATTGGACTCAAACTCTTCCATCACTATTGTTTCAACACATATGAAGTGTTGGAACAAGATTCGTGACAGTCGAAACAAGGTAGCTCCATCCATGCGCCAACGTCTCAACTTGGACTCAGTTTGTGTCTTACATTCCGAAGCCTATAAATTATGACTTTTTCGCAACCAGACCTCGTAATTGGACTCAAACACTTCCATTACTATTGTTTCAACAGATTTTAAGTGTGAAACAAGATTTGGGACAGTCGAAACAAGTTAGCTCCATCCGTGCGTCAACGTCTCAAATTGGACTCAGTTTGTGTGTTACATTCCGAAGCCTATAACTTTTGACATTTGCGCAACCAGACCTCGTAATTGGACTCAAACTCTTCCATTACTATTGTTTCAAAAGATTTTAAATGTTGGAACAAGATTTGGGATAGTCGAAACAAGTTAACTCCATCCGTGCGTCAACGTCTCAAATTGGACTCAGTTTGTGTGTTACATTCCGAAGCCTATAACTTGTGACTTTTGCGCAACCATACCTCGTAATTGGACTCAAACTCTTCCATTACTATTGTTTCAACAGATTTTAATTGTTGGAACAAGATTTGGGACAGTCGAAACAAGTTAACTCCATCCGTGCGTCAACGTCTCAAATTGGACTCAGTTTGTGTTTTACATTCCGAAGCCTATAACTTCTGATATTTGCGCAACCAGACCTCGTAATTGGACTCAAACTCTTCCTTCACTATTGTTTCAACATATTTGAAGTGTTGGAACAAGATACGGGACAGTCGTAACAAGTTAGCTCCATCCGTGCTTCAATGTCTTTAATTGGACTCAGTTTGTGTCTTACATTCCGAAGCCTATAACTTGTGACTTTTTCGCAATCGGACCTCGTAATTGGACTCAAACTCTTCCATTACTATTGTTTCAACACATTTGGAGTGTTGGAACAAGATTCGTGACGGTGGAAACAAGTTAGCTCCATCCGTGCGTTAACGTCTCATATTGGACTCAGTTTGTGTGTTATATTCCGAAGCCTATAACTTGGGACTTTTTCGCAACCGGACCTCGTAATTGGACTCAAACTCTTCCATTACTATTGTTTCAACAGATTTTAATTGTTGGAACAAGATTTGGGACAGTCGAAACAAGTTAACTCCATCCGTGCGTCAACGTCTCAAATTGGACTCAGTTTGTGTTTTACATTCCGAAGCCTATAACTTCTGACTTTTGCGCAACCAGACCTCGTAATTGCACTCAAACTCTTCCTTCACTATTGTTTCAACATATTTGAAGTGTTGGAACAAGATACGGGACAGTCGAAACAAGTTAACTCCATCCGTGCGTCAATGTCTTTTAATTGGACTCAGTTTGGGTGTTACATTCCGAAGCCTATAACTTGTTTCTTTTTCGCAACCAGACCTCGTAATTGGACTCAAACTCTTCCATTACTATTGTTTCAACAGATTTTAAGTGTTGAAACAAGATTTGGGACAGTCGAAACAAGTTAGCTCCATCCGTGCGTCAATGTCTTTAATTGGACTCAGTTTGGGTGTTACATTCCGAAGCCTATAACTTGTGACTTTTTCGCAACCAGACCTCGTAATTGGACTCAAACTCTTCCGGTACTATTGTTTCAACAGATTTTAAGTGTTGAAACAAGATTTGGGACAGTCGAAACAAGTTAGCTCCATCCGTGCGTCAACGTCTCAAATTGGACTCAGTTTGTGTGTTACATTCCGAAGCCTATAACTTTTGACATTTGCGCAACCAGACCTCGTAATTGGACTCAAACTCTTCCATTACTATTGTTTCAAAAGATTTTAAATGTTGGAACAAGATTTGGGACAGTCGAAACAAGTTAACTCCATCCGTGCGTCAACGTCTCAAATTGGACTCAGTTTGTGTGTTACATTCCGAAGCCTATAACTTGTGACTTTTGCGCAACCAGACCTCGTAATTGGACTCAAACTCTTCCATTACTATTGTTTCAACAGATTTTAATTGTTGGAACAAGATTTGGGACAGTCCAAACAAGTTAACTCCATCCGTGCGTCAACGTCTCAAATTGGACTCAGTTTGTGTTTTACATTCCGAAGCCTATAACTTCTGACTTTTGCGCAACCAGACCTCGTAATTGGACTCAAACTCTTCCTTCACTATTGCTTCAATATATTTGAAGTGTTGGAACAAGATTCGTGACAGTCGAAACAAGTTACTTCCATCCGTGCGTCAACGTCTCAAATTGGACTCAGTTTGTGTCTTTCAATCCGAAGCCTATAACTTGTGACTTTTGCGCAACCAGACCTCGTAATTGGAATTAAACTTTTCCATCACTATTGTTTCAACACATTTGAAGTGTTGGAACAAGATTCGGGACAGTCGAAACAAGTTAGCTCCATCCGTGCATCAATGTCTTTATTTGGACACAGTTTGTGTGTTACATTACGAAGCCTATAACTTGTGACTTTTTCGCAACCGGACCTCGTAATTGGACTAAAACTCTTCCATTACTATTGCTTCAACACATTTGAAGTGTTGGAACAAGATTCGTGATAGTCGAAACAAGTTAGCTCCATCCGTGCGTCAACGTCTCAAATTGGACTCAGTTTGTGTGTAATATTCCGAAGCCTATAACTTGTGACTTTTTCGCAACCAGACCTTGTAATTGGACTCAAACTCTTCCATCACTATTGTTTCAACACATATGAAGTGTTGGAATAAGATTCGTGACAGTCGAAACAAGGTCGCTGCATCCATGCGTCAACGTCTCAAATTGGACTCAATTTGTGTCTTACATTCCTAAGCCTATAACTTGTGACTTTTTCGCAACCGGACCTCGTAATTGGACTCAAACTCTTCAATTACTATTGTTTCAACACATTTGGAGTGTTGGAACAAGATTCGTCACGGTGGAAACAAGTTAGCTCCATCCATGCGTCAACGTCTCATATTGGACTCAGTTTGTGTGTTATATTCCGAAGCCTATAACTTAGGACTTTTTCGCAACCGTACCTCGTAATTGGACTCAAACTCTTCCATTACTATTGTTTCAACACATTTGAAGTGTTGGAACAAGATTCGGGACAGTCGAAACAAGTTAGCTCCATCCGTGCGTCAATGTCTTTAATTGGACTCAGTTTGGGTGTTACATTCCGAAGCCTATAACTTGTCACTTTTTCGCAACCGGACCTCGTAATTGGACTCGAACTCTTCCATTACTTTTGTTTCAACACATTTGAAGTGTTGGAACAAGATTCGTGATAGTCGAAACAAGTTAGCTCCATCCGTGCGTCAATGTCTCAAATTGGACTCAGTTTGTGTGTAATATTCCGAAGCCTATAACTTGTGACTTTTTCGGAACCGGACCTCGTAATTGAACTCAAACTCTTCCAGTACTATTGTTTCAACACATTTGAAGTGTTGGAACAAGATTCGTGATAGTTAAAACAAGTTAGCTCCATCCGTGCGTCAACGTCTCAAATTGGACTCAGTTTGTGTGTAATATTCCGAAGCCTATAACTTGTGACTTTTTCGCAACCAGACCTCGTAATTGGACTCAAACTCTTCCATCACTATTGTTTCAACACATATGAAGTGTTGGAACAAGATTCGTGACAGTCGAAACAAGTTACTTCCATCCGTGCGTCAACGTCTCAAATTGGACTCAGTTTGTGTCTTACATTCCGAAGCCTATAACTTGTGACTTTTGCTCAACCAGACCTCGTAATTGGACTCAAACTTTTCCATCACTATTGTTTCAACACATTTGAAGTGTTGGAACAAGATTCGGGACAGTCGAAACAAGTTAGCTCCATCCGTGCATCAATGTCTTTATTTGGACACAGTTTGTGTGTTACATTACGAAGCCTATAACTTGTGACTTTTTCGCAACCGGACCTCGTAATTGGACTCAAACTCTTCCATTACTATTGTTTCAACACATTTGAAGTGTTGGAACAAGATTCGTGATAGTCGAAACAAGTTAACTCCATCCGTGCGTCAACGTCTCAAATTGGACTCAGTTTGTGTGTAATATTCTGAAGCCTATAACTTGTGACTTTTTCGTAACCAGACCTCGTAATTGGACTCAAACTCTTCCATCACTATTGTTTCAACACATATGAAGTGTTGGAATAAGATTCGTGACAGTCGAAACAAGGTAGCTGCATCCATGCGTCAACGTCTCAAATTGGACTCAATTTGTGTCTTACATTCCTAAGCCTATAACTTGTGACTTTTTCGCAACCGGACCTCGTAATTGGACTCAAACTCTTCAATTACTATTGTTTCAACACATTTGGAGTGTTGGAACAAGATTCGTCACGGTGGAAACAAGTTAGCTCCATCCATGCGTCAACGTCTCATATTGGACTCAGTTTGTGTGTTATATTCCGAAGCCTATAACATGGGACTTTTTCGCAACCGGACCTCGTAATTGGACTCAAACTCTTCCATTACTATTGTTTCAACAGATTTTAATTGTTGGAACAAGATTTGGGACAGTCGAAACAAGTTAACTCCATCCGTGCGTCAACGTCTCAAATTGGACTCAGTTTGTGTTTTACATTCCGAAGCCTATAACTTCTGACTTTTGCGCAACCAGACCTCGTAATTGGACTCAAACTCTTCCTTCACTATTGTTTCAACATATTTGAAGTGTTGGAACAAGATACGGGACAGTCGAAACAAGTTAACTCCATCCGTGCGTTAATGTCTTTAATTGGACTCAGTTTGGGTGTTACATTCCGAAGCCTATAACTTGTGACTTTTTCGCAACCAGACCTCGTAATTGGACTCAAACTCTTCCATTACTATTGTTTCAACAGATTTTAGGTGTTGAAACAAGATTTGGGACAGTCGAAACAAGTTAGCTCCATCCGTGCGTCAATGTCTTTAATTGGACTCAGTTTGGGTGTTACATTCCGAAGCCTATAACTTGTGACTTTTTCGCAACCAGACCTCGTAATTGGACTCAAACTCTTCCATTACTATTGTTTCAACAGATTTTAAGTGTTGAAACAAGATTTGGGACATTAGAAACAAGTTAGCTCCATCCGTGCGTCAACGTCTCATATTGGACTCAGTTTTTGTGTTATATTCCGAAGCCTATAACTTGAGACTTTTTCGCAACCGTACCTCGTAATTGGACTCAAACTCTTCCATTACTATTGTTTCAACACATTTGAAGTGTTGGAACAAGATTCGTGACAGTGGAAACAAGTTAGCTCCATCTGTGCGTCAACGTCTCAAATTGGACTCAGTTTGTGTGTTATATTCCGAAGCCTTTAACTTGTAACTTTTCCGCAATCGGACCTTATAATTAGACTTGAATTCTTTCATTACTATTGTTTCAACCCATTTGAAGTATTGGAACAAGATTCGTGACAGTCGAAACAAGTTTGCTCCATCCATTAGTCAACGTCTCAAATTGGACTCAGTTTGTGTCTTACATTCCGAAGCCTATAACTTGTGACTTTTTCGCAACCGGACCTCGTAATTGGACTCAAACTCTTCCATCACTATTGTTTCAACACATTTGAAGTGTTGGAACAAGAATCGGGACAGTCGAAAGAAGTTAGCTACATCCGTGCGTCAATGTCTTTAATTTGACTCAGTTTGGGTGTTACATTCCGAAGCCTATAACTTGTGACTTTTTCGCAACCGGACCTTGTAATTGGACTCGAACTCTTCCATTACTATTGTTTCAACACATTTGAAGTGTTGGAACAAGATTCGGGATAGTCGAAACAAGTTAGCTCCATCCGTGCGTCAATGTCTTTAATTTGACTCAGTTTGGGTGTTACATTCCGAAGCCTATAACTTGTGACTTTTTCGCAACCGGACCTCGTAATTGGACTCGAACTCTTCCATTACTATTGTTTCAACACATTTGAAGTGTTGGAACAAGATTCGTGATAGTCGAAACAAGTTAGCTCCATCCGTGCGTCAACGTCTCAAATTGGACTCAGTTTGTGTGTTATATTCCGAAGCCTATAACTGGTGACTTTTTCGCAACCAGACCTCGTAATTGGACTCAAACTCTTCCATCACTATTGTTTCAACACATATGAAGTGTTGGAACAAGATTCGTGACAGTCGAAACAAGTTACTTCCATCCGTGCGTCAACGTCTCAAATTGGACTCAGTTTGTGTGTTACATTCCGAAGCCTATAACTTGTGACTTTTGCGCAACCGGACCTCGTAATTGGACTCAAACTGTTCCATCACTTTTGTTTCAACACATTTGAAGTGTTGGAACAAGATTCGGGACAGTCGAAACAAGTTAGCTCCATCCGTGCGTCAATGTCTTTATTTGGACACAGTTTGTGTGTTACATTACGAAGCCTGTAACTTGTGACTTTTTCGCAACCGGACCTCGTAATTGGACTCAAACTCTTCCATTACTATTGTTTCAACACATTTGAAGTGTTGGAACAAGATTCGTGACAGTGGAAACAAGTTAGCTCCATCTGTGCGTCAACGTCTCAAATTGGACTCAGTTTGTGTGTTATATTCCGAAGCCTTTAACTTGTAACTTTTCCGCAATCGGACCTTGTAATTAGACTTGAATTCTTCCATTACTATTGTTTCAACCCATTTGAAGTATTGGAACAAGATTCGTGACAGTCGAAACAAGTTTGCTCCATCCATTAGTCAACGTCTCAAATTGGACTCAGTTTGTGTCTTACATTCCGAAGCCTATAACTTGTGACTTTTTCGCAACCGGACCTCGTAATTGGAGTCAAACTCTTCCATCACTATTGTTTCAACACATTTGAAGTGTTGGAACAAGAATCGGGACAGTCGAAAGAAGTTAGCTACATCCGTGCGTCAATGTCTTTAATTTGACTCAGTTTGGGTGTTACATTCCGAAGCCTATAACTTGTGACTTTTTCGCAACCGGACCTTGTAATTGGACTCGAACTCTTCCATTACTATTGTTTCAACACATTTGAAGTGTTGGAACAAGATTCGGGATAGTCGAAACAAGTTAGCTCCATCCGTGCGTCAATGTCTTTAATTTGACTCAGTTTGGGTGTTACATTCCGAAGCCTATAACTTGTGACTTTTTCGCAACCGGACCTCGTAATTGGACTCGAACTCTTCCATTACTATTGTTTCAACACATTTGAAGTGTTGGAACAAGATTCGTGATAGTCGAAACAAGTTAGCTCCATCCGTGCGTCAACGTCTCAAATTGGACTCAGTTTGTGTGTTATATTCCGAAGCCTATAACTTGTGACTTTTTCGCAACCAGACCTCGTAATTGGACTCAAACTCTTCCATCACTATTGTTTCAACACATATGAAGTGTTGGAACAAGATTCGTGACAGTCGAAACAAGTTACTTCCATCCGTGCGTCAACGTCTCAAATTGGACTCAGTTTGTGTGTTACATTCCGAAGCCTATAACTTGTGACTTTTGCGCAACCGGACCTCGTAATTGGACTCAAACTGTTCCATCACTTTTGTTTCAACACATTTGAAGTGTTGGAACAAGATTCGGGACAGTCGAAACAAGTTAGCTCCATCCGTGCGTCAATGTCTTTATTTGGACACAGTTTGTGTGTTACATTACGAAGCCTGTAACTTGTGACTTTTTCGCAACCGGACCTCGTAATTGGACTCAAACTCTTCCATTACTATTGTTTCAACACATTTGAAGTGTTGGAACAAGATTCGTGATAGTCAAAACAAGTTAGCTCCATCCGTGCGTCAATGTCTCAAATTGGACTCAGTTTGTGTGTAATATTCCGAAGCCTATAACTTGTGACTTTTTCGCAACCAGACCTCGTAATTGGACTCAAACACTTCCATCACTATTGTTTCAACACATATGAAGTGTTGGAACAAGATTCGTGACAGTCGAAACAAGGTAGCTCCATCCATGCGTCAACGTCTCAAATTGGACTCAGTTTGTGTCTTACATTCCGAAGCCTATAAATTATGACTTTTTCGCAACCAGACCTCGTAATTGGACTCAAACTCTTCCATTACTATTGTTTCAACAGATTTTAAGTGTTGAAACAAGATTTGGGACAGTCGAAACAAGTTAGCTCCATCCGTGCGTCAACGTCTCAAATTGGACTCAGTTTGTGTGTTACATTCCGAAGCCTATAACTTTTGACATTTGCGCAACCAGACCTCGTAATTGGACTCAAACTCTTCCATTACTATTGTTTCAAAAGATTTTAAATGTTGGAACAAGATTTGGGACAGTCGAAACAAGTTAACTCCATCCGTGCGTCAACGTCTCAAATTGGACTCAGTTTGTGTCTTACATTCCGAAGCCTATAACTTGTGCCTTTTGCGCAACCAGACCTCGTAATTGGACTCAAACTTTTCCATCACTGTTGTTTCAACACATTTGAAGTGTTGGAACAAGATTCGGGACAGTCGAAACAAGTTAGCTCCATCCGTGCATCAATGTCTTTATTTGGACACAGTTTGTGTGTTACATTACGAAGCCTATAACTTGTGACTTTTTCGCAACCGGACCTCGTAATTGGACTCAAACTCTTCCATTACTATTGTTTTAACACATTTGAAGTGTTGGAACAAGATTCGTGATAGTCGAAACAAGTTAGCTCCATCCGTGCGTCAACGTCTCAAATTGGACTCAGTTTGTGTGTAATATTCCGAAGCCTATAACTTGTGACTTTTTCGCAACCAGACCTCGTAATTGGACTCAAACTCTTCCATCACTATTGTTTCAACACATATGAAGTGTTGGAATAAGATTCGTGACAGTCGAAACAAGGTAGCTGCATCCATGCGTCAACGTCTCAAATTGGACTCAATTTGTGTTTTACATTACTAAGCCTATAACTTGTGACTTTTTCGCAACCGGACCTCGTAATTGGACTCAAACTCTTCCATTACTATTGTTTCAACACATTTGGAGTGTTGGAACAAGATTCGTGACGGTGGAAACAAGTTAGCTCCATCCGTGCGTCAACGTCTCAAATTGGACTCAGTTTGTGTGTTATATTCCGAAGCCTATAACTTGGGACTTTTTCGCAACCGTACCTCGTAATTGGACTCAAACTCTTCCATTACTATTGTTTCAACACATTTGAAGTGTTGGAACAAGATTCGGGACAGTCGAAACAAGTTAGCTCCATCCGTGCGTCAATGTCTTTAATTGGACTCAGTTTGGGTGTTACATTCCGAAGCCTATAACTTGTGACTTTTTCGCAACCGGACCTCGTAATTGGACTCGAACTCTTCCATTACTATTGTTTCAACACATTTGAAGTGTTGGAACAAGATTCGTGATAGTCGAAACAAGTTAGCTCCATCCGTGCGTCAACGTCTCAAATTGGACTCAGTTTGTGTGTTATATTCAGAAGCCTATAACTTGTGACTTTTTCGCAACCAGACCTCGTAATTTGACTCAAACTCTTCCATCACTATTGTTTCAACACATATGAAGTGTTGGAACAAGATTCGTGACAGTCGAAACAAGTTACTTCCATCCGTGCGTCAACGTCTCAAATTGGACTCAGTTTGTGTCTTACATTCCGAAGCCTATAACTTGTGACTTTTGCGCAACCAGACCTCGTAATTGGACTCAAACTCTTCCATCACTATTGTTTCAACACATTTGAAGTGTTGGAACAAGAATCGGGACAGTCGAAAGAAGTTAGCTACATCCGTGCGTCAATGTCTTTAATTTGACTCAGTTTGGGTGTTACATTCCGAAGCCTATAACTTGTGACTTTTTCGCAACCGGACCTTGTAATTGGACTCGAACTCTTCCATTACTATTGTTTCAACACATTTGAAGTGTTGGAACAAGATTCGGGATAGTCGAAACAAGTTAGCTCCATCCGTGCGTCAATGTCTTTAATTTGACTCAGTTTGGGTGTTACATTCCGAAGCCTATAACTTGTGACTTTTTCGCAACCGGACCTCGTAATTGGACTCGAACTCTTCCATTACTATTGTTTCAACACATTTGAAGTGTTGGAACAAGATTCGTGATAGTCGAAACAAGTTAGCTCCATCCGTGCGTCAACGTCTCAAATTGGACTCAGTTTGTGTGTTATATTCCGAAGCCTATAACTTGTGACTTTTTCGCAACCAGACCTCGTAATTGGACTCAAACTCTTCCATCACTATTGTTTCAACACATATGAAGTGTTGGAACAAGATTCGTGACAGTCGAAACAAGTTACTTCCATCCGTGCGTCAACGTCTCAAATTGGACTCAGTTTGTGTGTTACATTCCGAAGCCTATAACTTGTGACTTTTGCGCAACCGGACCTCGTAATTGGACTCAAACTGTTCCATCACTTTTGTTTCAACACATTTGAAGTGTTGGAACAAGATTCGGGACAGTCGAAACAAGTTAGCTCCATCCGTGCGTCAATGTCTTTATTTGGACACAGTTTGTGTGTTACATTACGAAGCCTGTAACTTGTGACTTTTTCGCAACCGGACCTCGTAATTGGACTCAAACTCTTCCATTACTATTGTTTCAACACATTTGAAGTGTTGGAACAAGATTCGTGATAGTCAAAACAAGTTAGCTCCATCCGTGCGTCAATGTCTCAAATTGGACTCAGTTTGTGTGTAATATTCCGAAGCCTATAACTTGTGACTTTTTCGCAACCAGACCTCGTAATTGGACTCAAACACTTCCATCACTATTGTTTCAACACATATGAAGTGTTGGAACAAGATTCGTGACAGTCGAAACAAGGTAGCTCCATCCATGCGTCAACGTCTCAAATTGGACTCAGTTTGTGTCTTACATTCCGAAGCCTATAAATTATGACTTTTTCGCAACCAGACCTCGTAATTGGACTCAAACTCTTCCATTACTATTGTTTCAACAGATTTTAAGTGTTGAAACAAGATTTGGGACAGTCGAAACAAGTTAGCTCCATCCGTGCGTCAACGTCTCAAATTGGACTCAGTTTGTGTGTTACATTCCGAAGCCTATAACTTTTGACATTTGCGCAACCAGACCTCGTAATTGGACTCAAACTCTTCCATTACTATTGTTTCAAAAGATTTTAAATGTTGGAACAAGATTTGGGACAGTCGAAACAAGTTAACTCCATCCGTGCGTCAACGTCTCAAATTGGACTCAGTTTGTGTCTTACATTCCGAAGCCTATAACTTGTGCCTTTTGCGCAACCAGACCTCGTAATTGGACTCAAACTTTTCCATCACTGTTGTTTCAACACATTTGAAGTGTTGGAACAAGATTCGGGACAGTCGAAACAAGTTAGCTCCATCCGTGCATCAATGTCTTTATTTGGACACAGTTTGTGTGTTACATTACGAAGCCTATAACTTGTGACTTTTTCGCAACCGGACCTCATAATTGGACTCAAACTCTTCCATTACTATTGTTTTAACACATTTGAAGTGTTGGAACAAGATTCGTGATAGTCGAAACAAGTTAGCTCCATCCGTGCGTCAACGTCTCAAATTGGACTCAGTTTGTGTGTAATATTCCGAAGCCTATAACTTGTGACTTTTTCGCAACCAGACCTCGTAATTGGACTCAAACTCTTCCATCACTATTGTTTCAACACATATGAAGTGTTGGAATAAGATTCGTGACAGTCGAAACAAGGTAGCTGCATCCATGCGTCAACGTCTCAAATTGGACTCAATTTGTGTTTTACATTACTAAGCCTATAACTTGTGACTTTTTCGCAACCGGACCTCGTAATTGGACTCAAACTCTTCCATTACTATTGTTTCAACACATTTGGAGTGTTGGAACAAGATTCGTGACGGTGGAAACAAGTTAGCTCCATCCGTGCGTCAACGTCTCAAATTGGACTCAGTTTGTGTGTTATATTCCGAAGCCTATAACTTGGGACTTTTTCGCAACCGTACCTCGTAATTGGACTCAAACTCTTCCATTACTATTGTTTCAACACATTTGAAGTGTTGGAACAAGATTCGGGACAGTCGAAACAAGTTAGCTCCATCCGTGCGTCAATGTCTTTAATTGGACTCAGTTTGGGTGTTACATTCCGAAGCCTATAACTTGTGACTTTTTCGCAACCGGACCTCGTAATTGGACTCGAACTCTTCCATTACTATTGTTTCAACACATTTGAAGTGTTGGAACAAGATTCGTGATAGTCGAAACAAGTTAGCTCCATCCGTGCGTCAACGTCTCAAATTGGACTCAGTTTGTGTGTTATATTCAGAAGCCTATAACTTGTGACTTTTTCGCAACCAGACCTCGTAATTGGACTCAAACTCTTCCATCACTATTGTTTCAACACATATGAAGTGTTGGAACAAGATTCGTGACAGTCGAAACAAGTTACTTCCATCCGTGCGTCAACGTCTCAAATTGGACTCAGTTTGTGTCTTACATTCCGAAGCCTATAACTTGTGACTTTTGCGCAACCAGACCTCGTAATTGGACTCAAACTCTTCCATCACTATTGTTTCAACACATTTGAAGTGTTGGAACAAGATTCGGGACAGTCGAAACAAGTTAGCTCCATCCGTGCGTCAATGTCTTTATTTGGACACAGTTTGTGTGTTACATTACGAAGCCTATAACTTGTGACTTTTTCACAACCGAACCTCGTAATTGGACTCAAACTCTTCCGTTACTATTGTTTCAACACATTTGAAGTGTTGGAACAAGATTCGTGATAGTCAAAACAAGTTAGCTCCATCCGTGCGTCAACGTCTCAAATTGGACTCAGTTTGTGTGTAATATTCCGAAGCCTATAACTTGTGACTTTTTCGCAACCAGACCTCGTAATTGGACTCAAACTCTTCCATCACTATTGTTTCAACACATATGAAGTGTTGGAACAAGATTCGTGACAGTCGAAACAAGGTAGCTCCATCCATGCGTCAACGTCTCAAATTGGACTCAGTTTGTGTCTTACATTCCGAAGCCTATAAATTATGACTTTTTCGCAACCAGACCTCGTAATTGGACTCAAACTCTTCCATTACTATTGTTTCAACAGATTTTAAGTGTTGAAACAAGATTTGGGACAGTCGAAACAAGTTAGCTCCATCCGTGCGTCAACGTCTCAAATTGGACTCAGTTTGTGTGTTACATTCCGAAGCCTATAACTTTTGACATTTGCGCAACCAGACCTCGTAATTGGACTCAAACTCTTCCATTACTATTGTTTCAAAAGATTTTAAATGTTGGAACCAGATTTGGGACAGTCGAAACAAGTTAACTCCATCCGTGCGTCAACGTCTCAAATTGGACTCAGTTTGTGTCTTACATTCCGAAGCCTATAACTTGTGCCTTTTGCGCAACCAGACCTCGTAATTGGACTCAAACTTTTCCATCACTGTTCTTTCAACACATTTGAAGTGTTGGAACAAGATTCGTGATAGTCGAAACAAGTTAGCTCCATCCGTGCGTCAACGTCTCAAATTGGACTCAGTTTGTGTGTAATATTCCGAAGCCTATAACTTGTGACTTTTTCGCAACCAGACCTCGTAATTGGACTCAAACTCTTCCATCACTATTGTTTCAACACATATGAAGTGTTGGAATAAGATTCGTGACAGTCGAAACAAGGTAGCTGCATCCATGCGTCAACGTCTCAAATTGGACTCAATTTGTGTTTTACATTACTAAGCCTATAACTTGTGACTTTTTCGCAACCGGACCTCGTAATTGGACTCAAACTCTTCCATTACTATTGTTTCAACACATTTGGAGTGTTGGAACAAGATTCGTGACGGTGGAAACAAGTTAGCTCCATCCGTGCGTCAACGTCTCAAATTGGACTCAATTTGTGTGTTATATTCCGAAGCCTATAACTTGGGACTTTTTCGCAACCGTACCTCGTAATTGGACTCAAACTCTTCCATTACTATTGTTTCAACACATTTGAAGTGTTGGAACAAGATTCGGGACAGTCGAAACAAGTTAGCTCCATCCGTGCGTCAATGTCTTTAATTGGACTCAGTTTGGGTGTTACATTCCGAAGCCTATAACTTGTGACTTTTTCGCAACCGGACCTCGTAATTGGACTCGAACTCTTCCATTACTATTGTTTCAACACATTTGAAGTGTTGGAACAAGATTCGTGATAGTCGAAACAAGTTAGCTCCATCCGTGCGTCAACGTCTCAAATTGGACTCAGTTTGTGTGTTATATTCCGAAGCCTATAACTTGTGACTTTTTCGCAACCAGACCTCGTAATTGGACTCAAACTCTTCCATCACTATTGTTTCAACACATATGAAGTGTTGGAACAAGATTCGTGACAGTCGAAACAAGTTACTTCCATCCGTGCGTCAACGTCTCAAATTGGACTCAGTTTGTGTCTTACATTCCGAAGCCTATAACTTGTGACTTTTGCGTAACCAGACCTCGTAATTGGACTCAAACTCTTCCATCACTATTGTTTCAACACATTTGAAGTGTTGGAACAAGATTCGGGACAGTCGAAACAAGTTAGCTCCATCCGTGCGTCAATGTCTTTATTTGGACACAGTTTGTGTGTTACATTACGAAGCCTATAACTTGTGACTTTTTCGCAACCGAACCTCGTAATTGGACTCAAACTCTTCCGTTACTATTGTTTCAACACATTTGAAGTGTTGGAACAAGATTCGTGATAGTCAAAACAAGTTAGCTCCATCCGTGCGTCAACGTCTCAAATTGGACTCAGTTTGTGTGTAATATTCCGAAGCCTATAACTTGTGACTTTTTCGCAACCAGACCTCGTAATTGGACTCAAACTCTTCCATCACTATTGTTTCAACACATATGAAGTGTTGGAACAAGATTCATGACAGTCGAAACAAGGTAGCTCCATCCATGCGTCAACGTCTCAAATTGGACTCAGTTTGTGTCTTACATTCCGAAGCCTATAAATTATGACTTTTTCGCAACCAGACCTCGTAATTGGACTCAAACTCTTCCATTACTATTGTTTCAACAGATTTTAAGTGTTGAAACAAGATTTGGGACAGTCGAAACAAGTTAGCTCCATCCGTGCGTCAACGTCTCAAATTGGACTCAGTTTGTGTGTTACATTCCGAAGCCTATAACTTTTGACATTTGCGCAACCAGACCTCGTAATTGGACTCAAACTCTTCCATTACTATTGTTTCAAAAGATTTTAAATGTTGGAACAAGATTTGGGATAGTCGAAACAAGTTAACTCCATCCGTGCGTCAACGTCTCAAATTGGACTCAGTTTGTGTGTTACATTCCGAAGCCTATAACTTGTGACTTTTGCGCAACCAGACCTCGTAATTGGACTCAAACTCTTCCATTACTATTGTTTCAACAGATTTTAATTGTTGGAACAAGATTTGGGACAGTCGAAACAAGTTAACTCCATCCGTGCGTCAACGTCTCAAATTGGACTCAGTTTGTGTTTTACATTCCGAAGCCTATAACTTCTGATATTTGCGCAACCAGACCTCGTAATTGGACTCAAACTCTTCCTTCACTATTGTTTCACATATTTGAAGTGTTGGAACAAGATACGGGACAGTCGTAACAAGTTAGCTCCATCCGTGCTTCAATGTCTTTAATTGGACTCAGTTTGTGTCTTACATTCCGAAGCCTATAACTTGTGACTTTTTCGCAACCGGACCTCGTAATTGGACTCAAACTCTTCCATTACTATTGTTTCAACACATTTGGAGTGTTGGAACAAGATTCGTGACGGTGGAAACAAGTTAGCTCCATCCGTGCGTCAACGTCTCATATTGGACTCAGTTTGTGTGTTATATTCCGAAGCCTATAACTTGGGACTTTTTCGCAACCGGACCTTGTAATTGGAGTCAAACTCTTCCATTACTATTGTTTCAACAGATTTTAATTGTTGGAACAAGATTTGGGACAGTCGAAACAAGTTAACTCCATCCGTGCGTCAACGTCTCAAATTGGACTCAGTTTGTGTTTTACATTCCGAAGCCTATAACTTCTGACTTTTGCGCAACCAGACCTCGTAATTGGACTCAAACTCTTCCTTCACTATTGTTTCAACATATTTGAAGTGTTGGAACAAGATACGGGACAGTCGAAACAAGTTAACTCCATCCGTGCGTCAATGTCTTTAATTGGACTCAGTTTGGGTGTTACATTCCGAAGCCTATAACTTGTGTCTTTTTCGCAACCAGACCTCGTAATTGGACTCAAACTCTTCCATTACTATTGTTTCAACAGATTTTAAGTGTTGAAACAAGATTTGGGACAGTCGAAACAAGTTAACTCCATCCGTGCGTCAATGTCTTTAATTGGACTCAGTTTGGGTGTTACATTCCGAAGCCTATAACTTGTGACTTTTTCGCAACCAGACCTCGTAATTGGACTCAAACTCTTCCGGTACTATTGTTTCAACAGATTTTAAGTGTTGAAACAAGATTTGGGACAGTCGAAACAAGTTAGCTCCATCCGTGCGTCAACGTCTCAAATTGGACTCAGTTTGTGTGTTACATTCCGAAGCCTATAACTTTTGACATTTGCGCAACCAGACCTCGTAATTGGACTCAAACTCTTCCATTACTATTGTTTCAAAAGATTTTAAATGTTGGAACAAGATTTGGGACAGTCGAAACAAGTTAACTCCATCCGTGCGTCAACGTCTCAAATTGGACTCAGTTTGTGTGTTACATTCCGAAGCCTATAACTAGTGACTTTTGCGCAACCAGACCTCGTAATTGGACTCAAACTCTTCCATTACTATTGTTTCAACAGATTTTAATTGTTGGAACAAGATTTGGGACAGTCCAAACAAGTTAACTCCATCCGTGCGTCAACGTCTCAAATTGGACTCAGTTTGTGTTTTACATTCCGAAGCCTATAACTTCTGACTTTTGCGCAACCAGACCTCGTAATTGGACTCAAACTCTTCCTTCACTATTGTTTCAATATATTTGAAGTGTTGGAACAAGATTCGTGACAGTCGAAACAAGTTACTTCCATCCGTGCGTCAACGTCTCAAATTGGACTCAGTTTGTGTCTTTCATTCCGAAGCCTATAACTTGTGACTTTTGCGCAACCAGACCTCGTAATTGGACTTAAACTTTTCCATCACTATTGTTTCAACACATTTTAAGTGTTGGAACAAGATTCGGGACAGTCGAAACAAGTTAGCTCCATCCGTGCATCAATGTCTTTATTTGGACACAGTTTGTGTGTTACATTACGAAGCCTATAACTTGTGACTTTTTCGCAACCGGACCTCGTAATTGGACTCAAACTCTTCCATTACTATTGTTTCAACACATTTGAAGTGTTGGAACAAGATTCGTGATAGTCGAAACAAGTTAGCTCCATCCGTGCGTCAACGTCTCAAATTGGACTCAGTTTGTGTGTAATATTCCGAAGCCTATAACTTGTGACTTTTTCGCAACCAGACCTTGTAATTGGACTCAAACTCTTCCATCACTATTGTTTCAACACATATGAAGTGTTGGAATAAGATTCGTGACAGTCGAAACAAGGTCGCTGCATCCATGCGTCAACGTCTCAAATTGGACTCAATTTGTGTCTTACATTCCTAAGCCTATAACTTGTGACTTTTTCGCAACCGGACCTCGTAATTGGACTCAAACTCTTCAATTACTATTGTTTCAACACATTTGGAGTGTTGGAACAAGATTCGTCACGGTGGAAACAAGTTAGCTCCATCCGTGCGTCAACGTCTCAAATTGGACTCAGTTTGTGTGTTATATTCCGAAGCCTATAACTTGGGACTTTTTCGCAACCGTACCTCGTAATTGGACTCAAACTCTTCCATTACTATTGTTTCAACACATTTGAAGTGTTGGAACAAGATACGGGACAGTCGAAACAAGTTAGCTCCATCCGTGCGTCAACGTCTCAAATTGGACTCAGTTTGTGTGTTACATTCCGAAGCCTATAACTTTTGACATTTGCGCAACCAGACCTCGTAATTGGACTCAAACTCTTCCATTACTATTGTTTCAAAAGATTTTAAATGTTGGAACAAGATTTGGGACAGTCGAAACAAGTTAACTCCATCCGTGCGTCAACGTCTCAAATTGGACTCAGTTTGTGTGTTACATTCCGAAGCCTATAACTTGTGACTTTTGCGCAACCAGACCTCGTAATTGGACTCAAACTCTTCCATTACTATTGTTTCAACAGATTTTAATTGTTGGAACAAGATTTGGGACAGTCCAAACAAGTTAATTCCATCCGTGCGTCAACGTCTCAAATTGGACTCAGTTTGTGTTTTACATTCCGAAGCCTATAACTTCTGACTTTTGCGCAACCAGACCAAGTAATTGGACTCAAACTCTTCCTTCACTATTGTTTAAATATATTTGAAGTGTTGGAACAAGATTCGTGACAGTCGAAACAAGTTACTTCCATCCGTGCGTCAACGTCTCAAATTGGACTCAGTTTGTGTCTTACATTCCGAAGCCTATAACTTGTGACTTTTGCGCAACCAGACCTCGTAATTGGACTTAAACTTTTCCATCACTATTGTTTCAACACATTTGAAGTGTTGGAACAAGATTCGGGACAGTCGAAACAAGTTAGCTCCATCCGTGCATCAATGTCTTTATTTGGACACAGTTTGTGTGTTACATTACGAAGCCTATAACTTGTGACTTTTTCGCAACCGGACCTCGTAATTGGACTCAAACTCTTCCATTACTATTGTTTCAACACATTTGAAGTGTTGGAACAAGATTCGTGATAGTCGAAACAAGTTAGCTCTATCCGTGCGTCTACGTCTCAAATTGGACTCAGTTTGTGTGTAATATTCCGAAGCCTATAACTTGTGACTTTTTCGCAACCAGACCTTGTAATTGGACTCAAACTCTTCCATCACTATTGTTTCAACACATATGAAGTGTTGGAATAAGATTCGTGACAGTCGAAACAAGGTAGCTGCATCCATGCGTCAACGTCTCAAATTGGACTCAATTTGTGTCTTACATTCCTAAGCCTATAACTTGTGACTTTTTCGCAACCGGACCTCGTAATAGGACTCAAACTCTTCAATTACTATTGTTTCAACACATTTCGAGTGTTGGAACAAGATTCGTGACGGTGGAAACAAGTTAGCTCCATCCGTGCGTCAACGTCTCATATTGGACTCAGTTTGTGTGTTATATTCCGAAGCCTATAACTTAGGACTTTTTCACAACCGTACCTTGTAATTGGACTCAAACTCTTCCATTACTATTGTTTCAACACATTTGAAGTGTTGGAACAAGATTCGGGACAGTCGAAACAAGTTAGCTCCATCCGTGCGTCAATGTCTTTAATTGGACTCAGTTTGGGTGTTACATTCCGAAGCCTATAACTTGTGACTTTTTCGCAACCGGACCTCGTAATTGGACTCGAACTCTTCCATTACTTTTGTTTCAACACATTTGAAGTGTTGGAACAAGATTCGTGATAGTCGAAACAAGTTAGCTCCATCCGTGCGTCAATGTCTCAAATTGGACTCAGTTTGTGTGTAATATTACGAAGCCTATAACTTGTGACTTTTTCGGAACCGGACCTCGTAATTGAACTCAAACTCTTCCATTACTATTGTTTCAACACATTTGAAGTGTTGGAACAAGATTCGTGATAGTCAAAACAAGTTAGCTCCATCCGTGCGTCAACGTCTCAAATTGGACTCAGTTTGTGTGTAATATTCCGAAGCCTATAACTTGTGACTTTTTCGCAACCAGACCTCGTAATTATACTCAAACTCTTCCATCACTATTGTTTCAACACATATGAAGTGTTGGAACAAGATTCGTGACAGTCGAAACAAGTTACTTCCATCCGTGCGTCAACGTCTCAAATTGGACTCAGTTTGTGTCTTACATTCCGAAGCCTATAACTTGTGACTTTTGCGCAACCAGACCTCGTAATTGGACTCAAACTTTTCCATCACTATTGTTTCAACACATTTGAAGTGTTGGAACAAGATTCGGGACAGTCGAAACAAGTTAGCTCCATCCGTGCATCAATGTCTTTATTTGGAAACAGTTTGTGTGTTACATTACGAAGCCTATAACTTGTGACTTTTTCGCAACCGGACCTCGTAATTGGACTCAAACTCTTCCATTACTATTGTTTCAACACATTTGAAGTGTTGGAACAAGATTCGTGATAGTCGAAACAAGTTAACTCCATCCGTGCGTCAACGTCTCAAATTGGACTCAGTTTGTGTGTAATATTCCGAAGCCTATAACTTGTGACTTTTTCGTAACCAGACCTCGTAATTGGACTCAAACTCTTCCATCACTATTGTTTCAACACATATGAAGTGTTGGAATAAGATTCGTGACAGTCGAAACAAGGTAGCTGCATCCATGCGTCAACGTCTCAAATTGGACTCAATTTGTGTCTTACATTCCTAAGCCTATAACTTGTGACTTTTTCGCAACCGGACCTCGTAATTGGACTCAAACTCTTCCATTACTATTGTTTCAACACATTTGGAGTGTTGGAACAAGATTCGTGACGGTGGAAACAAGTTAGCTCCATCCGTGCGTCAACGTCTCATATTGGACTCAGTTTGTGTGTTATATTCCGAAGCCTATAACATGGGACTTTTTCGCAACCGGACCTCGTAATTGGACTCAAACTCTTCCATTACTATTGTTTCAACAGATTTTAATTGTTGGAACAAGATTTGGGACAGTCGAAACAAGTTAACTCCATCCGTGCGTCAACGTCTCAAATTGGACTCAGTTTGTGTTTTACATTCCGAAGCCTATAACTTCTGACTTTTGCGCAACCAGACCTCGTAATTGGACTCAAACTCTTCCTTCACTATTGTTTCAACATATTTGAAGTGTTGGAACAAGATACGGGACAGTCGAAACAAGTTAACTCCATCCGTGCGTCAATGTCTTTAATTGGACTCAGTTTGGGTGTTACATTACGAAGCCTATAACTTGTGACTTTTTCGCAACCAGACCTCGTAATTGGACTCAAACTCTTCCATTACTATTGTTTCAACAGATTTTAGGTGTTGAAACAAGATTTGGGACAGTCGAAACAAGTTAGCTCCATCCGTGCGTCAATGTCTTTAATTGGACTCAGTTTGGGTGTTACATTCCGAAGCCTATAACTTGTGACTTTTTCGCAACCAGACCTCGTAATTGGACTCAAACTCTTCCATTACTATTGTTTCAACAGATTTTAAGTGTTGAAACAAGATTTAGGACAGTAGAAACAAGTTAGCTCCATCCGTGCGTCAACGTCTCATATTGGACTCAGTTTTTGTGTTATATTCCGAAGCCTATAACTGGTGACTTTTTCGCAACCAGACCTCGTAATTGGACTCAAACTCTTCCATCACTATTGTTTCAACACATATGAAGTGTTGGAACAAGATTCGTGACAGTCGAAACAAGTTACTTCCATCCGTGCGTCAACGTCTCAAATTGGACTCAGTTTGTGTGTTACATTCCGAAGCCTATAACTTGTGACTTTTGCGCAACCGGACCTCGTAATTGGACTCAAACTGTTCCATCACTTTTGTTTCAACACATTTGAAGTGTTGGAACAAGATTCGGGACAGTCGAAACAAGTTAGCTCCATCCGTGCGTCAATGTCTTTATTTGGACACAGTTTGTGTGTTACATTACGAAGCCTGTAACTTGTGACTTTTTCGCAACCGGACCTCGTAATTGGACTCAAACTCTTCCATTACTATTGTTTCAACACATTTGAAGTGTTGGAACAGGATTCGTGATAGTCAAAACAAGTTAGCTCCATCCGTGCGTCAACGTCTCAAATTGGACTCAGTTTGTGTGTAATATTCCGAAGCCTATAACTTGTGACTTTTTCGCAACCAGACCTCGTAATTGGACTCAAACACTTCCATCACTATTGTTTCAACACATATGAAGTGTTGGAACAAGATTCGTGACAGTCGAAACAAGGTAGCTCCATCCATGCGTCAACGTCTCAAATTGGACTCAGTTTGTGTCTTACATTCCGAAGCCTATAAATTATGACTTTTTCGCAACCAGACCTCGTAATTGGACTCAAACTCTTCCATTACTATTGTTTCAACAGATTTTAAGTGTTGAAACAAGATTTGGGACAGTCGAAACAAGTTAGCTCCATCCGTGCGTCAACGTCTCAAATTGGACTCAGTTTGTGTGTTACATTCCGAAGCCTATAACTTTTGACATTTGCGCAACCAGACCTCGTAATTGGACTCAAACTCTTCCATTACTATTGTTTCAAAAGATTTTAAATGTTGGATCAAGATTTGGGACAGTCGAAACAAGTTAACTCCATCCGTGCGTCAACGTCTCAAATTGGACTCAGTTTGTGTCTTACATTCCGAAGCCTATAACTTGTGCCTTTTGCGCAACCAGACCTCGTAATTGGACTCAAACTTTTCCATCACTGTTGTTTCAACACATTTGAAGTGTTGGAACAAGATTCGGGACAGTCGAAACAAGTTAGCTCCATCCGTGCGTCAATGTCTTTAATTGGACTCAGTTTGGGTGTTACATTCCGAAGCCTATAACTTGTGACTTTTTCGCAACCGGACCTCGTAATTGGACTCGAACTCTTCCATTACTTTTGTTTCAACACATTTGAAGTGTTGGAACAAGATTCGTGATAGTCGAAACAAGTTAGCTCCATCCGTGCGTCAATGTCTCAAATTGGACTCAGTTTGTGTATAATATTACGAAGCCTATAACTTGTGACTTTTTCGGAACCGGACCTCGTAATTGAACTCAAACTCTTCCATTACTATTGTTTCAACACATTTGAAGTGTTGGAACAAGATTCGTGATAGTCAAAACAAGTTAGCTCCATCCGTGCGTCAACGTCTCAAATTGGACTCAGTTTGTGTGTAATATTCCGAAGCCTATAACTTGTGACTTTTTCGCAACCAGACCTCGTAATTATACTCAAACTCTTCCATCACTATTGTTTCAACACATATGAAGTGTTGGAACAAGATTCGTGACAGTCGAAACAAGTTACTTCCATCCGTGCGTCAACGTCTCAAATTGGACTCAGTTTGTGTCTTACATTCCGAAGCCTATAACTTGTGACTTTTGCGCAACCAGACCTCGTAATTGGACTCAAACTTTTCCATCACTATTGTTTCAACACATTTGAAGTGTTGGAACAAGATTCGGGACAGTCGAAACAAGTTAGCTCCATCCGTGCATCAATGTCTTTATTTGGAAACAGTTTGTGTGTTACATTACGAAGCCTATAACTTGTGACTTTTTCGCAACCGGACCTCGTAATTGGACTCAAACTCTTCCATTACTATTGTTTCAACACATTTGAAGTGTTGGAACAAGATTCGTGATAGTCGAAACAAGTTAACTCCATCCGTGCGTCAACGTCTCAAATTGGACTCAGTTTGTGTGTAATATTCCGAAGCCTATAACTTGTGACTTTTTCGCAACCAGACCTCGTAATTGGACTCAAACTCTTCCATCACTATTGTTTCAACACATATGAAGTGTTGGAACAAGATTCGTGACAGTCGAAACAAGTTACTTCCATCCGTGCGTCAACGTCTCAAATTGGACTCAGTTTGTGTGTTACATTCCGAAGCCTATAACTTGTGACTTTTGCGCAACCGGACCTCGTAATTGGACTCAAACTGTTCCATCACTTTTGTTTCAACACATTTGAAGTGTTGGAACAAGATTCGGGACAGTCGAAACAAGTTAGCTCCATCCGTGCGTCAATGTCTTTATTTGGACACAGTTTGTGTGTTACATTACGAAGCCTGTAACTTGTGACTTTTTCGCAACCGGACCTCGTAATTGGACTCAAACTCTTCCATTACTATTGTTTCAACACATTTGAAGTGTTGGAACAGGATTCGTGATAGTCAAAACAAGTTAGCTCCATCCGTGCGTCAACGTCTCAAATTGGACTCAGTTTGTGTGTAATATTCCGAAGCCTATAACTTGTGACTTTTTCGCAACCAGACCTCGTAATTGGACTCAAACACTTCCATCACTATTGTTTCAACACATATGAAGTGTTGGAACAAGATTCGTGACAGTCGAAACAAGGTAGCTCCATCCATGCGTCAACGTCTCAAATTGGACTCAGTTTGTGTCTTACATTCCGAAGCCTATAAATTATGACTTTTTCGCAACCAGACCTCGTAATTGGACTCAAACTCTTCCATTACTATTGTTTCAACAGATTTTAAGTGTTGAAACAAGATTTGGGACAGTCGAAACAAGTTAGCTCCATCCGTGCGTCAACGTCTCAAATTGGACTCAGTTTGTGTGTTACATTCCGAAGCCTATAACTTTTGACATTTGCGCAACCAGACCTCGTAATTGGACTCAAACTCTTCCATTACTATTGTTTCAAAAGATTTTAAATCTTGGATCAAGATTTGGGACAGTCGAAACAAGTTAACTCCATCCGTGCGTCAACGTCTCAAATTGGACTCAGTTTGTGTCTTACATTCCGAAGCCTATAACTTGTGCCTTTTGCGCAACCAGACCTCGTAATTGGACTCAAACTTTTCCATCACTGTTGTTTCAACACATTTGAAGTGTTGGAACAAGATTCGGGACAGTCGAAACAAGTTAGCTCCATCCGTGCGTCAATGTCTTTAATTGGACTCAGTTTGGGTGTTACATTCCGAAGCCTATAACTTGTGACTTTTTCGCAACCGGACCTCGTAATTGGACTCGAACTCTTCCATTACTTTTGTTTCAACACATTTGAAGTGTTGGAACAAGATTCGTGATAGTCGAAACAAGTTAGCTCCATCCGTGCGTCAATGTCTCAAATTGGACTCAGTTTGTGTGTAATATTACGAAGCCTATAACTTGTGACTTTTTCGGAACCGGACCTCGTAATTGAACTCAAACTCTTCCATTACTATTGTTTCAACACATTTGAAGTGTTGGAACAAGATTCGTGATAGTCAAAACAAGTTAGCTCCATCCGTGCGTCAACGTCTCAAATTGGACTCAGTTTGTGTGTAATATTCCGAAGCCTATAACTTGTGACTTTTTCGCAACCGGACCTCGTAATTGGACTCAAACTCTTCCATTACTATTGTTTCAACACATTTGGAGTGTTGGAACAAGATTCGTGACGGTGGAAACAAGTTAGCTCCATCCGTGCGTCAACGTCTCAAATTGGACTCAATTTGTGTGTTATATTCCGAAGCCTATAACTTGGGACTTTTTCGCAACCGTACCTCGTAATTGGACTCAAACTCTTCCATTACTATTGTTTCAACACATTTGAAGTGTTGGAACAAGATTCGGGACAGTCGAAACAAGTTAGCTCCATCCGTGCGTCAATGTCTTTAATTGGACTCAGTTTGGGTGTTACATTCCGAAGCCTATAACTTGTGACTTTTTCGCAACCGGACCTCGTAATTGGACTCGAACTCTTCCATTACTATTGTTTCAACACATTTGAAGTGTTGGAACAAGATTCGTGATAGTCGAAACAAGTTAGCTCCATCCGTGCGTCAACGTCTCAAATTGGACTCAGTTTGTGTGTTATATTCCGAAGCCTATAACTTGTGACTTTTTCGCAACCAGACCTCGTAATTGGACTCAAACTCTTCCATCACTATTGTTTCAACACATATGAAGTGTTGGAACAAGATTCGTGACAGTCGAAACAAGTTACTTCCATCCGTGCGTCAACGTCTCAAATTGGACTCAGTTTGTGTCTTACATTCCGAAGCCTATAACTTGTGACTTTTGCGCAACCAGACCTCGTAATTGGACTCAAACTCTTCCATCACTATTGTTTCAACACATTTGAAGTGTTGGAACAAGATTCGGGACAGTCGAAACAAGTTAGCTCCATCCGTGCGTCAATGTCTTTATTTGGACACAGTTTGTGTGTTACATTACGAAGCCTATAACTTGTGACTTTTTCGCAACCGAACCTCGTAATTGGACTCAAACTCTTCCGTTACTATTGTTTCAACACATTTGAAGTGTTGGAACAAGATTCGTGATAGTCAAAACAAGTTAGCTCCATCCGTGCGTCAACGTCTCAAATTGGACTCAGTTTGTGTGTAATATTCCGAAGCCTATAACTTGTGACTTTTTCGCAACCAGACCTCGTAATTGGACTCAAACTCTTCCATCACTATTGTTTCAACACATTTGAAGTGTTGGAACAAGATTCGGGACAGTTGAAACAAGTTAGCTCCATCCGTGCGTCAATGTCTTTATTTGGACACAGTTTGTGTGTTACATTACGAAGCCTATAACTTGTGACTTTTTCGCAACCGGACCTCGTAATTGGACTCAAACTCTTCCATTACTATTGTTTCAATACATTTGAAGTGTTGGAACAAGATTCGTGATAGTCAAAACAAGTTAGCTCCATCCGTGCGTCAACGTCTTTAATTGGACTCAGTTTGGGTGTTACATTCCGAAGCCTATAACTTGTGACTTTTTCGCAACCGGACCTCGTAATTGGACTCGAACTCTTCCATTACTTTTGTTTCAACACATTTGAAGTGTTGGAACAAGATTCGTGATAGTCGAAACAAGTTAGCTCCATCCGTGCGTCAATGTCTCAAATTGGACTCAGTTTGTGTGTAATATTACGAAGCCTATAACTTGTGACTTTTTCGGAACCGGACCTCGTAATTGAACTCAAACTCTTCCATTACTATTGTTTCAACACATTTGAAGTGTTGGAACAAGATTCGTGATAGTCAAAACAAGTTAGCTCCATCCGTGCGTCAACGTCTCAAATTGGACTCAGTTTGTGTGTAATATTCCGAAGCCTATAACTTGTGACTTTTTCGCAACCAGACCTCGTAATTGGACTCAAACTCTTCCATCACTATTGTTTCAACACATATGAAGTGTTGGAACAAGATTCGTGACAGTCGAAACAAGTTACTTCCATCCGTGCGTCAACGTCTCAAATTGGACTCAGTTTGTGTCTTACATTCCGAAGCCTATAACTTGTGACTTTTGCGCAACCAGACCTCGTAATTGGACTCAAACTTTTCCATCACTATTGTTTCAACACATTTGAAGTGTTGGAACAAGATTCGGGACAGTCGAAACAAGTTAGCTCCATCCGTGCATCAATGTCTTTATTTGGAAACAGTTTGTGTGTTACATTACGAAGCCTATAACTTGTGACTTTTTCGCAACCGGACCTCGTAATTGGACTCAAACTCTTCCATTACTATTGTTTCAACACATTTGAAGTGTTGGAACAAGATTCGTGATAGTCGAAACAAGTTAACTCCATCCGTGCGTCAACGTCTCAAATTGGACTCAGTTTGTGTGTAATATTCCGAAGCCTATAACTTGTGACTTTTTCGTAACCAGACCTCGTAATTGGACTCAAACTCTTCCATCACTATTGTTTCAACACATATGAAGTGTTGGAATAAGATTCGTGACAGTCGAAACAAGGTAGCTGCATCCATGCGTCAACGTCTCAAATTGGACTCAATTTGTGTCTTACATTCCTAAGCCTATAACTTGTGACTTTTTCGCAACCGGACCTCGTAATTGGACTCAAACTCTTCCATTACTATTGTTTCAACACATTTGGAGTGTTGGAACAAGATTCGTGACGGTGGAAACAAGTTAGCTCCATCCGTGCGTCAACGTCTCATATTGGACTCAGTTTGTGTGTTATATTCCGAAGCCTATAACATGGGACTTTTTCGCAACCGGACCTCGTAATTGGACTCAAACTCTTCCATTACTATTGTTTCAACAGATTTTAATTGTTGGAACAAGATTTGGGACAGTCGAAACAAGTTAACTCCATCCGTGCGTCAACGTCTCAAATTGGACTCAGTTTGTGTTTTACATTCCGAAGCCTATAACTTCTGACTTTTGCGCAACCAGACCTCGTAATTGGACTCAAACTCTTCCTTCACTATTGTTTCAACATATTTGAAGTGTTGGAAACAAGATACGGGACAGTCGAAACAAGTTAACTCCATCCGTGCGTCAATGTCTTTAATTGGACTCAGTTTGGGTGTTACATTACGAAGCCTATAACTTGTGACTTTTTCGCAACCAGACCTCGTAATTGGACTCAAACTCTTCCATTACTATTGTTTCAACAGATTTTAGGTGTTGAAACAAGATTTGGGACAGTCGAAACAAGTTAGCTCCATCCGTGCGTCAATGTCTTTAATTGGACTCAGTTTGGGTGTTACATTCCGAAGCCTATAACTTGTGACTTTTCGCAACCAGACCTCGTAATTGGACTCAAACTCTTCCATTACTATTGTTTCAACAGATTTTAAGTGTTGAAACAAGATTTAGGACAGTAGAAACAAGTTAGCTCCATCCGTGCGTCAACGTCTCATATTGGACTCAGTTTTTGTGTTATATTCCGAAGCCTATAACTGGTGACTTTTTCGCAACCAGACCTCGTAATTGGACTCAAACTCTTCCATCACTATTGTTTCAACACATATGAAGTGTTGGAACAAGATTCGTGACAGTCGAAACAAGTTACTTCCATCCGTGCGTCAACGTCTCAAATTGGACTCAGTTTGTGTGTTACATTCCGAAGCCTATAACTTGTGACTTTTGCGCAACCGGACCTCGTAATTGGACTCAAACTGTTCCATCACTTTTGTTTCAACACATTTGAAGTGTTGGAACAAGATTCGGGACAGTCGAAACAAGTTAGCTCCATCCGTGCGTCAATGTCTTTATTTGGACACAGTTTGTGTGTTACATTACGAAGCCTGTAACTTGTGACTTTTTCGCAACCGGACCTCGTAATTGGACTCAAACTCTTCCATTACTATTGTTTCAACACATTTGAAGTGTTGGAACAGGATTCGTGATAGTCAAAACAAGTTAGCTCCATCCGTGCGTCAACGTCTCAAATTGGACTCAGTTGTGTGTAATATTCCGAAGCCTATAACTTGTGACTTTTTCGCAACCAGACCTCTTAATTGGACTCAAACACTTCCATCACTATTGTTTCAACACATATGAAGTGTTGGAACAAGATTCGTGACAGTCGAAACAAGGTAGCTCCATCCATGCGTCAACGTCTCAAATTGGACTCAGTTTGTGTCTTACATTCCGAAGCCTATAAATTATGACTTTTTCGCAACCAGACCTCGTAATTGGACTCAAACTCTTCCATTACTATTGTTTCAACAGATTTTAAGTGTTGAAACAAGATTTGGGACAGTCGAAACAAGTTAGCTCCATCCGTGCGTCAACGTCTCAAATTGGACTCAGTTTGTGTGTTACATTCCGAAGCCTATAACTTTTGACATTTGCGCAACCAGACCTCGTAATTGGACACAAACTCTTCCATTACTATTGTTTCAAAAGATTTTAAATGTTGGATCAAGATTTGGGACAGTCGAAACAAGTTAACTCCATCCGTGCGTCAACGTCTCAAATTGGACTCAGTTTGTGTCTTACATTCCGAAGCCTATAACTTGTGCCTTTTGCGCAACCAGACCTCGTAATTGGACTCAAACTTTTCCATCACTGTTGTTTCAACACATTTGAAGTGTTGGAACAAGATTCGGGACAGTCGAAACAAGTTAGCACCATCCGTGCATCAATGTCTTTATTTGGACACAGTTTGTGTGTTACATTACGAAGCCTATAACTTGTGACTTTTTCGCAACCGGACCTCGTAATTGGACTCAAACTCTTCCATTACTATTGTTTTAACACATTTGAAGTGTTGGAACAAGATTCGTGATAGTCGAAACAAGTTAGCTCCATCCGTGCGTCAACGTCTCAAATTGGACTCAGTTTGTGTGTAATATTCCGAAGCCTATAACTTGTGACTTTTTCGCAACCAGACCTCGTAATTGGACTCAAACTCTTCCATCACTATTGTTTCAACACATATGAAGTGTTGGAATAAGATTCGTGACAGTCGAAACAAGGTAGCTGCATCCATGCGTCAACGTCTCAAATTGGACTCAATTTGTGTTTTACATTACTAAGCCTATAACTTGTGACTTTTTCGCAACCGGACCTCGTAATTGGACTCAAACTCTTCCATTACTATTGTTTCAACACATTTGGAGTGTTGGAACAAGATTCGTGACGGTGGAAACAAGTTAGCTCCATCCGTGCGTCAACGTCTCAAATTGGACTCAGTTTGTGTGTTATATTCCGAAGCCTATAACTTGGGACTTTTTCGCAACCGTACCTCGTAATTGGATTCAAACTCTTCCATTACTATTGTTTCAACACATTTGAAGTGTTGGAACAAGATTCGGGACAGTCGAAATAAGTTAGCTCCATCCGTGCGTCAATGTCTTTAATTGGACTCAGTTTGGGTGTTACATTCCGAAGCCTATAACTTGTGACTTTTTCGCAACCGGACCTCGTAATTGGACTCGAACTCTTCCATTACTATTGTTTCAACACATTTGAAGTGTTGGAACAAGATTCGTGATAGTCGAAACAAGTTAGCTCCATCCGTGCGTCAACGTCTCAAATTGGACTCAGTTTGTGTGTTATATTCCGAAGCCTATAACTTGTGACTTTTTCTCAACCAGACCTCGTAATTGGACTCAAACTCTTCCATCACTATTGTTTCAACACATATGAAGTGTTGGAACAAGATTCGTGACAGTCGAAACAAGTTACTTCCATCCGTGCGTCAACGTCTCAAATTGGACTCAGTTTGTGTCTTACATTCCGAAGCCTATAACTTGTGACTTTTGCGCAACCAGACCTCGTAATTGGACTCAAACTCTTCCATCACTATTGTTTCAACACATTTGAAGTGTTGGAACAAGATTCGGGACAGTCGAAACAAGTTAGCTCCATCCGTGCGTCAATGTCTTTATTTGGACACAGTTTGTGTGTTACATTACGAAGCCTATAACTTGTGACTTTTTCGCAACCGAACCTCGTAATTGGACTCAAACTCTTCCGTTACTATTGTTTCAACACATTTGAAGTGTTGGAACAAGATTCGTGATAGTCAAAACAAGTTAGCTCCATCCGTGCGTCAACGTCTCAAATTGGACTCAGTTTGTGTGTAATATTCCGAAGCCTATAACTTGTGACTTTTTCGCAACCAGACCTCGTAATTGGACTCAAACTCTTCCATCACTATTGTTTCAACACATTTGAAGTGTTGGAACAAGATTCGGGACAGTTGAAACAAGTTAGCTCCATCCGTGCGTCAATGTCTTTATTTGGACACAGTTTGTGTTTTACATTACGAAGCCTATAACTTGTGACTTTTTCGCAACCGGACCTCGTAATTGGACTCAAACTCTTCCATTACTATTGTTTCAATACATTTGAAGTGTTGGAACAAGATTCGTGATAGTCAAAACAAGTTAGCTCCATCCGTGCGTCAACGTCTTTAATTGGACTCAGTTTGGGTGTTACATTCCGAAGCCTATAACTTGTGACTTTTTCGCAACCGGACCTCGTAATTGGACTCGAACTCTTCCATTACTTTTGTTTCAACACATTTGAAGTGTTGGAACAAGATTCGTGATAGTCGAAACAAGTTAGCTCCATCCGTGCGTCAATGTCTCAAATTGGACTCAGTTTGTGTGTAATATTACGAAGCCTATAACTTGTGACTTTTTCGGAACCGGACCTCGTAATTGAACTCAAACTCTTTCATTACTATTGTTTCAACACATTTGAAGTGTTGGAACAAGATTCGTGATAGTCAAAACAAGTTAGCTCCATTTGTGCGTCAACGTCTCAAATTGGACTCAGTTTGTGTGTAATATTCCGAAGCCTCTAACTTGTGACTTTTTCGCAACCAGACCTCGTAATTGGACTCAAACTCTTCCATCACTATTGTTTCAACACATTTGAAGTGTTGGAACAAGATTCGGGACAGTTGAAACAAGTTAGCTCCATCCGTGCGTCAATGTCTTTATTTGGACACAGTTTGTGTGTTACATTACGAAGCCTGTAACTTGTGACTTTTTCGCAACCGGACCTCGTAATTGGACTCAAACTCTTCCATTACTATTGTTTCAACACATTTGAAGTGTTGGAACAGGATTCGTGATAGTCAAAACAAGTTAGCTCCATCCGTGCGTCAACGTCTCAAATTGGACTCAGTTTGTGTGTTATATTCCGAAGCCTATAACTTGTGACTTTTTCGCAACCAGACCTCGTAATTGGACTCAAACTCTTCCATCACTATTGTTTCAACACATATGAAGTGTTGGAACAAGATTCGTGACAGTCGAAACAAGTTACTTCCATCCGTGCGTCAACGTCTCAAATTGGACTCAGTTTGTGTCTTACATTCCGAAGCCTATAACTTGTGACTTTTGCGCAACCAGACCTCGTAATTGGACTCAAACTCTTCCATCACTATTGTTTCAACACATTTGAAGTGTTGGAACAAGATTCGGGACAGTCGAAACAAGTTAGCTCCATCCGTGCGTCAATGTCTTTATTTGGACACAGTTTGTGTGTTACATTACGAAGCCTATAACTTGTGACTTTTTCGCAACCGAACCTCGTAATTGGACTCAAACTCTTCCGTTACTATTGTTTCAACACATTTGAAGTGTTGGAACAAGATTCGTGATAGTCAAAACAAGTTAGCTCCATCCGTGCGTCAACGTCTCAAATTGGACTCAGTTTGTGTGTAATATTCCGAAGCCTATAACTTGTGACTTTTTCGCAACCAGACCTCGTAATTGGACTCAAACTCTTCCATCAATATTGTTTCAACACATATGAAGTGTTGGAACAAGATTCGTGACAGTCGAAACAAGGTAGCTCCATCCATGCGTCAACGTCTCAAATTGGACTCAGTTTGTGTCTTACATTCCGAAGCCTATAAATTATGACTTTTTCGCAACCAGACCTCGTAATTGACTCAAACTCTTCCATTACTATTGTTTCAACAGATTTTAAGTGTTGAAACAAGATTTGGGACAGTCGAAACAAGTTAGCTCCATCCGTGCGTCAACGTCTCAAATTGGACTCAGTTTGTGTGTTACATTCCGAAGCCTATAACTTTTGACATTTGCGCAACCAGACCTCGTAATTGGACTCAAACTCTTCCATTACTATTGTTTCAAAAGATTTTAAATGTTGGAACAAGATTTGGGATAGTCGAAACAAGTTAACTCCATCCGTGCGTCAACGTCTCAAATTGGACTCAGTTTGTGTGTTACATTCCGAAGCCTATAACTTGTGACTTTTGCGCAACCAGACCTCGTAATTGGACTCAAACTCTTCCATTACTATTGTTTCAACAGATTTTAATTGTTGGAACAAGATTTGGGACAGTCGAAACAAGTTAACTCTATCCGTGCGTCAACGTCTCAAATTGGACTCAGTTTGTGTTTTACATTCCGAAGCCTATAACTTCTGATATTTGCGCAACCAGACCTCGTAATTGGACTCAAACTCTTCCTTCACTATTGTTTCAACATATTTGAAGTGTTGGAACAAGATACGGGACAGTCGTAACAAGTTAGCTCCATCCGTGCTTCAATGTCTTTAATTGGACTCAGTTTGTGTCTTACATTCCGAAGCCTATAACTTGTGACTTTTTCGCAACCGGACCTCGTAATTGGACTCAAACTCTTCCATTACTATTGTTTCAACACATTTGGAGTGTTGGAACAAGATTCGTGACGGTGGAAACAAGTTAGCTCCATCCGTGCGTCAACGTCTCATATTGGACTCAGTTTGTGTGTTATATTCCGAAGCCTATAACTTGGGACTTTTTCGCAACCGGACCTCGTAATTGGACTCAAACTCTTCCATTACTATTGTTTCAACAGATTTTAATTGTTGGAACAAGATTTGGGACAGTCGAAACAAGTTAACTCCATCCGTGCGTCAACGTCTCAAATTGGACTCAGTTTGTGTTTTACATTCCGAAGCCTATAACTTCTGACTTTTGCGCAACCAGACCTCGTAATTGGACTCAAACTCTTCCTTCACTATTGTTTCAACATATTTGAAGTGTTGGAACAAGATACGGGACAGTCGAAACAAGTTAACTCCATCCGTGCGTCAATGTCTTTAATTGGACTCAGTTTGGGTGTTACATTCCGAAGCCTATAACTTGTGTCTTTTTCGCAACCAGACCTCGTAATTGGACTCAAACTCTTCCATTACTATTGTTTCAACAGATTTTAAGTATTGAAACAAGATTTGGGACAGTCGAAACAAGTTAGCTCCATCCGTGCGTCAATGTCTTTAATTGGACTCAGTTTGGGTGTTACATTCCGAAGCCTATAACTTGTGACTTTTTCGCAACCAGACCTCGTAATTGGACTCAAACTCTTCCATTACTATTGTTTCAACAGATTTTAGGTGTTGAAACAAGATTTGGGACAGTCGAAACAAGTTAGCTCCATCCGTGCGTCAATGTCTTTAATTGGACTCAGTTTGGGTGTTACATTCCGAAGCCTATAACTTGTGACTTTTGCGCAACCAGACCTCGTAATTGGACTCAAACTCTTCCATTACTATTGTCTCAACAGATTTTAATTGTTGGAACAAGATTTGGGACAGTCGAAACAAGTTAACTCCATCCGTGCGTCAACGTCTCAAATTGGACTCAGTTTGTGTTTTACATTCCGAAGCCTATAACTTCTGATATTTGCGCAACCAGACCTCGTAATTGGACTCAAACTCTTCCTTCACTATTGTTTCAACATATTTGAAGTGTTGGAACAAGATACGGGACAGTCGTAACAAGTTAGCTCCATCCGTGCTTCAATGTCTTTAATTGGACTCAGTTTGTGTCTTACATTCCGAAGCCTATAACTTGTGACTTTTTCGCAACCGGACCTCGTAATTGGACTCAAACTCTTCCATCACTATTGTTTCAACACATTTGAAGTGTTGGAACAAGAATCGGGACAGTCGAAAGTAGTTAGCTACATCCGTGCGTCAATGTCTTTAATTCGACTCAGTTTGTGTGTTACATTACGGAGCCTATAACTTCTGACTTTTTCGCAACCGGACCTCGTAATTGGACTCAAACTCTTCCATTACTATTGTTTCAACACATTTGGAGTGTTGGAACAAGATTCGTGACGGTGGAAACAAGTTAGCTCCATCCGTGCGTCAACGTCTCATATTGGACTCAGTTTGTGTGTTATATTCCGAAGCCTATAACTTGGGACTTTTTCGCAACCGGACCTCGTAATTGGACTCAAACTCTTCCATTACTATTGTTTCAACAGATTTTAATTGTTGGAACAAGATTTGGGACAGTCGAAACAAGTTAACTCCATCCGTGCGTCAACGTCTCAAATTGGACTCAGTTTGTGTTTTACATTCCGAAGCCTATAACTTCTGACTTTTGCGCAACCAGACCTCGTAATTGGACTCAAACTCTTCCTTCACTATTGTTTCAACATATTTGAAGTGTTGGAACAAGATACGGGACAGTCGAAACAAGTTAACTCCATCCGTGCGTCAATGTCTTTAATTGGACTCAGTTTGGGTGTTACATTCCGAAGCCTATAACTTGTGTCTTTTTCGCAACCAGACCTCGTAATTGGACTCAAACTCTTCCATTACTATTGTTTCAACAGATTTTAAGTGTTGAAACAAGATTTGGGACAGTCGAAACAAGTTAGCTCCATCCGTGCGTCAATGTCTTTAATTGGACTCAGTTTGGGTGTTACATTCCGAAGCCTATAACTTGTGACTTTTTCGCAACCAGACCTCGTAATTGGACTCAAACTCTTCCAGTACTATTGTTTCAACAGATTTTAAGTGTTGAAACAAGATTTGGGACAGTCGAAACAAGTTAGCTCCATACGTGCGTCAACGTCTCAAATTGGACTCAGTTTGTGTGTTACATTCCGAAGCCTATAACTTTTGACATTTGCGCAACCAGACCTCGTAATTGGACTCAAACTCTTCCATTACTATTGTTTCAAAAGATTTTAAATGTTGGAACAAGATTTGGGACAGTCGAAACAAGTTAACTCCATCCGTGCGTCAACGTCTCAAATTGGACTCAGTTTGTGTGTTACATTCCGAAGCCTATAACTTGTGACTTTTGCGCAACCAGACCTCGTAATTGGACTCAAACTCTTCCATTACTATTGTTTCAACAGATTTTAATTGTTGGAACAAGATTTGGGACAGTCCAAACAAGTTAATTCCATCCGTGCGTCAACGTCTCAAATTGGACTCAGTTTGTGTTTTACATTCCGAAGCCTATAACTTCTGACTTTTGCGCAACCAGACCTCGTAATTGGACTCAAACTCTTCCTTCACTATTGTTTCAATATATTTGAAGTGTTGGAACAAGATTCGTGACAGTCGAAACAAGTTACTTCCATCCGTGCGTCAACGTCTCAAATTGGACTCAGTTTGTGTCTTACATTCCGAAGCCTATAACTTGTGACTTTTGCGCAACCAGACCTCGTAATTGGACTTAAACTTTTCCATCACTATTGTTTCAACACATTTGAAGTGTTGGAACAAGATTCGGGACAGTCGAAACAAGTTAGCTCCATCCGTGCATCAATGTCTTCATTTGGACACAGTTTGTGTGTTACATTACGAAGCCTATAACTTGTGACTTTTTCGCAACCGGACCTCGTAATTGGACTCAAACACTTCCATTACTATTGTTTCAACACATTTGAAGTGTTGGAACAAGATTCGTGATAGTCGAAACAAGTTAGCTCTATCCGTGCGTCAACGTCTCAAATTGGACTCAGTTTGTGTTTTACATTCCGAAGCCTATAACTTCTGATTTTTGCGCAACCAGACCTCGTAATTGGACTCAAACTCTTCCTTCACTATTGTTTCAACATATTTGAAGTGTTGGAACAAGATACGGGACAGTCGTAACAAGTTAGCTCCATCCGTGCTTCAATGTCTTTAATTGGACTCAGTTTGTGTCTTACATTCCGAAGCCTATAACTTGTGACTTTTTCGCAACCGGACCTCGTAATTGGACTCAAACTCTTCCATCACTATTGTTTCAACACATTTGAAGTGTTGGAACAAGAATCGGGACAGTCGAAAGTAGTTAGCTACATCCGTGCGTCAATGTCTTTAATTCGACTCAGTTTGTGTGTTACATTACGGAGCCTATAACTTGTGACTTTTTCGCAACCAGACCTCGTAATTGGACTCAAACTCTTCCATTACTATTATTTCAATAGATATGAAGTGTTGGAACAAGATTCGTGACAGTCGAAACAAGTTAGCTGCATCCATGCGTCAACGTCTCAAATTGGACTCAATTTGTGTCTTACATTCCTAAGCCTATAACTTGTGACTTTTTCGCAACCGGACCTCGTAATTGGACTCAAACTCTTCCATTACTATTGTTTCAACACATTTGGAGTGTTGGAACAAGATTCGTGACGGTGGAAACAAGTTAGCTCCATCCGTGCGTCAACGTCTCATATTGGACTCAGTTTGTGTGTTATATTCCGAAGCCTATAACTTGAGACTTTTTCGCAACCGTACCTCGTAATTGGACTCAAACTCTTCCATTACTATTGTTTCAACACATTTGAAGTGTTGGAACAAGATTCGTGACAGTGGAAACAAGTTAGCTCCATCTGTCCGTCAACGTCTCAAATTGGACTCAGTTTGTGTGTTATATTCCGAAGCCTTTAACTTGTAACTTTTCCGCAATCGGACCTTGTAATTAGACTTGAATTCTTCCATTACTATTGTTTCAACCCATTTGAAGTATTGGAACAAGATTCGTGACAGTTGAAACAAGTTTGCTCCATCCATTAGTCAACGTCTCAAATTGGAGTCAGTTTGTGTCTTACATTCCGAAGCCTATAACTTGTGACTTTTTCGCAACCAGACCTCGTAATTGGACTCAAACTCTTCCTTCACTATTGTTTCAACACATTTGAAGTGTTGGAACAAGAATCGGGACAGTCGAAAGTAGTTAGCTACATCCGTGCGTCAATGTCTTTAATTGGACTCAGTTTGTGTGTTACATTACGGAGCCTATAACTTGTGACTTTTTCGCAACCGGACCTCGTAATTGGACTCAAACTCTTCCATTACTATTGTTTCAACACATTTGAAGTGTTGGAAAAAGATTCAGGACAGTCGAAACAAGTTAGCTCCATCCGTGCGTCAATGTCTTTAATTGGACTCAGTTTGGGTGTTACATTCCGAAGCCTATAACTTGTGACTTTTTCGCAACCGGACCTCGTAATTGGACTCGAACTCTTCCATTACTATTGTTTCAACACATTTGAAGTGTTGGAACAAGATTCGTGATAGTCGAAACAAGTTAGCTCCATCCGTGCGTCAACGTCTCAAATTGGACTCAGTTTGTGTGTTATATTCCGAAGCCTATAACTTGTGACTTTTTCGCAACCAGACCTCGTAATTGGACTCAAACTCTTCCATCACTATTGTTTCAACACATATGAAGTGTTGGAACAAGATTCGTGACAGTCGAAACAAGGTTGCTCCATCCATGCGTCAACGTCTCAAATTGGACTCAGTTTGTGTCTTACATTCCGAAGCCTATAAATTATGACTTTTTCGCAACCAGACCTCGTAATTGGACTCAAACTCTTCAATTACTATTGTTTCAACAGATTTTAAGTGTTGAAACAAGATTTGGGACAGTCGAAACAAGTTAGCTCCATCCGTGCGTCAACGTCTCAAATTGGACTCAGTTTGTGTGTTACATTCCGAAGCCTATAACTTTTGACATTTGCGCAACCAGACCTCGTAATTGGACTCAAACTCTTCCATTACTATTGTTTCAAAAGATTTTAAATGTTGGAACAAGATTTGGGACAGTCGAAACAAGTTAACTCCATCCGTGCGTCAACGTCTCAAATTGGACTCAGTTTGTGTGTTACATTCCGAATTCTATAACTTGTGACTTTTGCGCAACCAGACCTCGTAATTGGACTCAAACTCTTCCATTACTATTGTTTCAACAGATTTTAATTGTTGGAACAAGATTTGGGACAGTCGAAACAAGTTAACTCCATCCGTGCGTCAACGTCTCAAATTGGACTCAGTTTGTGTTTTACATTCCGAAGCCTATAACTTCTGATTTTTGCGCAACCAGACCTCGTAATTGGACTCAAACTCTTCCTTCACTATTGTTTCAACATATTTGAAGTGTTGGAACAAGATACGGGACAGTCGTAACAAGTTAGCTCCATCCGTGCTTCAATGTCTTTAATTGGACTCAGTTTGTGTCTTACATTCCGAAGCCTATAACTTGTGACTTTTTCGCAACCGGACCTCGTAATTGGACTCAAACTCTTCCATCACTATTGTTTCAACACATTTGAAGTGTTGGAACAAGAATCGGGACAGTCGAAAGTAGTTAGCTACATCCGTGCGTCAATGTCTTTAATTCGACTCAGTTTGTGTGTTACATTACGGAGCCTATAACTTGTGACTTTTTCGCAACCAGACCTCGTAATTGGACTCAAACTCTTCCATTACTATTATTTCAATAGATATGAAGTGTTGGAACAAGATTCGTGACAGTCGAAACAAGTTAGCTGCATCCATGCGTCAACGTCTCAAATTGGACTCAATTTGTGTCTTACATTCCTAAGTCTATAACTTGTGACTTTTTCGCAACCGGACCTCGTAATTGGACTCAAACTCTTCCATTACTATTGTTTCAACACATTTGGAGTGTTGGAACAAGATTCGTGACGGTGGAAACAAGTTAGCTCCATCCGTGCGTCAACGTCTCATATTGGACTCAGTTTGTGTGTTATATTCCGAAGCCTATAACTTGAGACTTTTTCGCAACCGTACCTCGTAATTGGACTCAAACTCTTCCATTACTATTGTTTCAACACATTTGAAGTGTTGGAACAAGATTCGTGACAGTGGAAACAAGTTAGCTCCATCTGTCCGTCAACGTCTCAAATTGGACTCAGTTTGTGTGTTATATTCCGAAGCCTTTAACTTGTAACTTTTCCGCAATCGGACCTTGTAATTAGACTTGAATTCTTCCATTACTATTGTTTCAACCCATTTGAAGTATTGGAACAAGATTCGTGACAGTCGAAACAAGTTTGCTCCATCCATTAGTCAACGTCTCAAATTGGACTCAGTTTGTGTCTTACATTCCGAAGCCTATAACTTGTGACTTTTTCGCAACCAGACCTCGTAATTGGACTCAAACTCTTCCATCACTATTGTTTCAACACATTTGAAGTGTTGGAACAAGAATCGGGACAGTCGAAAGTAGTTAGCTACATCCGTGCGTCAATGTCTTTAATTGGACTCAGTTTGTGTGTTACATTACGGAGCCTATAACTTGTGACTTTTTCGCAACCGGACCTCGTAATTGGACTCAAACTCTTCCATTACTATTGTTTCAACACATTTGAAGTGTTGGAAAAAGATTCAGGACAGTCGAAACAAGTTAGCTCCATCCGTGCGTCAATGTCTTTAATTGGACTCAGTTTGGGTGTTACATTCCGAAGCCTATAACTTGTGACTTTTTCGCAACCGGACCTCGTAATTGGACTCGAACTCTTCCATTACTATTGTTTCAACACATTTGAAGTGTTGGAACAAGATTCGTGATAGTCGAAACAAGTTAGCTCCATCCGTGCGTCAACGTCTCATATTGGACTCAGTTTGTGTGTTATATTCCGAAGCCTATAACTTGTGTCTTTTTCGCAACCAGACCTCGTAATTGGACTCAAACTCTTCCATTACTATTGTTTCAAAAGATTTTAAATGTTGGAACAAGATTTGGGACAGTCGAAACAAGTTAACTCCATCCGTTCGTCAACGTCTCAAATTGGACTCAGTTTGTGTGTAATATTCCGAAGCCTATAACTTGTGATATTTTCGCAACCGGACCTCGTAATTCGACTCAAACTCTTCCATTACTATTGTTTCAACACATTTGAAGTGTTGGAACAAGATTCGTGACAGTCGAAACAAGTTACTTCCATCCGTGCGTCAACGTCTCAAATTGGACTCAGTTTGTGTCTTACATTCCGAAGCCTATAACTTGTGACTTTTGCGCAACCAGACCTCGTCATTGGACTCAAACTCTTCCATCACTATTGTTTCAACACATTTGAAGTGTTGGAACAAGAATCGGGACAGTCGAAAGAAGTTAGCTACATCCGTGCGTCAATGTCTTTAATTGGACTCAGTTTGTGTGTTACATTACGGAGCCTATAACTTGTGACTTTTTCGCAACCGGACCTCGTAATTGGACTCAAACTCTTCCATTACTATTATTTCAATAGATATGAAGTGTTGGAACAAGATCGTGACAGTCGAAACAAGTTAGCTGCATCCATGCGTCAACGTCTCAAATTGGACTCAATTTGTGTCTTACATTCCTAAGCCTATAACTTGTGACTTTTTCGCAACCGGACCTCGTAATTGGACTCAAACTCTTCCATTACTATTATTTCAACACATTTGGAGTGTTGGAACAAGATTCGTGACGGTGGAAACAAGTTAGCTCCATCCGTGCGTCAACGTCTCATATTGGACTCAGTTTGTGTGTTATATTCCGAAGCCTATAACTTGAGACTTTTCGCAACCTTACCTCGTAATTGGACTCAAACTCTTCCATTACTATTGTTTCAACACATTTGAAGTGTTGGAACAAGATTCGTGACAGTGGAAACAAGTTAGCTCCATCTGTGCGTCAACGTCTCAAATTGGACTCAGTTTATGTGTTATATTCCGAAGCCTTTAACTTGTAACTTTTCCGCAATCGGACCTTGTAATTAGACTTGAATTCTTCCATTACTATTGTTTCAACCCATTTGAAGTATTGGAACAAGATTCGTGACAGTCGAAACAAGTTTGCTCCATCCATTAGTCAACGTCTCAAATTGGACTCAGTTTGTGTCTTACATTTCGAAGCCTATAACTTGAGACTTTTTCGCAACCGGACCTCGTAATTGGACTCAAACTCTTCCATCACTATTGTTTCAACACATTTGAAGTGTTGGAACAAGAATCGGGACAGTCGAAAGTAGTTAGCTACATCCGTGCGTCAATGTCTTTAATTGGACTCAGTTTGTGTGTTACATTACGGAGCCTATAACTTGTGACTTTTTCGCAACCAGACCTCGTAATTTGACTCAAACTCTTCCATTACTATTATTTCAATAGATATGAAGTGTTGGAACAAGATTCGTGACAGTCGAAACAAGTTAGCTGCATCCATGCGTCAACGTCTCAAATTGGACTCAATTTGTGTCTTACATTCCTAAGCCTATAACTTGTGACTTTTTCGCAACCGGACCTCGTAATTGGACTCAAACTCTTCCATTTCTATTGTTTCAACACATTTGGAGTGTTGGAACAAGATTCGTGATGGTGGAAACAAGTTAGCTCCATCCGTGCGTCAACGTCTCATATTGGACTCAGTTTGTGTGTTATATTCCGAAGCCTATAACTTGAGACTTTTTCGCAACCGTGCCTCGTAATTGGACTCAAACTCTTCCATTACTATTGTTTCAACACATTTGAAGTGTTGGAACAAGATTCGTGACAGTGGAAACAAGTTAGCTCCATCTGTGCATCAACGTCTCAAATTGGACTCAGTTTGTGTGTTATATTCCGAAGCCTTTAACTTGTAACTTTTCCGCAATCGGACCTTGTAATTAGACTTGAATTCTTCCATTACTATTGTTTCAACCAATTTGAAGTATTGGAACAAGATTCATGACAGTCGAAACAAGTTTGCTCCATCCATTAGTCAACGTCTCAAATTGGACTCAGTTTGTGTCTTACATTACGAAGCCTGTAACTTGTGACTTTTTCGCAACCGGACCTCGTAATTGGACTCAAACTCTTCCACCACTATTGTTTCAACACATTTGAAGTGTTGGAACAAGAATCGGGACAGTCGAAAGAAGTTAGCTACATCCGTGCGTCAATGTCTTTAATTGGACTCAGTTTGTGTGTAACATTACGGAGCCTATAACTTGTGACTTTTTCGCAACCGGACCTCGTAATTGGACTCAAACTCTTCCATTACTATTATTTCAATAGATATGAAGTGTTGGAACAAGATTCGTGACAGTCGAAACAAGTTAGCTGCATCCATGCGTCAACGTCTCAAATTGGACTCAATTTGTGTCTTACATTCCTAAGCCTATAACTTGTGACTTTTTCGCAACCGGACCTCGTAATTGGACTCAAACTCTTCCATTACTATTGTTTCAACACATTTGGAGTGTTGGAACAAGATTCGTGACGGTGGAAACAAGTTAGCTCCATCCGTGCGTCAACGTCTCATATTGGACTCAGTTTGTGTGTTATATTCCGAAGCCTATAACTTGAGACTTTTTCGCAACCGTACCTCGTAATTGGACTCAAACTCTTCCATTACTATTGTTTCAACACATTTGAAGTGTTGGAACAAGATTTGTGACAGTGGAAACAAGTTAGCTCCATCTGTGCGTCAACGTCTCAAATTGGACTCAGTTTGTGTGTTATATTCCGAAGCCTTTAACTTGTAACTTTTCCGCAATCGGACCTTGTAATTAGACTTGAATTCTTCCATTACTATTGTTTCAACCCATTTGAAGTATTGGAACAAGATTCGTGACAGTCGAAACAAGTTTGCTCCATCCATTAGTCAACGTCTCAAATTGGACTCAGTTTGTGTCTTACATTCCGAAGCCTATAACTTGTGACTTTTTCGCAACCAGACCTCGTAATTGGACTCAAACTCTTCCATCACTATTGTTTCAACACATTTGAAGTGTTGGAACAAGAATCGGGACAGTCGAAAGTAGTTAGCTACATCCGTGCGTCAATGTCTTTAATTGGACTCAGTTTGTGTGTTACATTACGGAGCCTATAACTTGTGACTTTTTCGCAACCGGACCTCGTAATTGGACTCAAACTCTTCCATTACTATTGTTTCAACACATTTGAAGTGTTGGAAAAAGATTCAGGACAGTCGAAACAAGTTAGCTCCATCCGTGCGTCAATGTCTTTAATTGGACTCAGTTTGGGTGTTACATTCCGAAGCCTATAACTTGTGACTTTTTCGCAACCGGACCTCGTAATTGGACTCGAACTCTTCCATTACTATTGTTTCAACACATTTGAAGTGTTGGAACAAGATTCGTGATAGTCGAAACAAGTTAGCTCCATCCGTGCGTCAACGTCTCATATTGGACTCAGTTTGTGTGTTATATTCCGAAGCCTATAACTTGTGTCTTTTTCGCAACCAGACCTCGTAATTGGACTCAAACTCTTCCATTACTATTGTTTCAAAAGATTTTAAATGTTGGAACAAGATTTGGGACAGTCGAAACAAGTTAACTCCATCCGTTCGTCAACGTCTCAAATTGGACTCAGTTTGTGTGTAATATTCCGAAGCCTATAACTTGTGATATTTTCGCAACCGGACCTCGTAATTCGACTCAAACTCTTCCATTACTATTGTTTCAACACATTTGAAGTGTTGGAACAAGATTCGTGACAGTCGAAACAAGTTACTTCCATCCGTGCGTCAACGTCTCAAATTGGACTCAGTTTGTGTCTTACATTCCGAAGCCTATAACTTGTGACTTTTGCGCAACCAGACCTCGTCATTGGACTCAAACTCTTCCATCACTATTGTTTCAACACATTTGAAGTGTTGGAACAAGAATCGGGACAGTCGAAAGAAGTTAGCTACATCCGTGCGTCAATGTCTTTAATTGGACTCAGTTTGTGTGTTACATTACGGAGCCTATAACTTGTGACTTTTTCGCAACCGGACCTCGTAATTGGACTCAAACTCTTCCATTACTATTATTTCAATAGATATGAAGTGTTGGAACAAGATCGTGACAGTCGAAACAAGTTAGCTGCATCCATGCGTCAACGTCTCAAATTGGACTCAATTTGTGTCTTACATTCCTAAGCCTATAACTTGTGACTTTTTCGCAACCGGACCTCGTAATTGGACTCAAACTCTTCCATTACTATTATTTCAACACATTTGGAGTGTTGGAACAAGATTCGTGACGGTGGAAACAAGTTAGCTCCATCCGTGCGTCAACGTCTCATATTGGACTCAGTTTGTGTGTTATATTCCGAAGCCTATAACTTGAGACTTTTCGCAACCTTACCTCGTAATTGGACTCAAACTCTTCCATTACTATTGTTTCAACACATTTGAAGTGTTGGAACAAGATTCGTGACAGTGGAAACAAGTTAGCTCCATCTGTGCGTCAACGTCTCAAATTGGACTCAGTTTATGTGTTATATTCCGAAGCCTTTAACTTGTAACTTTTCCGCAATCGGACCTTGTAATTAGACTTGAATTCTTCCATTACTATTGTTTCAACCCATTTGAAGTATTGGAACAAGATTCGTGACAGTCGAAACAAGTTTGCTCCATCCATTAGTCAACGTCTCAAATTGGACTCAGTTTGTGTCTTACATTTCGAAGCCTATAACTTGAGACTTTTTCGCAACCGGACCTCGTAATTGGACTCAAACTCTTCCATCACTATTGTTTCAACACATTTGAAGTGTTGGAACAAGAATCGGGACAGTCGAAAGTAGTTAGCTACATCCGTGCGTCAATGTCTTTAATTGGACTCAGTTTGTGTGTTACATTACGGAGCCTATAACTTGTGACTTTTTCGCAACCAGACCTCGTAATTTGACTCAAACTCTTCCATTACTATTATTTCAATAGATATGAAGTGTTGGAACAAGATTCGTGACAGTCGAAACAAGTTAGCTGCATCCATGCGTCAACGTCTCAAATTGGACTCAATTTGTGTCTTACATTCCTAAGCCTATAACTTGTGACTTTTTCGCAACCGGACCTCGTAATTGGACTCAAACTCTTCCATTTCTATTGTTTCAACACATTTGGAGTGTTGGAACAAGATTCGTGATGGTGGAAACAAGTTAGCTCCATCCGTGCGTCAACGTCTCATATTGGACTCAGTTTGTGTGTTATATTCCGAAGCCTATAACTTGAGACTTTTTCGCAACCGTGCCTCGTAATTGGACTCAAACTCTTCCATTACTATTGTTTCAACACATTTGAAGTGTTGGAACAAGATTCGTGACAGTGGAAACAAGTTAGCTCCATCTGTGCATCAACGTCTCAAATTGGACTCAGTTTGTGTGTTATATTCCGAAGCCTTTAACTTGTAACTTTTCCGCAATCGGACCTTGTAATTAGACTTGAATTCTTCCATTACTATTGTTTCAACCAATTTGAAGTATTGGAACAAGATTCATGACAGTCGAAACAAGTTTGCTCCATCCATTAGTCAACGTCTCAAATTGGACTCAGTTTGTGTCTTACATTACGAAGCCTGTAACTTGTGACTTTTTCGCAACCGGACCTCGTAATTGGACTCAAACTCTTCCACCACTATTGTTTCAACACATTTGAAGTGTTGGAACAAGAATCGGGACAGTCGAAAGAAGTTAGCTACATCCGTGCGTCAATGTCTTTAATTGGACTCAGTTTGTGTGTAACATTACGGAGCCTATAACTTGTGACTTTTTCGCAACCGGACCTCGTAATTGGACTCAAACTCTTCCATTACTATTATTTCAATAGATATGAAGTGTTGGAACAAGATTCGTGACAGTCGAAACAAGTTAGCTGCATCCATGCGTCAACGTCTCAAATTGGACTCAATTTGTGTCTTACATTCCTAAGCCTATAACTTGTGACTTTTTCGCAACCGGACCTCGTAATTGGACTCAAACTCTTCCATTACTATTGTTTCAACACATTTGGAGTGTTGGAACAAGATTCGTGACGGTGGAAACAAGTTAGCTCCATCCGTGCGTCAACGTCTCATATTGGACTCAGTTTGTGTGTTATATTCCGAAGCCTATAACTTGAGACTTTTTCGCAACCGTACCTCGTAATTGGACTCAAACTCTTCCATTACTATTGTTTCAACACATTTGAAGTGTTGGAACAAGATTTGTGACAGTGGAAACAAGTTAGCTCCATCTGTGCGTCAACGTCTCAAATTGGACTCAGTTTGTGTGTTATATTCCGAAGCCTTTAACTTGTAACTTTTCCGCAATCGGACCTTGTAATTAGACTTGAATTCTTCCATTACTATTGTTTCAACCCATTTGAAGTATTGGAACAAGATTCGTGACAGTCGAAACAAGTTTGCTCCATCCATTAGTCAACGTCTCAAATTGGACTCAGTTTGTGTCTTACATTCCGAAGCCTATAACTTGTGACTTTTTCGCAACCGGACCTCGTAATTGGACTCAAACTCTTCCATCACTATTGTTTCAACACATTTGAAGTGTTGGAACAAGAATCGGGACAGTCGAAAGAAGTTAGCTACATCCGTGCGTCAATGTCTTTAATTGGACTCAGTTTGTGTGTTACATTACGGAGCCTATAACTTGTGACTTTTTCGCAACCAGACCTCGTAATTGGACTCAAACTCTTCCATTACTATTATTTCAATAGATATGAAGTGTTGGAACAAGATTCGTGACAGTCGAAACAAGTTAGCTGCATCCATGCGTCAACGTCTCAAATTGGACTCAATTTGTGTCTTATATTCCTAAGCCTATAACTTGTGACTTTTTCGCAACCGGACCTCGTAATTGGACTCAAACTCTTCCATTACTATTGTTTCAACACATTTGTAGTGTTGGAACAAGATTCGTGACGGTGGAAACAAGTTAGCTCCATCCGTGCGTCAACGTCTCATATTGGACTCAGTTTGTGTGTTATATTCCGAAGCTTATAACTTGGGAGTTTTTCGCAACCGTACCTCGTAATTGGACTCAATCTCTTCCATCACTATTGTTTCAACACATTTGAAGTGTTGGAACAAGATTCGTGACAGTGGAAACAAGTTAGCTCCATCTGTGCGTCAACGTCTCAAATTGGACTCAGTTTGTGTGTTATATTCCGAAGCCTTTAACTTGTAACTTTTCCGCAATCGGACCTTGTAATTAGACTTGAATTCTTCCATTACTATTGTTTCAACCCATTTGAAGAATTGGAACAAGATTCGTGACAGTCGAAACAAGTTTGCTCCATCCATTAGTCAACGTCTCGAATTGGACTCAGTTTGTGTCTTACATTCCGAAGCCTATAACTTGTGACTATTTCGCAACCGGACCTCGTAATTGGACTCAAACTCTTCCATCACTATTGTTTCAACACATTTGAAGTGTTGGAACAAGATTCGGGACAGTCGAAACAAGTTAGCTCCATCCGTGCGTCAATGTCTTTAATTGGACTCAGTTTGGGTGTTACATTCCGAAGCCTATAACTTGTGACTTTTTCGCAACCGGACCTCGTAATTGGACTCGAACTCTTCCATTACTATTGTTTCAACACATTTGAAGTGTTCGAACAAGATTCGTGATAGTCGAAACAAGTTAGCTCCATCCGTGCGTCACCGTCTCAAATTGGACTCAGTTTGTGTGTTATATTCCGAAGCCTATAACTGGTGACTTTTTCGCAACCAGACCTCGTAATTGGACTCAAACTCTTCCATCACTATTGTTTCAACACATATGAAGTGTTGGAACAAGATTCGTGACAGTCGAAACAAGTTACTTCCATCCGTGCGTCAACGTCTCAAATTGGACTCAGTTTGTGTCTTACATTCCGAAGCCTATAACTTGTGACTTTTGCGCAACCAGACCTCGTAATTGGACTCAAACTCTTCCATCACTATTGTTTCAACACATTTGAAGTGTTGGAACAGGATTCGGGACAGTCGAAACAAGTTAGCTCCATCCGTGCGTCAATGTCTTTATTTGGACACAGTTTGTGTGTTACATTACGAAGCCTGTAACTTGTGACTTTTTCGCAACCGGACCTCGTAATTGGACTCAAACTCTTCCATTACTATTGTTTCAACACATTTGAAGTGTTGGAATAAGATTCGTGATAGTCAAAACAAGTTAGCTCCATCCGTGCGTCAACGTCTCAAATTGGACTCAGTTTGTGTGTAATATTCCGAAGCCTATAACTTGTGACTCTTTCGCAACCAGACCTCGTAATTGGACTCAAACACTTCCATCACTATTGTTTCAACACATATGAAGTGTTGGAACAAGATTCGTGACAGTCGAAACAAGGTAGCTCCATCCATGCGTCAACGTCTCAAATTGGACTCAGTTTGTGTCTTACATTCCGAAGCCTATAAATTATGACTTTTGCGCAACCAGACCTCGTAATTGGACTCAAACTCTTCCATTACTATTGTTTCAACAGATTTTAAGTGTTGAAACAAGATTTGGGACAGTCGAAACAAGTTAGCTCCATCCGTGCGTCAACGTCTCAAATTGGACTCAGTTTGTGTGTTACATTCCGAAGCCTATAACTTTTGACATTTGCGCAACCAGACCTCGTAATTGGACTCAAACTCTTCCATTACTATTGTTTCAAAAGATTTTAAATGTTGGAACAAGATTTGGGACAGTCGAAACAAGTTAACTCCATCCGTTCGTCAACGTCTCAAATTGGACTCAGTTTGTGTCTTACATTCCGAAGCCTATAACTTGTGACTTTTGCGCAACCAGACCTCGTAATTGGACTCAAACTTTTCCATCACTGTTGTTTCAACACATTTGAAGTGTTAGAACAAGATTCGGGACAGTCGAAACAAGTTAGCTCCATCCGTGCATCAATGTCTTTATTTGGACACAGTTTGTGTGTTACATTACGAAGCCTATAACTTGTGACTTTTTCGCAACCGGACCTCGTAATTGGACTCAAACTCTTCCATTACTATTGTTTCAACACATTTGAAGTGTTGGAACAAGATTCGTGATAGTCGAAACAAGTTAGCTCCATCCGTGCGTCAACGTCTCAAATTGGACTCAGTTTGTGTGTAATATTCCGAAGCCTATAACTTGTGACTTTTTCGCAACCAGACGTCGTAATTGGACTCAAACTCTTCCATCACTATTGTTTCAACACATATGAAGTGTTGGAATAAGATTCGTGACAGTCGAAACAAGGTAGCTGCATCCATGCGTCAACGTCTCAAATTGGACTCAATTTGTGTTTTACATTACTAAGCCTATAACTTGTAACTTTTTCGCAACCAGACCTCGTAATTCGACTCAAACTCTTCCATCACTATTGTTTCAACACATATGAAGTGTTGGAACAAGATTCGTGACAGTCGAAACAAGGTAGCTCCATCCATGCGTCAACGTCTCAAATTGGACTCAGTTTGTGTCTTACATTCCGAAGCCTATAAATTATGACTTTTTCGCAACCAGACCTCGTAATTGGACTCAAACTCTTCCATTACTATTGTTTCAACAGATTTTAAGTGTTGAAACAAGATTTGGGACAGTCGAAACAAGTTAGCTGCATCCATGCGTCAACGTCTCAAATTGGACTCAATTTGTGTCTTATATTCCTAAGCCTATAACTTGTGACTTTTTCGCAACCGGACCTCGTAATTGGACTCAAACTCTTCCATTACTATTGTTTCAACACATTTGTAGTGTTGGAACAAGATTCGTGACGGTGGAAACAAGTTAGCTCCATCCGTGCGTCAACGTCTCATATTGGACTCAGTTTGTGTGTTATATTCCGAAGCCTATATCTTAGGACTTTTTCGCAACCGTACCTCGTAATTGGACTCAAACTCTTTCATTACTATTGTTTCAACACATTTGAAGTGTTGCAACAGGATTCGGGACAGTCGAAACAAGTTAGCTCCATCCGTGCGTCAATGTCTTTAATTGGACTCAGTTTGGGTGTTACATTCCGAAGCCTATAACTTGTGACTTTTTCGCAACCGGACCTCGTAATTGGACTCGAACTCTTCCATTACTTTTGTTTCAACACATTTGAAGTGTTGGAACAAGATTCGTGATAGTCGAAACAAGTTAGCTCCATCCGTGCGTCAATGTCTCAAATTGGACTCAGTTTGTGTGTAATATTCCGAAGCCTATAACTTGTGACTTTTTCGCAACCAGACCTCGTAATTGGACTCAAACTCTTCCATCACTATTGTTTCAACACATATGAAGTGTTGGAACAAGATTCGTGACAGTCGAAACAAGTTACTTCCATCCGTGCGTCAACGTCTCAAATTGGACTCAGTTTGTGTCTTACATTCCGAAGCCTATAACTTGTGACTTTTGCGCAACCAGACCTCGTAATTGGACTCAAACTTTTCCATCACTATTGTTTCAACACATTTGAAGTGTTGGAACAAGATTCGGGACAGTCGAAACAAGTTAGCTCCATCCGTGCATCAAAGTCTTTATTTGGACACAGTTTGTGTGTTACCTTACGAAGCCTATAACTTGTGACTTTTTCGCAACCGGACCTCGTAATTGGACTTAAACTCTTCCATTACTATTGTTTCAACACATTTGAAGTGTTGGAACAAGATTCGTGATAGTCGAAACAAGTTAACTCCATCCGTGCGTCAACGTCTCAAATTGGACTCAGTTTGTGTGTAATATTCCGAAGCCTATAACTTGTGACTTTTTCGTAACCAGACCTCGTAATTGGACTCAAACTCTTCCATCACTATTGTTTCAACACATATGAAGTGTTGGAATAAGATTCGTGACAGTCGAAACAAGGTAGCTGCATCCATGCGTCAACGTCTCAAATTGGACTCAATTTGTGTCTTACATTCCTAAGCCTATAACTTGTGACTTTTTCGCAACCGGACCTCGTAATTGGACTCAAACTCTTCCATTACTATTGTTTCAACACATTTGGAGTGTTGGAACAAGATTCGTGACGGTGGAAACAAGTTAGCTCCATCCGTGCGTCAACGTCTCATATTGGACTCAGTTTGTGTGTTATATTCCGAAGCCTATAACTTGGGACTTTTTCGCAACCGGACCTCGTAATTGGACTCAAACTCTTCCATTACTATTGTTTCAACAGATTTTAATTGTTGGAACAAGATTTGGGACAGTCGAAACAAGTTAACTCCATCCGTGCGTCAACGTCTCAAATTGGACTCAGTTTGTGTTTTACATTTAGAAGCCTATAACTTCTGACTTTTGCGCAACCAGACCTCGTAATTGGACTCAAACTCTTCCTTCACTATTGTTTCAACATATTTGAAGTGTTGGAACAAGATACGGGACAGTCGAAACAAGTTAACTCCATCCGTGCGTCAATGTCTTTAATTGGACTCAGTTTGGGTGTTACATTCCGAAGCCTATAACTTGTGACTTTTTCGCAACCAGACCTCGTAATTGGACTCAAACTCTTCCATTACTATTGTTTCAACAGATTTTAGGTGTTGAAACAAGATTTGGGACAGTCGAAACAAGTTAGCTCCATCCGTGCGTCAATGTCTTTAATTGGACTCAGTTTGGGTGTTACATTCCGAAGCCTATAATTTGTGACTTTTTCGCAACCAGACCTCGTAATTGGACTCAAACTCTTGCATTACTATTGTTTCAACAGATTTTAAGTGTTGAAACAAGATTTTAGACAGTAGAAACAAGTTATCTCCATACGTGCGTCAACGTCTCAAATTGGACTCAGGTTGTGTGTTACATTCCGAAGCCTATAACTTTTGACATTTGCGCAACCAGACCTCGTAATTGGACTCAAACTCTTCCATTACTATTGTTTCAAAAGATTTTAAATGTTGGAACAAGATTTGGGACAGTCGAAACAAGTTAACTCCATCCGTGTGTCAACGTCTCAAATTGGACTCAGTTTGTGTGTTACATTCCGAAGCCTATAACTTGTGACTTTTGCGCAACCAGACCTCGTAATTGGACTCAAACTCTTCCATTACTATTGTTTCAAAAGATTTTAAATGTTGGAACAAGATTTGGGACAGTCGAAACAAGTTAACTCCATCCGTGCGTCAACGTCTCAAATTGGACTCAGTTTGTGTGTTACATTCCGAAGCCTATAACTTGTGACTTTTGCGCAACCAGACCTCGTAATTGGACTCAAACTCTTCCATTACTATTGTTTCAACAGATTTTAATTGTTGGAACAAGATTTGGGACAGTCGAAACAAGTTAACTCCATCCGTGCGTCAACGTCTCAAATTGGACTCAGTTTGTGTTTTACATTTAGAAGCCTATAACTTCTGACTTTTGCGCAACCAGACCTCGTAATTGGACTCAAACTCTTCCTTCACTATTGTTTCAACATATTTGAAGTGTTGGAACAAGATACGGGACAGTCGAAACAAGTTAACTCCATCCGTGCGTCAATGTCTTTAATTGGACTCAGTTTGGGTGTTACATTCCGAAGCCTATAACTTGTGACTTTTTCGCAACCAGACCTCGTAATTGGACTCAAACTCTTCCATTACTATTGTTTCAACAGATTTTAGGTGTTGAAACAAGATTTGGGACAGTCGAAACAAGTTAGCTCCATCCGTGCGTCAATGTCTTTAATTGGACTCAGTTTGGGTGTTACATTCCGAAGCCTATAACTTGTGACTTTTTCGCAACCAAACCTCGTAATTGGACTCAAAGTCTTGCATTACTATTGTTTCAACAGATTTTAAGTGTTGAAACAAGATTTTAGACAGTAGAAACAAGTTATCTCCATACGTGCGTCAACGTCTCAAATTGGACTCAGTTTGTGTGTTACATTCCGAAGCCTATAACTTTTGACATTTGCGCAACCAGACCTCGTAATTGGACTCAAACTCTTCCATTACTATTGTTTCAAAAGATTTTAAATGTTGGAACAAGATTTGGGACAGTCGAAACAAGTTAACTCCATCCGTGCGTCAACGTCTCAAATTGGACTCAGTTTGTGTGTTACATTCCGAAGCCTATAACTTGTGACTTTTGCGCAACCAGACCTCGTAATTGGACTCAAACTCTTCCATTACTATTGTTTCAACAGATTTTAATTGTTGGAACAAGATTTGGGACAGTCCAAACAAGTTAACTCCATCCGTGCGTCAACGTCTCAAATTGGACTCAGTTTGTGTTTTACATTCCGAAGCCTATAACTTCTGACTTTTGCGCAACCAGACCTCGTAATTGGACTCAAACTCTTCCTTCACTATTGTTTCAATATATTTGAAGTGTTGGAACAAGATTCGTGATAGTCGAAACAAGTTAGCTCCATCCGTGCGTCAACGTCTCAAATTGGAATCAATTTGTGTGTAATATTCCGAAGCCTATAACTTGTGACTTTTTCGGAACCGGACCTCGTAATTTTACTCAAACTCTTCCATTACTATTGTTTCAACACATTTGAAGTGTTGGAACAAGATTCGTGATAGTCAAAACAAGTTAGCTCCATCCGTGCGTCAACGTCTCAAATTGGACTCAGTTTGTGTGTAATATTCCGAAGCCTATAACTTGTGACTTTTTCGCAACCAGACCTCGTAATTGGACTCAAACTCTTCCATCACTATTGTTTCAACACATATGAAGTGTTGGAACAAGATTCGTGACAGTCGAAACAAGTTACTTCCATCCGTGCGTCAACGTCTCAAATTGGACTCAGTTTGTGTCTTACATTCCGAAGCCTATAACTTGTGACTTTTGCGCAACCAGACCTCGTAATTGGACTTAAACTTTTCCATCACTATTGTTTCAACACATTTGAAGTGTTGGAACAAGATTCGGGACAGTCGAAACAAGTTAGCTCCATCCGTGCATCAATGTCTTTATTTGGACACAGTTTGTGTGTTACATTACGAAGCCTATAACTTGTGACTTTTTCGCAACCGGACCTCGTAATTGGACTCAAACTCTTCCATTACTATTGTTTCAACACATTTGAAGTGTTGGAACAAGATTCGTGATAGTCGAAACAAGTTAGCTCCATCCGTGCGTCAACGTCTCAAATTGGACTCAGTTTGTGTGTAATATTCCGAAGCCTATAACTTGTGACTTTTTCGCAACAGACCTCGTAATTGGACTCAAACTCTTCCATCACTATTGTTTCAACACATATGAAGTGTTGGAATAAGATTCGTGACAGTCGAAACAAGGTAGCTGCATCCATGCGTCAACGTCTCAAATTGGACTCAATTTGTGTCTTACATTCCTCAGCCTATAACTTGTGACTTTTTCGCAACCGGACCTCGTAATTGGACTCAAACTCGTCATTTACTATTGTTTCAACACATTTGGAGTGTTGGAACAAGATTCGTCACGGTGGAAACAAGTTAGCTCCATCCGTGCGTCAACGTCTCATATTGGACTCAGTTTGTGTGTTATATTCCGAAGCCTATAACTTAGGACTTTTTCGCAACCGTACCTCGTAATTGGACTCAAACTCTTCCATTACTATTGTTTCAACACATTTGAAGTGTTGGAACAAGATTCGGGACAGTCGAAACAAGTTAGCTCCATCCGTGCGTCAATGTCTTTAATTGGACTCAGTTTGGGTGTTACATTCCGAAGCCTATAACTTGTGACTTTTTCGCAACCGGACCTCGTAATTGGACTCGAACTCTTCCATTACTTTTGTTTCAACACATTTGAAGTGTTGGAACAAGATTCGTGATAGTCGAAACATGTTAGCTCCATCCGTGCGTCAACGTCTCAAATTGGAATCAATTTGTGTGTAATATTCCGAAACCTATAACTTGTGACTTTTTCGAAACCGGACCTCGTAATTGGACTCAAACTCTTCCATTACTATTGTTTCAACACATTTGAAGTGTTGGAACAAGATTCGTGATAGTCAAAACAAGTTAGCTCCATCCGTGCGTCAACGTCTCAAATTGGACTCAGTTTGTGTGTAATATTCCGAAGCCTATAACTTGTGACTTTTTCGCAACCAGACCTCGTAATTGGACTCAAACTCTTCCATCACTATTGTTTCAACACATATGAAGTGTTGGAACAAGATTCGTGACAGTCGAAACAAGTTACTTCCATCCGTGCGTCAATGTCTCAAATTGGACTCAGTTTGTGTCTTACATTCCGAAGCCTATAACTTGTGACTTTTGCGCAACCAGACCTCGTAATTGGACTCAAACTTTTCCATCACTATTGTTTCAACACATTTGGAGTGTTGGAACAAGATTTGTGATAGTCGAAACAAGTTAGCTCCATCCGTGCGTCAACTTCTCAAATTGGACTCAGTTTGTGTGTAATATTCCGAAGCCTATAACTTGTGACTTTTTCGCAACCAGACCTCGTAATTGGACACAAACTCTTCCATCACTATTGTTTCAACACATATGAAGTGTTGGAATAAGATTCGTGACAGTCGAAACAAGGTAGCTGCATCCATGCGTCAACGTCTCAAATTGGACTCAATTTGTGTTTTACATTACTAAGCCTATAACTTGTAACTTTTTCGCAACCGGAACTCGTAATTCGACTCAAACTCTTCCATTACTATTGTTTCAACACATTTGGAGTGTTGGAATAAGATTCGTGACGGTGGAAACAAGTTAGCTCCATCCGTGCGTCAACGTCCCATATTGGACTCAGTTTGTGTGTTATATTCCGAAGCCTATAACTTGGGACTTTTTCGCAACCGTTACCTCGTAATTGGACTCAAACTCTTCCATTACTATTGTTTCAACACATTTGAAGTGTTGGAACAAGATTCGGGACAGTCGAAACAAGTTAGCTCCATCCGTGCGTCAATGTCTTTAATTGGACTCAGTTTGGGTGTTACATTCCGAAGCCTATAACTTGTGACTTTTTCGCAACCGGACCTCGTAATTGGACTCGAACTCTTCCATTACTATTGTTTCAACACATTTGAAGTGTTGGAACAAGATTCGTGATAGTCGAAACAAGTTAGCTCCATCCGTGCGTCAACGTCTCAAATTGGACTCAGTTTTTGTGTTATATTCCGAAGCCTATAACTTGTGACTTTTTCGCAACCAGACCTCGTAATTGTACTCAAACTCTTCCATCACTATTGTTTCAACACATATGAAGTGTTGGAACAAGATTCGTGACAGTCGAAACAAGTTACTTCCATCCGTGCGTCAACGTCTCAAATTGGACTCAGTTTGTGTCTTACATTCCGAAGCCTATAACTTGTGACTTTTGCGCAACCAGACCTCGTAATTGGACTCAAACTCTTCCATCACTATTGTTTCAACACATTTGAAGTGTTGGAACAAGATTCGGGACAGTCGAAACAAGTTAGCTCCATCCGTGCGTCAATGTCTTTATTTGGACACAGTTTGTGTGTTACATTACGAAGCCTATAACTTGTGACTTTTTCGCAACCGAACCTCGTAATTGGACTCAAACTCTTCCGTTACTATTGTTTCAAACACATTTGAAGTGTTGAAACAAGATTTGGGACAGTCGAAACAAGTTAGCTCCATCCGTGCGTCAACGTCTCAAATTGGACTCAGTTTGTGTGTTACATTCCGAAGCCTATAACTTGTGACTTTTTCGCAACCAGACCTCGTAATTGGACTCAAACTCTTCCATCACTATTGTTTCAACACATATGAAGTGTTGGAACAAGATTCGTGACAGTCGAAACAAGTTACTTCCATCCGTGCGTCAACGTCTCAAATTGGACTCAGTTTGTGTCTTACATTCCGAAGCCTATAACTTGTGACTTTTGCGCAACCAGACCTCGTAATTGGACTTAAACTTTTCCATCACTATTGTTTCAACACATTTGAAGTGTTGGAACAAGATTCGGGACAGTCGAAACAAGTTAGCTCCATCCGTGCTTCAATGTCTTTATTTGGACACAGTTTGTGTGTTACATTACGAAGCCTATAACTTGTGACTTTTTCGCAACCGGACCTCGTAATTGGACTCAAACTCTTCCATTACTATTGTTTCAACACATTTGAAGTGTTGGAACAAGATTCGTGATAGTCGAAACAAGTTAGCTCCATCCGTGCGTCAACGTCTCAAATTGGACTCAGTTTGTGTGTAATATTCCGAAGCCTATAACTTGTGACTTTTTCGCAACCAGACCTCGTAATTGGACTCAAACTCTTCCATCACTATTGTTTCAACACATATGAAGTGTTGGAATAAGATTCGTGACAGTCGAAACAAGGTAGCTGCATCCATGCGTCAACGTCTCAAATTGGACTCAAGTTTGTGTTTACATTCCTCAGCCTATAACTTGTGACTTTTTCGCAACCGGACCTCGTAATTGGACTCAAACTCGTCATTTACTATTGTTTCAACACATTTGGAGTGTTGGAACAAGATTCGTCACGGTCGGAAACAAGTTAGCTCCATCCGTGCGTCAACGTCTCATATTGGACTCAGTTTGTGTCTTATCATTCCGAAGCCTATAACTTAGGACTTTTTCGCAACCGTACCTCGTAATTGGACTCAAACTCTTCCATTACTATTGTTTCAACACATTTGAAGTGTTGGAACAAGATTCGGGACAGTCGAAACAAGTTAGCTCCATCCGTGCGTCAATGTCTTAATTGGACTCAGTTTGGGTGTTACATTCCGAAGCCTATAACATTGTGACTTTTTCGCAACCGGACCTCGTAATTGGACTCGAACTCTTCCATTACTTTTGTTTCAACACATTTGAAGTGTTGGAACAAGATTCGTGATAGTCGAAACATGTTAGCTCCATCCGTGCGTCAACGTCTCAAATTGGAATCAATTTGTGTGTAATATTCCGAAACCTATAACTTGTGACTTTTTCGGAACCGGACCTCGTAATTGGACTCAAACTCTTCCATTACTATTGTTTCAACACATTTGAAGTGTTGGAACAAGATTCGTGATAGTCAAAACAAGTTAGCTCCATCCGTGCGTCAACGTCTCAAATTGGACTCAGTTTGTGTGTAATATTCCGAAGCCTATAACTTGTGACTTTTTCGCAACCAGACCTCGTAATTGGACTCAAACTCTTCCATCACTATTGTTTCAACACATATGAAGTGTTGGAACAAGATTCGTGACAGTCGAAACAAGTTACTTCCATCCGTGCGTCAATGTCTCAAATTGGACTCAGTTTGTGTCTTACATTCCGAAGCCTATAACTTGTGACTTTTGCGCAACCAGACCTCGTAATTGGACTCAAACTTTTCCATCACTATTGTTTCAACACATTTGGAGTGTTGGAACAAGATTTGTGATAGTCGAAACAAGTTAGCTCCATCCGTGCGTCAACTTCTCAAATTGGACTCAGTTTGTGTGTAATATTCCGAAGCCTATAACTTGTGACTCTTTTCGCAACCAGACCTCGTAATTGGACACAAACTCTTCCATCACTATTGTTTCAACACATATGAAGTGTTGGAATAAGATTCGTGACAGTCGAAACAAGGTAGCTGCATCCATGCGTCAACGTCTCAAATTGGACTCAATTTGTGTTTTACATTACTAAGCCTATAACTTGTAACTTTTTCGCAACCGGAACTCGTAATTCGACTCAAACTCTTCCATTACTATTGTTTCAACACATTTGGAGTGTTGGAATAAGATTCGTGACGGTGGAAACAAGTTAGCTCCATCCGTGCGTCAACGTCCCATATTGGACTCAGTTTGTGTGTTATATTCCGAAGCCTATAACTTGGGACTTTTTCGCAACCGTACCTCGTAATTGGACTCAAACTCTTCCATTACTATTGTTTCAACACATTTGAAGTGTTGGAACAAGATTCGGGACAGTCGAAACAAGTTAGCTCCATCCGTGCGTCAATGTCTTTAATTGGACTCAGTTTGGGTGTTACATTCCGAAGCCTATAACTTGAGACTTTTTCGCAACCGGACCTCGTAATGGACTCGAACTCTTCCATTACTATTGTTTCAACACATTTGAAGTGTTGGAACAAGATTCGTGATAGTCGAAAACAAGTTCGCTCCATCCGTGCGTCAACGTCTCAAATTGGACTCAGTTTTTGTGTTATATTCCGAAGCCTATAACTTGTGACTTTTTCGCAACCAGACCTCGTAATTGTACTCAAACTCTTCCATCACTATTGTTTCAACACATATGAAGTGTTGGAACAAGATTCGTGACAGTCGAAACAAGTTACTTCCATCCGTGCGTCAACGTCTCAAATTGGACTCAGTTTGTGTCTTACATTCCGAAGCCTATAACTTGTGACTTTGCGCAACCAGACCTCGTAATTGGACTCAAACTCTTCCATCACTATTGTTTCAACACATTTGAAGTGTTGGAACAAGATTCGGGACAGTCGAAACAAGTTAGCTCCATCCGTGCGTCAATGTCTTTATTTGGACACAGTTTGTGTGTTACATTACGAAGCCTATAACTTGTGACTTTTTCGCAACCGAACCTCGTAATTGGACTCAAACTCTTCCGTTACTATTGTTTCAACACATTTGAAGTGTTGAAACAAGATTTGGGACAGTCGAAACAAGTTAGCTCCATCCGTGCGTCAACGTCTCAAATTGGACTCAGTTTGTGTGTTACATTCCGAAGCCTATAACTTGTGACTTTTTCGCAACCAGACCTCGTAATTGGACTCAAACTCTTCCATCACTATTGTTTCAACACATATGAAGTGTTGGAACAAGATTCGTGACAGTCGAAACAAGTTACTTCCATCCGTGCGTCAACGTCTCAAATTGGACTCAGTTTGTGTCTTACATTCCGAAGCCTATAACTTGTGACTTTTGCGCAACCAGACCTCTTAATTGGACTTAAACTTTTCCATCACTATTGTTTCAACACATTTGAAGTGTTGGAACAAGATTCGGGACAGTCGAAACAAGTTAGCTCCATCCGTGCATCAATGTCTTTATTTGGACACAGTTTGTGTGTTACATTACGAAGCCTATAACTTGTGACTTTTTCGCAACCGGACCTCGTAATTGGACTCAAACTCTTCCATTACTATTGTTTCAACACATTTGAAGTGTTGGAACAAGATTCGTGATAGTCGAAACAAGTTAGCTCCATCCGTGCGTCAACGTCTCAAATTGGACTCAGTTTGTGTGTAATATTCCGAAGCCTATAACTTGTGACTTTTTCGCAACCAGACCTCGTAATTGGACTCAAACTCTTCCATCACTATTGTTTCAACACATATGAAGTGTTGGAATAAGATTCGTGACAGTCGAAACAAGGTAGCTGCATCCATGCGTCAACGTCTCAAATTGGACTCAATTTGTGTCTTACATTCCTCAGCCTATAACTTGTGACTTTTTCGCAACCGGACCTCGTAATTGGACTCAAACTCGTCATTTACTATTGTTTCAACACATTTGGAGTGTTGGAACAAGATTCGTCACGGTGGAAACAAGTTAGCTCCATCCGTGCGTCAACGTCTCATATTGGACTCAGTTTGTGTGTTATATTCCGAAGCCTATAACTTAGGACTTTTTCGCAACCGTACCTCGTAATTGGACTCAAACTCTTCCATTACTATTGTTTAACACATTTGAAGTGTTGGAACAAGATTCGGGACAGTCGAAACAAGTTAGCTCCATCCGTGCGTCAATGTCTTTAATTGGACTCAGTTTGGGTGTTACATTCCGAAGCCTATAACTTGTGACTTTTTCGCAACCGGACCTCGTAATTGGACTCGAACTCTTCCATTACTTTTGTTTCAACACATTTGAAGTGTTGGAACAAGATTCGTGATAGTCGAAACATGTTAGCTCCATCCGTGCGTCAACGTCTCAAATTGGAATCAATTTGTGTGTAATATTCCGAAACCTATAACTTGTGACTTTTTCGGAACCGGACCTCGTAATTGGACTCAAACTCTTCCATTACTATTGTTTCAACACATTTGAAGTGTTGGAACAAGATTCGTGATAGTCAAAACAAGTTAGCTCCATCCGTGCGTCAACGTCTCAAATTGGACTCAGTTTGTGTGTAATATTCCGAAGCCTATAACTTGTGACTTTTTCGCAACCAGACCTCGTAATTGGACTCAAACTCTTCCATCACTATTGTTTCAACACATATGAAGTGTTGGAACAAGATTCGTGACAGTCGAAACAAGTTACTTCCATCCGTGCGTCAATGTCTCAAATTGGACTCAGTTTGTGTCTTACATTCCGAAGCCTATAACTTGTGACTTTTGCGCAACCAGGACCTCGTAATTGGACTCAAACTTTTCCATCACTATTGTTTCAACACATTTGGAGTGTTGGAACAAGATTTGTGATAGTCGAAACAAGTTAGCTCCATCCGTGCGTCAACTTCTCAAATTGGACTCAGTTTGTGTGTAATATTCCGAAGCCTATAACTTGTGACTTTTTCGCAACCAGACCTCGTAATTGGACACAAACTCTTCCATCACTATTGTTTCAACACATATGAAGTGTTGGAATAAGATTCGTGACAGTCGAAACAAGGTAGCTGCATCCATGCGTCAACGTCTCAAATTGGACTCAATTTGTGTTTTACATTACTAAGCCTATAACTTGTAACTTTTTCGCAACCGGAACTCGTAATTCGACTCAAACTCTTCCATTACTATTGTTTCAACACATTTGGAGTGTTGGAATAAGATTCGTGACGGTGGAGAAACAAGTTAGCTCCATCCGTGCGTCAACGTCCCATATTGGACTCAGTTTGTGTGTTATATTCCGAAGCCTATAACTTGGGACTTTTTCGCAACCGTACCTCGTAATTGGACTCAAACTCTTCCATTACTATTGTTTCAACACATTTGAAGTGTTGGAACAAGATCGGGACAGTCGAAACAAGTTAGCTCCATCCGTGCGTCAATGTCTTTAATTGGACTCAGTTTGGGTGTTACATTCCGAAGCCTATAACTTGTGACTTTTTCGCAACCGGACCTCGTAATTGGACTCGAACTCTTCCATTACTATTGTTTCAACACATTTGAAGTGTTGGAACAAGATTCGTGATAGTCGAAACAAGTTAGCTCCATCCGTGCGTCAACGTCTCAAATTGGACTCAGTTTTTGTGTTATATTCCGAAGCCTATAACTTGTGACTTTTTCGCAACCAGACCTCGTAATTGTACTCAAACTCTTCCATCACTATTGTTTCAACACATATGAAGTGTTGGAACAAGATTCGTGACAGTCGAAACAAGTTACTTCCATCCGTGCGTCAACGTCTCAAATTGGACTCAGTTTGTGTCTTACATTCCGAAGCCTATAACTTGTGACTTTTGCGCAACCAGACCTCGTAATTGGACTCAAACTCTTCCATCACTATTGTTTCAACACATTTGAAGTGTTGGAACAAGATTCGGGACAGTCGAAACAAGTTAGCTCCATCCGTGCGTCAATGTCTTTATTTGGACACAGTTTGTGTGTTACATTACGAAGCCTATAACTTGTGACTTTTTCGCAACCGAACCTCGTAATTGGACTCAAACTCTTCCGTTACTATTGTTTCAACACATTTGAAGTGTTGAAACAAGATTTGGGACAGTCGAAACAAGTTAGCTCCATCCGTGCGTCAACGTCTCAAATTGGACTCAGTTTGTGTGTTACATTCCGAAGCCTATAACTTTTGACATTTGCGCAACCAGACCTCGTAATTGGACTCAAACTCTTCCATTACTATTGTTTCAAAAGATTTTAAATGTTGGAACAAGATTTGGGATAGTCGAAACAAGTTAACTCCATCCGTGCGTCAACGTCTCAAATAGGACTCAGTTTGTGTGTTACATTCCGAAGCCTATAACTTGTGACTTTTGCGCAACCAGACCTCGTAATTGGACTCAAACTCTTCCATTACTATTGTTTCAACAGATTTTAATTGTTGGAACAAGATTTGGGACAGTCGAAACAAGTTAACTCCATCCGTGCGTCAACGTCTCAAATTGGACTCAGTTTGTGTTTTACATTCCGAAGCCTATAACTTCTGATATTTGCGCAACCAGACCTCGTAATTGGACTCAAACTCTTCCTTCACTATTGTTTCAACATATTTGAAGTGTTGGAACAAGATACGGGACAGTCGTAACAAGTTAGCTCCATCCGTGCTTCAATGTCTTTAATTGGACTCAGTTTGTGTCTTACATTCCGAAGCCTATAACTTGTGACTTTTTCGCAACCGGACCTCGTAATTGGACTCAAACTCTTCCATTACTATTGTTTCAACACATTTGGAGTGTTGGAACAAGATTCGTGACGGTGGAAACAAGTTAGCTCCATCCGTGCGTCAACGTCTCAAATAGGACTCAATTTGTGTGTAATATTCCGAAGCCTATAACTTTTGACTTTTTCGTAACCGGACCTCGTAATTGGACTCAAACTCTTCCATTACTATTGTTTCAACACATTTGAAGTGTTGGAACAAGATTCGTGACGGTGGAAACAAGTTAGCTCCATCCGTGCGTCAACGTCTCAAATAGGACTCAATTTGTGTGTAATATTCCGAAGCCTATAACTTTTGACTTTTTCGTAACCGGACCTCGTAATTGGACTCAAACTCTTCCATTACTATTGTTTCAACACATTTGAAGTGTTGGAACAAGATTCGTGATAGTCAAAACAAGTTAGCTCCATCCGTGCGTCAACGTCTCGAATTGGACTCAGTTTGAGTGTAATATTCCGAAGCCTATAACTTGTGACTTTTTCGCAACCAGACCTCGTAATTGGAATCAAACTCTTCCATCACTATTGTTTCAACACATATGAAGTGTTGGAACAAGATTCGTGATAGTCGAAACAAGTTACTTCCATCCGTGCGTCAATGTCTCAAATTGGACTTAGTTTGTGTCTTACATTCCGAAGCCTATAACTTGTGACTTTTGCGCAACCAGACCTCGTAATTGGACTCAAACTTTTCCATCACTATTGTTTCAACACATTTGGAGTGTTGGAACAAGATTCGTGATAGTCGAAACAAGTTAGCTCCATCCGTGCGTCAACGTCTCAAATTGGACTCAGTTTGTGTGTAATATTCCGAAGCCTATAACTTGTGACTTTTTCGCAACCAGACCTCGTAATTGGACTCAAACTCTTCCATCACTATTGTTTCAACACATATGAAGTGTTGGAATAAGATTCGTGACAGTCGAAACAAGGTAGCTGCATCCATGCGTCAACGTCTCAAATTGGACTCAATTTGTGTTTTACATTACTAAGCCTATAACTTGTAACTTTTTCGCAACCGGACCTCGTAATTCGACTCAAACTCTTCCATTACTATTGTTTCAACACATTTGGAGTGTTGGAATAAGATTCGTGACGGTGGAAACAAGTTAGCTCCATCCGTGCGTTAACGTCTCAAATTGGACTCAGTTTGTGTGTAATATTCCGAAGCCTATAACTTGTGACTTTTTCGTAACCAGACCTCGTAATTGGACTCAAACTCTTCCATCACTATTGTTTCAACACATATGAAGTGTTGGAATAAGATTCGTGACAGTCGAAACAAGGTAGCTGCATCCATGCGTCAACGTCTCAAATTGGACTCAATTTGTGTCTTACATTCCTAAGCCTATAACTTGTGACTTTTTCGCAACCGGACCTCGTAATTGGACTCAAACTCTTCCATTACTATTGTTTCAACACATTTGAAGTGTTGGAACAAGATTCGGGACAGTCGAAACAAGTTAGCTCCATCCGTGCGTCAATGTCTTTAATTGGACTCAGTTTGGGTGTTACATTCCGAAGCCTATAACTTGTGACTTTTTCACAACCGGACCTCGTAATTGGACTCGAACTCTTCCATTACTATTGTTTCAACACATTTGAAGTGTTGGAACAAGATTCGTGATAGTCGAAACAAGTTAGCTCCATCCGTGCGTCAACGTCTCAAATTGGACTCAGTTTGTGTGTTATATTCCGAAGCCTATAACTTGTGACTTTTTCGCAACCAGACCTCGTAATTGGACTCAAACTCTTCCATCACTATTGTTTCAACACATATGAAGTGTTGGAACAAGATTCGTGACAGTCGAAACAAGTTACTTCCATCCGTGCGTCAACGTCTCAAATTGGACTCAGTTTGTGTCTTACATTCCGAAGCCTATAACTTGTGACTTTTGCGCAACCAGACCTCGTAATTGGACTCAAACTCTTCCATCACTATTGTTTCAACACATTTGAAGTGTTGGAACAAGATTCGGGACAGTCGAAACAAGTTAGCTCCATCCGTGCGTCAATGTCTTTATTTGGACACAGTTTGTGTGTTACATTACGAAGCCTATAACTTGTGACTTTTTCGCAACCGAACCTCGTAATTGGACTCAAACTCTTCCGTTACTATTGTTTCAACACATTTGAAGTGTTGGAACAAGATTCGTGATAGTCAAAACAAGTTAGCTCCATCCGTGCGTCAACGTCTCAAATTGGACTCAGTTTGTGTGTAATATTCCGAAGCCTATAACTTGTGACTTTTTCGCAACCAGACCTCGTAATTGGACTCAAACTCTTCCATCACTATTGTTTCAACACATATGAAGTGTTGGAACAAGATTCGTGACAGTCGAAACAAGGTAGCTCCATCCATGCGTCAACGTCTCAAATTGGACTCAGTTTGTGTCTTACATTCCGAAGCCTATAAATTATGACTTTTTCGCAACCAGACCTCGTAATTGGACTCAAACTCTTCTATTACTATTGTTTCAACAGATTTTAAGTGTTGAAACAAGATTTGGGACAGTCGAAACAAGTTAGCTCCATCCGTGCGTCAACGTCTCATATTGGACTCAGTTTGTATGTTACATTCCGAAGCCTATAACTTTTGACATTTGCGCAACCAGACCTCGTAATTGGACTCAAACTCATCCATTACTATAGTTTCAAAAGATTTTAAATGTTGGAACAGGATTTGGGATAGTCGAAACAAGTTAACTCCATCCGTGCGTCAACGTCTCAAATAGGACTCAGTTTGTGTGTTACATTCCGAAGCCTATAACTTGTGACTTTTGCGCAACCAGACCTCGTAATTGGACTCAAACTCTTCCATTACTATTGTTTCAACAGATTTTAATTGTTGGAACAAGATTTGGGACAGTCGAAACAAGTTAACTCCATCCGTGCGTCAACGTCTCAAATTGGACTCAGTTTGTGTTTTACATTCCGAAGCCTATAACTTCTGATATTTGCGCAACCAGACCTCGTAATTGGACTCAAACTCTTCCATTACTATTGTTTCAACATATTTGAAGTGTTGGAACAAGATACGGGACAGTCGTAACAAGTTAGCTCCATCCGTGCTTCAATGTCTTTAATTGGACTCAGTTTGTGTCTTACATTCCGAAGCCTATAACTTGTGACTTTTTCGCAACCGGACCTCGTAATTGGACTCAAACTCTTCCATTACTATTGTTTCAACACATTTGGAGTGTTGGAACAAGATTCGTGACGGTGGAAACAAGTTAGCTCCATCCGTGCTTCAACGTCTCATATTGGACTTAGTTTGTGTGTTATATTCCGAAGCCTATAACTTGGGACTTTTTCGCAACCGGACCTCGTAATTGGACTCAAACTCTTCCCTTACTATTGTTTCAACAGATTTTAATTGTTGGAACAAGATTTGGGACAGTCGAAACAAGTTAACTCCATCCGTGCGTCAACGTCTCAAATTGGACTCAGTTTGTGTTTTACATTCCGAAGCCTATAACTTCTGACTTTTGCGCAACCAGACCTCGTAATTGGACTCAAACTCTTCCTTCACTATTGTTTCAACATATTTGAAGTGTTGGAACAAGATACGGGACAGTCGAAACAAGTTAACTCCATCCGTGCGTCAATGTCTTTAATTGGACTCAGTTTGGGTGTTACATTCCGAAGCCTATAAACTTGTGACTTTTTCGCAACCAGACCTCGTAATTGGACTCAAACTCTTCCATTACTATTGTTTCAACAGATTTTAAGTGTTGAAACAAGATTTGGGACAGTCGAAACAAGTTAGCTCCATCCGTGCGTCAATGTCTTTACTTGGACTCAGTTTGGGTGTTACATTCCGAAGCCTATAACTTGTGACTTTTTCGCAACCAGACCTCGTAATTGGACTCAAACTCTTCCATTACTATTGTTTCAACAGATTTTAAGTGTTGAAACAAGATTTGGGACAGTCGAAACAAGTTAGCTCCATCCGTGCGTCAACGTCTCAAATTGGACTCAGTTTGTGTGTTACATTCCGAAGCCTATAACTTTTGACATTTGCGCAACCAGACCTCGTAATTGGACTCAAACTCTTCCATTACTATTGTTTCAAAAGATTTTAAATGTTGGAACAAGATTTGGGACAGTCGAAACAAGTTAACTCCATCCTTGCGTCAACGTCTCCAATTGGACTCGGTTTGTGTGTTACATTCCGAAGCCTATAACTTGTGACTTTTGCGCAACCAGACCTCGTAATTGGACTCAAACTCTTCCATTACTATTGTTTCAACAGATTTTAATTGTTGGAACAAGATTTGGGACAGTCCAAACAAGTTAACTCCATCCGTGCGTCAACGTCTCAAATTGGACTCAGTTTGTGTTTTACATTCCGAAGCCTATAACTTCTGACTTTTGCGCAACCAGACCTCGTAATTGGACTCAAACTCTTCCTTCACTATTGTTTCAATATATTTGAAGTGTTGGAACAAGATTCGTGACAGTCGAAACAAGTTACTTCCATCCGTGCGTCAACGTCTCAAATTGGACTCAGTTTGTGTCTTACATTCCGAAGCCTATAACTTGTGACTTTTGCGCAACCAGACCTCGTAATTGGACTCAAACTTTTCCATCACTATTGTTTCAACACATTTGAAGTGTTGGAACAAGATTCGGGACAGTCGAAACAAGTTAGCTCCATCCGTGCATCAATGTCTTTATTTGGACACAGTTTGTGTGTTACATTACGAAGCCTATAACTTGTGACTTTTTCGCAACCGGACCTCGTAATTGGACTCAAACTCTTCCATTACTATTGTTTCAACACATTTGAAGTGTTGGAACAAGATTCGTGATAGTCGAAACAAGTTAGCTCCATCCGTGCGTCAACGTCTCAAATTGGACTCAGTTTGTGTGTAATATTCCGAAGCCTATAACTTGTGACTTTTTCGCAACCAGACCTCGTAATTGGACTCAAACTCTTCCATCACTATTGTTTCAACACATATGAAGTGTTGGAATAAGATTCGTGACAGTCGAAACAAGGTAGCTGCATCCATGCGTCAACGTCTCAAATTGGACTCAATTTGTGTCTTACATTCCTAAGACTATAACTTGTGACTTTTTCGCAACCGGACCTCGTAATTGGACTCAAACTCTTCAATTACTATTGTTTCAACACATTTGGAGTGTTGGAACAAGATTCGTCACGGTGGAAACAAGTTAGCTCTATCCGTGCGTCAACGTCTCATATTGGACTCAGTTTGTGTGTTATATTCCGAAGCCTATATCTTAGGACTTTTTCGCAACCGTACCTCGTAATTGGACTCAAACTCTTCCATTACTATTGTTTCAACACATTTGAAGTGTTGGAACAAGATTCGGGACAGTCGAAACAAGTTAGCTCCATCCGTGCGTCAATGTCTTTAATTGGACTCAGTTTGGGTGTTACATTCCGAAGCCTATAACTTGTGACTTTTTCGCAACCGGACCTCGTAATTGGACTCGAACTCTTCCATTACTTTTGTTTCAACACATTTGAAGTGTTTGGAACAAGATTCGTGATAGTCGAAACAAGTTAGCTCCATCCGTGCGTCAATGTCTCAAATTGGACTCAGTTTGTGTGTAATATTCCGAAGCCTATAACTTGTGACTTTTTCGGAACCGGACCTCGTAATTGGACTCAAACTCTTCCATTACTATTGTTTCAACACATTTGAAGTGTTAGAACAAGATTCGTGATAGTCAAACAAGTTAGCTCCATCCGTGCGTCAACGTCTCAAATTGGACTCAGTTTGTGTGTAATATTCCGAAGCCTATAACTTGTGACTTTTTCGCAACCAGACCTCGTAATTGGACTCAAACTCTTCCATCACTATTGTTTCAACACATATGAAGTGTTGGAACAAGATTCGTGACAGTCGAAACAAGTTACTTCCATCCGTGCGTCAACGTCTCAAATTGGACTCAGTTTGTGTCTTACATTCCGAAGCCTATAACTTGTGACTTTTGCGCAACCAGACCTCGTAATTGGACTCAAACTTTTCCATCACTATTGTTTCAACACATTTGAAGTGTTGGAACAAGATTCGGGACAGTCGAAACAAGTTAGCTCCATCCGTGCATCAATGTCTTTATTTGGACACAGTTTGTGTGTTACATTACGAAGCCTATAACTTGTGACTTTTTCGCAACCGGACCTCGTAATTGGACTCAAACTCTTCCATTACTATTGTTTCAACACATTTGAAGTGTTGGAACAAGATTCGTGATAGTCGAAACAAGTTAACTCCATCCGTGCGTCAACGTCTCAAATTGGACTCAGTTTGTGTGTAATATTCCGAAGCCTATAACTTGTGACTTTTTCGTAACCAGACCTCGTAATTGGACTCAAACTCTTCCATCACTATTGTTTCAACACATATGAAGTGTTGGAATAAGATTCGTGACAGTCGAAACAAGGTAGCTGCATCCATGCGTCAACGTCTCAAATTGGACTCAATTTGTGTCTTACATTCCTAAGCCTATAACTTGTGACTTTTTCGCAACCGGACCTCGTAATTGGACTCAAACTCTTCCATTACTATTGTTTCAACACATTTGGAGTGTTGGAACAAGATTCGTGACGGTGGAAACAAGTTAGCTCCATCCGTGCGTCAACGTCTCATATTGGACTCAGTTTGTGTGTTATATTCCGAAGCCTATAACTTGGGACTTTTTCGCAACCGGACCTCGTAATTGGACTCAAACTCTTCCATTACTATTGTTTCAACAGATTTTAATTGTTGGAACAAGATTTGGGACAGTCGAAACAAGTTAACTCCATCCGTGCGTCAACGTCTCAAATAGGACTCAGTTTGTGTGTTACATTCCGAAGCCTATAACTTGTGACTTTTGCGCAACCAGACCTCGTAATTGGACTCAAACTCTTCCTTCACTATTGTTTCAACATATTTAGAAGTGTTGGAACAAGATACGGGACAGTCGAAACAAGTTAACTCCATCCGTGCGTCAATGTCTTTAATTGGACTCAGTTTGGGTGTTACATTCCGAAGCCTATAACTTGTGACTTTTTCGCAACCAGACCTCGTAATTGGACTCAAACTCTTCCATTACTATTGTTTCAACAGATTTTAAGTGTTGAAACAAGATTTGGGACAGTCGAAACAAGTTAGCTCCATCCGTGCGTCAACGTCTCAAATTGGACTCAGTTTGTGTGTTACATTCCGAAGCCTATAACTTTTGACATTTGCGCAACCAGACCTCGTAATTGGACTCAAACTCTTCCATTACTATTGTTTCAAAAGATTTTAAATGTTGGAACAAGATTTGGGATAGTCGAAACAAGTTAACTCCATCCGTGCGTCAACGTCTCAAATAGGACTCAGTTTGTGTGTTACATTCCGAAGCCTATAACTTGTGACTTTTGCGCAACCAGACCTCGTAATTGGACTCAAACTCTTCCTTCACTATTGTTTCAACATATTTGAAGTGTTGGAACAAGATACGGGACAGTCGTAACAAGTTAGCTCCATCCGTGCTTCAACGTCTCAAATTGGACTCAGTTTGTGTCTTACATTTCGAAGCCTATAACTTGTGACTTTTTCGCAACCGGACCTCGTAATTGGACTCAAACTCTTCCATTACTATTGTTTCAACACATTTGGAGTGTTGGAACAAGATTCGTGACGGTGGAAACAAGTTAGCTCCATCCGTGCGTCAACGTCTCATATTGGACTCAGTTTGTGTGTTATATTCCGAAGCCTATAACTTGGGACTTTTTCGCAACCGGACCTCGTAATTGGACTCAAACTCTTCCATTACTATTGTTTCAACAGATTTTAATTGTTGGAACAAGATTTGGGACAGTCGAAACAAGTTAACTCCATCCGTGCGTCAACGTCTCAAATTGGACTCAGTTTGTGTTTTACATTCCGAAGCCTATAACTTCTGACTTTTGCGCAACCAGACCTCGTAATTGGACTCAAACTCTTCCTTCACTATTGTTTCAACATATTTGAAGTGTTGGAACAAGATACGGGACAGTCGAAACAAGTTAACTCCATCCGTGCGTCAATGTCTTTAATTGGACTCAGTTTGGGTGTTACATTCCGAAGCCTATAACTTGTGACTTTTTCGCAACCAGACCTCGTAATTGGACTCAAACTCTTCCATTACTATTGTTTCAACAGATTTTAAGTGTTGAAACAAGATTTGGGACAGTCGAAACAAGTTAGCTCCGTCCGTGCGTCAATGTCTTTAATTGGACTCAGTTTGGGTGTTACATTCCGAAGCCTATAACTTGTGACTTTTTCGCAACCAGACCTCGTAATTGGACTCAAACTCTTCCATTACTATTGTTTCAACAGATTTTAAGTGTTGAAACAAGATTTGGGACAGTCGAAACAAGTTAGCTCCATCCGTGCGTCAACGTCTCAAATTGGACTCAGTTTGTGTGTTACATTCCGAAGCCTATAACTTTTGACATTTGCGCAACCAGACCTCGTAATTGGACTCAAACTCTTCCATTACTATTGTTTCAAAAGATTTTAAATGTTGGAACAAGATTTGGGATAGTCGAAACAAGTTAACTCCATCCGTGCGTCAACGTCTCAAATAGGACTCAGTTTGTGTGTTACATTCCGAAGCCTATAACTTGTGACTTTTGCGCAACCAGACCTCGTAATTGGACTCAAACTCTTCCATTACTATTGTTTCAACAGATTTTAATTGTTGGAACAAGATTTGGGACAGTCGAAACAAGTTAACTCCATCCGTGCGTCAACGTCTCAAATTGGACTCAGTTTGTGTTTTACATTCCGAAGCCTATAACTTCTGATATTTGCGCAACCAGACCTCGTAATTGGACTCAAACTCTTCCTTCACTATTGTTTCAATATATTTGAAGTGTTTGAACAAGATTCGTGACAGTCGAAACAAGTTACTTCCATCCGTGCGTCAACGTCTCAAATTGGACTCAGTTTGTGTCTTACATTCCGAAGCCTATAACTTGTGACTTTTGCGCAACCAGACCTCGTAATTGGACTTAAACTTTTCCATCACTATTGTTTCAACACATTTGAAGTGTTGGAACAAGATTCGGGACAGTCGAAACAAGTTAGCTCCATCCGTGCATCAATGTCTTTATTTGGACACAGTTTGTGTGTTACATTACGAAGCCTATAACTTGTGACTTTTTCGCAACCGGACCTCGTAATTGGACTCAAACTCTTCCATTACTATTGTTTCAACACATTTGAAGTGTTGGAACAAGATTCGTGATAGTCGAAACAAGTTAGCTCCATCCGTGCGTCAACGTCTCAAATTGGACTCAGTTTGTGTGTAATATTCCGAAGCCTATAACTTGTGACTTTTTCGCAACCAGACCTCGTAATTGGACTCAAACTCTTCCATCACTATTGTTTCAACACATATGAAGTGTTGGAATAAGATTCGTGACAGTCGAAACAAGGTAGCTGCATCCATGCGTCAACGTCTCAAATTGGACTCAATTTGTGTCTTACATTCCTAAGACTATAACTTGTGACTTTTTCGCAACCGGACCTCGTAATTGGACTCAAACTCTTCAATTACTATTGTTTCAACACATTTGGAGTGTTGGAACAAGATTCGTCACGGTGGAAACAAGTTAGCTCCATCCGTGCGTCAACGTCTCATATTGGACTCAGTTTGTGTGTTATATTCCGAAGCCTATATCTTAGGACTTTTTCGCAACCGTACCTCGTAATTGGACTTAAACTTTTCCATTACTATTGTTTCAACACATTTGAAGTGTTGGAACAAGATTCGGGACAGTCGAAACAAGTTAGCTCCATCCGTGCGTCAATGTCTCAAATTGGACTCAGTTTGTGTGTAATATTCCGAAGCCTATAACTTGTGACTTTTTCGGAACCGGACCTCGTAATTGGACTCAAACTCTTCCATTACTATTGTTTCAACACATTTGAAGTGTTGGAACAAGATTCGTGATAGTCAAAACAAGTTAGCTCCATCCGTGCGTCAACGTCTCAAATTGGACTCAGTTTGTGTGTAATATTCCGAAGCCTATAACTTGTGACTTTTTCGCAACCAGACCTCGTAATTGGACTCAAACTCTTCCATCACTATTGTTTCAACACATATGAAGTGTTGGAACAAGATTCGTGACAGTCGAAACAAGTTACTTCCATCCGTGCGTCAACGTCTCAAATTGGACTCAGTTTGTGTCTTACATTCCGAAGCCTATAACTTGTGACTTTTGCGCAACCAGACCTCGTAATTGGACTCAAACTTTTCCATCACTATTGTTTCAACACATTTGAAGTGTTGGAACAAGATTCGGGACAGTCGAAACAAGTTAGCTCCATCCGTGCATCAATGTCTTTATTTGGACACAGTTTGTGAGTTACATTACGAAGCCTATAACTTGTGACTTTTTCGCAACCGGACCTCGTAATTGGACTCAAACTCTTCCATTACTATTGTTTCAACACATTTGAAGTGTTGGAACAAGATTCGTGATAGTCGAAACAAGTTAACTCCATCCGTGCGTCAACGTCTCAAATTGGACTCAGTTTGTGTGTAATATTCCGAAGCCTATAACTTGTGACTTTTTCGTAACCAGACCTCGTAATTGGACTCAAACTCTTCCATCACTATTGTTTCAACACATATGAAGTGTTGGAATAAGATTCGTGACAGTCGAAACAAGGTAGCTGCATCCATGCGTCAACGTCTCAAATTGGACTCAATTTGTGTCTTACATTCCTAAGCCTATAACTTGTGACTTTTTCGCAACCGGACCTCGTAATTGGACTCAAACTCTTCCATTACTATTGTTTCAACACATTTGGAGTGTTGGAACAAGATTCGTGACGGTGGAAACAAGTTAGCTCCATCCGTGCGTCAACGTCTCATATTGGACTCAGTTTGTGTGTTATATTCCGAAGCCTATAACTTGGGACTTTTTCGCAACCGGACCTCGTAATTGGACTCAAACTCTTCCATTACTATTGTTTCAACAGATTTTAATTGTTGGAACAAGGTTTGGGACAGTCGAAACAAGTTAACTCCATCCGTGCGTCAACGTCTCAAATAGGACTCAGTTTGTGTGTTACATTCCGAAGCCTATAACTTGTGACTTTTGCGCAACCAGACCTCGTAATTGGACTCAAACTCTTCCTTCACTATTGTTTCAACATATTTGAAGTGTTGGAACAAGATACGGGACAGTCGAAACAAGTTAACTCCATCCGTGCGTCAATGTCTTTAATTGGACTCAGTTTGGGTGTTACATTCCGAAGCCTATAACTTGTGACTTTTTCGCAACCAGACCTCGTAATTGGACTCAAACTCTTCCATTACTATTGTTTCAACAGATTTTAAGTGTTGAAACAAGATTTGGGACAGTCGAAACAAGTTAGCTCCATCCGTGCGTCAACGTCTCAAATTGGACTCAGTTTGTGTGTTACATTCCGAAGCCTATAACTTTTGACATTTGCGCAACCAGACCTCGTAATTGGACTCAAACTCTTCCATTACTATTGTTTCAAAAGATTTTAAATGTTGGAACAAGATTTGGGATAGTCGAAACAAGTTAACTCCATCCGTGCGTCAACGTCTCAAATAGGACTCAGTTTGTGTGTTACATTCCGAAGCCTATAACTTGTGACTTTTGCGCAACCAGACCTCGTAATTGGACTCAAACTCTTCCTTCACTATTGTTTCAACATATTTGAAGTGTTGGAACAAGATACGGGACAGTCGTAACAAGTTAGCTCCATCCGTGCTTCAACGTCTCAAATTGGACTCAGTTTGTGTCTTACATTCCGAAGCCTATAACTTGTGACTTTTTCGCAACCGGACCTCGTAATTGGACTCAAACTCTTCCATTACTATTGTTTCAACACATTTGGAGTGTTGGAACAAGATTCGTGACGGTGGAAACAAGTTAGCTCCATCCGTGCGTCAACGTCTCATATTGGACTCAGTTTGTGTGTTATATTCCGAAGCCTATAACTTGGGACTTTTTCGCAACCGGACCTCGTAATTGGACTCAAACTCTTCCATTACTATTGTTTCAACAGATTTTAATTGTTGGAACAAGATTTGGGACAGTCGAAACAAGTTAACTCCATCCGTGCGTCAACGTCTCAAATTGGACTCAGTTTGTGTTTTACATTCCGAAGCCTATAACTTCTGACTTTTGCGCAACCAGACCTCGTAATTGGACTCAAACTCTTCCTTCACTATTGTTTCAACATATTTGAAGTGTTGGAACAAGATACGGGACAGTCGAAACAAGTTAACTCCATCCGTGCGTCAATGTCTTTAATTGGACTCAGTTTGGGTGTTACATTCCGAAGCCTATAACTTGTGACTTTTTCGCAACCAGACCTCGTAATTGGACTCAAACTCTTCCATTACTATTGTTTCAACAGATTTTAAGTGTTGAAACAAGATTTGGGACAGTCGAAACAAGTTAGCTCCATCCGTGCGTCAATGTCTTTAATTGGACTCAGTTTGGGTGTTACATTCCGAAGCCTATAACTTGTGACTTTTTCGCAACCAGACCTCGTAATTGGACTCAAACTCTTCCATTACTATTGTTTCAACAGATTTTAAGTGTTGAAACAAGATTTGGGACAGTCGAAACAAGTTAGCTCCATCCGTGCGTCAACGTCTCAAATTGGACTCAGTTTGTGTGTTACATTCCGAAGCCTATAACTTTTGACATTTGCGCAACCAGACCTCGTAATTGGACTCAAACTCTTCCATTACTATTGTTTCAAAAGATTTTAAATGTTGGAACAAGATTTGGGATAGTCGAAACAAGTTAACTCCATCCGTGCGTCAACGTCTCAAATAGGACTCAGTTTGTGTGTTACATTCCGAAGCCTATAACTTGTGACTTTTGCGCAACCAGACCTCGTAATTGGACTCAAACTCTTCCATTACTATTGTTTCAACAGATTTTAATTGTTGGAACAAGATTTGGGACAGTCGAAACAAGTTAACTCCATCCGTGCGTCAACGTCTCAAATTGGACTCAGTTTGTGTTTTACATTCCGAAGCCTATAACTTCTGATATTTGCGCAACCAGACCTCGTAATTGGACTCAAACTCTTCCTTCACTATTGTTTCAATATATTTGAAGTGTTTGAACAAGATTCGTGACAGTCGAAACAAGTTACTTCCATCCGTGCGTCAACGTCTCAAATTGGAGTCAGTTTGTGTCTTACATTCCGAAGCCTATAACTTGTGACTTTTGCGCAACCAGACCTCGTAATTGGACTTAAACTTTTCCATCACTATTGTTTCAACACATTTGAAGTGTTGGAACAAGATTCGGGACAGTCGAAACAAGTTAGCTCCATCCGTGCATCAATGTCTTTATTTGGACACAGTTTGTGTGTTACATTACGAAGCCTATAACTTGTGACTTTTTCGCAACCGGACCTCGTAATTGGACTCAAACTCTTCCATTACTATTGTTTCAACACATTTGAAGTGTTGGAACAAGATTCGTGATAGTCGAAACAAGTTAGCTCCATCCGTGCGTCAACGTCTCAAATTGGACTCAGTTTGTGTGTAATATTCCGAAGCCTATAACTTGTGACTTTTTCGCAACCAGACCTCGTAATTGGACTCAAACTCTTCCATCACTATTGTTTCAACACATATGAAGTGTTGGAATAAGATTCGTGACAGTCGAAACAAGGTAGCTGCATCCATGCGTCAACGTCTCAAATTGGACTCAATTTGTGTCTTACATTCCTAAGACTATAACTTGTGACTTTTTCGCAACCGGACCTCGTAATTGGACTCAAACTCTTCAATTACTATTGTTTCAACACATTTGGAGTGTTGGAACAAGATTCGTCACGGTGGAAACAAGTTAGCTCCATCCGTGCGTCAACGTCTCATATTGGACTCAGTTTGTGTGTTATATTCCGAAGCCTATATCTTAGGACTTTTTCGCAACCGTACCTCGTAATTGGACTTAAACTTTTCCATTACTATTGTTTCAACACATTTGAAGTGTTGGAACAAGATTCGGGACAGTCGAAACAAGTTAGCTCCATCCGTGCGTCAATGTCTTTAATTGGACTCAGTTTGGGTGTTACATTCCGAAGCCTATAACTTGTGACTTTTTCGCAACCGGACCTCGTAATTGGACTCGAACTCTTCCATTACTTTTGTTTCAACACATTTGAAGTGTTGGAACAAGATTCGTGATAGTCGAAACAAGTTAGCTCCATCCGTGCGTCAATGTCTCAAATTGGACTCAGTTTGTGTGTAATATTCCGAAGCCTATAACTTGTGACTTTTTCGGAACCGGACCTCGTAATTGGACTCAAACTCTTCCATTACTATTGTTTCAACACATTTGAAGTGTTGGAACAAGATTCGTGATAGTCAAAACAAGTTAGCTCCATCCGTGCGTCAACGTCTCAAATTGGACTCAGTTTGTGTGTAATATTCCGAAGCCTATAACTTGTGACTTTTTCGCAACCAGACCTCGTAATTGGACTCAAACTCTTCCATCACTATTGTTTCAACACATATGAAGTGTTGGAACAAGATTCGTGACAGTCGAAACAAGTTACTTCCATCCGTGCGTCAACGTCTCAAATTGGACTCAGTTTGTGTCTTACATTCCGAAGCCTATAACTTGTGACTTTTGCGCAACCAGACCTCGTAATTGGACTCAAACTTTTCCATCACTATTGTTTCAACACATTTGAAGTGTTGGAACAAGATTCGGGACAGTCGAAACAAGTTAGCTCCATCCGTGCATCAATGTCTTTATTTGGACACAGTTTGTGAGTTACATTACGAAGCCTATAACTTGTGACTTTTTCGCAACCGGACCTCGTAATTGGACTCAAACTCTTCCATTACTATTGTTTCAACACATTTGAAGTGTTGGAACAAGATTCGTGATAGTCGAAACAAGTTAACTCCATCCGTGCGTCAACGTCTCAAATTGGACTCAGTTTGTGTGTAATATTCCGAAGCCTATAACTTGTGACTTTTTCGTAACCAGACCTCGTAATTGGACTCAAACTCTTCCATCACTATTGTTTCAACACATATGAAGTGTTGGAATAAGATTCGTGACAGTCGAAACAAGGTAGCTGCATCCATGCGTCAACGTCTCAAATTGGACTCAATTTGTGTCTTACATTCCTAAGCCTATAACTTGTGACTTTTTCGCAACCGGACCTCGTAATTGGACTCAAACTCTTCCATTACTATTGTTTCAACACATTTGGAGTGTTGGAACAAGATTCGTGACGGTGGAAACAAGTTAGCTCCATCCGTGCGTCAACGTCTCATATTGGACTCAGTTTGTGTGTTATATTACGAAGCCTATAACTTGGGACTTTTTCGCAACCGGACCTCGTAATTGGACTCAAACTCTTCCATTACTATTGTTTCAACAGATTTTAATTGTTGGAACAAGATTTGGGACAGTCGAAACAAGTTAACTCCATCCGTGCGTCAACGTCTCAAATAGGACTCAGTTTGTGTGTTACATTCCGAAGCCTATAACTTGTGACTTTTGCGCAACCAGACCTCGTAATTGGACTCAAACTCTTCCTTCACTATTGTTTCAACATATTTGAAGTGTTGGAACAAGATACGGGACAGTCGAAACAAGTTAACTCCATCCGTGCGTCAATGTCTTTAATTGGACTCAGTTTGGGTGTTACATTCCGAAGCCTATAACTTGTGACTTTTTCGCAACCAGACCTCGTAATTGGACTCAAACTCTTCCATTACTATTGTTTCAACAGATTTTAAGTGTTGAAACAAGATTTGGGACAGTCGAAACAAGTTAGCTCCATCCGTGCGTCAACATCTCAAATTGGACTCAGTTTGTGTGTTACATTCCGAAGCCTATAACTTTTGACATTTGCGCAACCAGACCTCGTAATTGGACTCAAACTCTTCCATTACTATTGTTTCAAAAGATTTTAAATGTTGGAACAAGATTTGTGATAGTCGAAACAAGTTAACTCCATCCGTGCGTCAACGTCTCAAATAGGACTCAGTTTGTGTGTTACATTCCGAAGCCTATAACTTGTGACTTTTGCGCAACCAGACCTCGTAATTGGACTCAAACTCTTCCATTACTATTGTTTCAACAGATTTTAATTGTTGGAACAAGATTTGGGACAGTCGAAACAAGTTAACTCCATCCGTGCGTCAACGTCTCAAATTGGACTCAGTTTGTGTTTTACATTCCGAAGCCTATAACTTCTGATATTTGCGCAACCAGACCTCGTAATTGGACTCAAACTCTTCCTTCACTATTGTTTCAACATATTTGAAGTGTTGGAACAAGATACGGGACAGTCGTAACAAGTTAGCTCCATCCGTGCTTCAACGTCTCAAATTGGACTCAGTTTGTGTCTTACATTCCGAAGCCTATAACTTGTGACTTTTTCGCAACCGGACCTCGTAATTGGACTCAAACTCTTCCATTACTATTGTTTCAACACATTTGGAGTGTTGGAACAAGATTCGTGACGGTGGAAACAAGTTAGCTCCATCCGTGCGTCAACGTCTCATATTGGACTCAGTTTGTGTGTTATATTCCGAAGCCTATAACTTGGGACTTTTTCGCAACCGGACCTCGTAATTGGACTCAAACTCTTCCATTACTATTGTTTCAAAAGATTTTAAATGTTGGAACAAGATTTGGGACAGTCGAAACAAGTTAACTCCATCCGTGCGTCAACGTCTCAAATTGGACTCAGTTTGTGTGTTACATTCCGAAGCCTATAACTTGTGACTTTTGCGCAACTAGACCTCGTAATTGGACTCAAACTCTTCCATTACTATTGTTTCAACAGATTTTAATTGTTGGAACAAGATTTGGGACAGTCGAAACAAGTTAACTCCATCCGTGCGTCAACGTCTCAAATTGGACTCAGTTTGTGTTTTACATTCCGAAGCCTATAACTTCTAACTTTTGCGCAACCAGACCTCGTAATTGGACTCAAACTCTTCCTTCACTATTGTTTCAATATATTTGAAGTGTTGGAACAAGATTCGTGACAGTCGAAACAAGTTACTTCCATCCGTGCGTCAACGTCTCAAATTGGACTCAGTTTGTGTCTTACATTCCGAAGCCTATAACTTGTGACTTTTGCGCAACCAGACCTCGTAATTGGACTTAAACTTTTCCATCACTATTGTTTCAACACATTTGAAGTGTTGGAACAAGATTCGGGACAGTCGAAACAAGTTAGCTCCATCCGTGCATCAATGTCTTTATTTGGACACAGTTTGTGTGTTACATTACGAAGCCTATAACTTGTGACTTTTTCGCAACCGGACCTCGTAATTGGACTCGAACTCTTCCATTACTTTTGTTTCAACACATTTGAAGTGTTGGAACAAGATTCGTGATAGTCGAAACAAGTTAGCTCCATCCGTGCGTCAACGTCTCAAATTGGACTCAATTTGTGTGTAATATTCCGAAGCCTATAACTTGTGACTTTTTCGGAACCGGACCTCGTAATTGGACTCAAACTCTTCCATTACTATTGTTTCAACACATTTGAAGTGTTGGAACAAGATTCGTGATAGTCAAAACAAGTTAGCTCCATCCGTGCGTCAACGTCTCAAATTGGACTCAGTTTGTGTGTAATATTCCGAAGCCTATAACTTGTGACTTTTTCGCAACCAGACCTCGTAATTGGACTCAAACTCTTCCATCACTATTGTTTCAACACATATGAAGTGTTGGAACAAGATTCGTGACAGTCGAAACAAGTTACTTCCATCCGTGCGTCAATGTCTCAAATTGGACTCAGTTTGTGTCTTACATTCCGAAGCCTATAACTTGTGACTTTTGCGCAACCAGAATTCGTAATTGGACTCAAACTTTTCCATCACTATTGTTTCAACACATTTGGAGTGTTGGAACAAGATTCGTGATAGTCGAAACAAGTTAGCTCCATCCGTGCGTCAACGTCTCAAATTGGACTCAGTTTGTGTGTAATATTCCGAAGCCTATAACTTGTGACTTTTTCGCAACCAGACCTCGTAATTGGACTCAAACTCTTCCATCACTATTGTTTCAACACATATGAAGTGTTGGAATAAGATTCGTGACAGTCGAAACAAGGTAGCTGCATCCATGCGTCAACGTCTCAAATTGGACTCAATTTGTGTTTTACATTACTAAGCCTATAACTTGTAACTTTTTCGCAACCGGACCTCGTAATTCGACTCAAACTCTTCCATTACTATTGTTTCAACACATTTGGAGTGTTGGAATAAGATTGGTGACGGTGGAAACAAGTTAGCTCCATCCGTGCGTCAACGTCTCATATTGGACTCAGTTTGTGTGTTATATTCCGTAGCCTATAACTTGGGACTTTTTCGCAACCGTACCTCGTAATTGGACTCAAACTCTTCCATTACTATTGTTTCAACACATTTGAAGTGTTGGAACAAGATTCGGGACAGTCGAAACAAGTTAGCTCCATCCGTGCGTCAATGTCTTTAATTGGACTCAGTTTGGGTGTTACATTCCGAAGCCTATAACTTGTGACTTTTTCGCAACCGGACCTCGTAATTGGACTCGAACTCTTCCATTACTATTGTTTCAACACATTTGAAGTGTTGGAACAAGATTCGTGATAGTCGAAACAAGTTAGCTCCATCCGTGCGTCAACGTCTCAAATTGGACTCAGTTTGTGTGTTATATTCCGAAGCCTATAACTTGTGACTTTTTCGCAACCAGACCTCGTAATTGGACTCAAACTCTTCCATCACTATTGTTTCAACACATATGAAGTGTTGGAACAAGATTCGTGACAGTCGAAACAAGTTACTTCCATCCGTGCGTCAACGTCTCAAATTGGACTCAGTTTGTGTCTTACATTCCGAAGCCTATAACTTGTGACTTTTGCGCAACCAGACCTCGTAATTGGACTCAAACTCTTCCATCACTATTGTTTCAACACATTTGAAGTGTTGGAACAAGATTCGGGACAGTCGAAACAAGTTAGCTCCATCCGTGCGTCAATGTCTTTATTTGGACACAGTTTGTGTGTTACATTACGAAGCCTATAACTTGTGACTTTTTCGCAACCGAACCTCGTAATTGGACTCAAACTCTTCCGTTACTATTGTTTCAACACATTTGAAGTGTTGGAACAAGATTCGTGATAGTCAAAACAAGTTAGCTCCATCCGTGCGTCAACGTCTCAAATTGGACTCAGTTTGTGTGTAATATTCCGAAGCCTATAACTTGTGACTTTTTCGCAACCAGACCTCGTAATTGGACTCAAACTCTTCCATCACTATTGTTTCAACACATATGAAGTGTTGGAACAAGATTCGTGACAGTCGAAACAAGGTAGCTCCATCCATGCGTCAACGTCTCAAATTGGACTCAGTTTGTGTCTTACATTCCGAAGCCTATAAATTATGACTTTTTCGCAACCAGACCTCGTAATTGGACTCAAACTCTTCGATTACTATTGTTTCAACAGATTTTAAGTGTTGAAACAAGATTTGGGACAGTCGAAACAAGTTAGCTCTATCCGTGCGTCAACGTCTCAAATTGGACTCAGTTTGTGTGTTACATTCCGAAGCCTATAACTTTTGACATTTGCGCAACCAGACCTCGTAATTGGACTCAAACTCTTCCATTACTATTGTTTCAAAAGATTTTAAATGTTGGAACAAGATTTGGGATAGTCGAAACAAGTTAACTCCATCCGTGCGTCAACGTCTCAAATAGGACTCAGTTTGTGTGTTACATTCCGAAGCCTATAACTTGTGACTTTTGCGCAACCAGACCTCGTAATTGGACTCAAACTCTTCCATTACTATTGTTTCAACAGATTTTAATTGTTGGAACAAGATTTGGGACAGTCGAAACAAGTTAACTCCATCCGTGCGTCAACGTCTCAAATTGGACTCAGTTTGTGTTTTACATTCCGAAGCCTATAACTTCTGATATTTGCGCAACCAGACCTCGTAATTGGACTCAAACTCTTCCTTCACTATTGTTTCAACATATTTGAAGTGTTGGAACAAGATACGGGACAGTCGAAACAAGTTAGCTCCATCCGTGCATCAATGTCTTTATTTGGACACAGTTTGTGTGTTACATTACGAAGCCTATAACTTGTGACTTTTTCGCAACCGGACCTCGTAATTGGACTCAAACTCTTCCATTACTATTGTTTCAACACATTTGAAGTGTTTGAACAAGATTCGTGATAGTCGAAACAAGTTAACTCCATCCGTGCGTCAACGTCTCAAATTGGACTCAGTTTGTGTGTAATATTCCGAAGCCTATAACTTGTGACTTTTTCGTAACCAGACCTAGTAATTGGACTCAAACTCTTCCATCACTATTGTTTTAACACATATGAAGTGTTGGAATAAGATTCGTGACAGTCGAAACAAGGTAGCTGCATCCATGCGTCAACGTCTCAAATTGGACTCAATTTGTGTCTTACATTCCTAAGCCTATAACTTGTGACTTTTTCGCAACCGGACCTCGTAATTGGACTCAAACTCTTCCATTACTATTGTTTAAACACATTTGGAGTGGTGGAACAAGATTCGTGACGGTGGAAACAAGTTAGCTCCATCCGTGCGTCAACGTCTCATATTGGACTCAGTTTGTGTGTTATATTCCGAAGCCTATAACTTGGGACTTTTTCGCAACCGGACCTCGTAATTGGACTCAAACTCTTCCATTACTATTGTTTCAACAGATTTTAATTGTTGGAACAAGATTTGGGACAGTCGAAACAAGTTAACTCCATCCGTGCGTCAACGTCTCAAATTGGACTCAGTTTGTGTTTTACATTCCGAAGCCTATAACTTCTGACTTTTGCGCAACCAGACCTCGTAATTGGACTCAAACTCTTCCTTCACTATTGTTTCAACATATTTGAAGTGTTGGAACAAGATACGGGACAGTCGAAACAAGTTAACTCCATCCGTGCGTCAATGTCTTTAATTGGACTCAGTTTGGATGTTACATTCCGAAGCCTATAACTTGTGACTTTTTCGCAACCAGACCTCGTAATTGGACTCAAACTCTTCCATTACTATTGTTTCAACAGATTTTAGGTGTTGAAACAAGATTTGGGACAGTCGAAACAAGTTAGCTCCATCCGTGCGTCAATGTCTTTAATTGGACTCAGTTTGGGTGTTACATTCCGAAGCCTATAACTTGTGACTTTTTCGCAACCAGACCTCGTAATTGGACTCAAACTCTTCCATTACTATTGTTTCAACAGATTTTAAGTGTTGAAACAAGATTTGGGACAGTCGAAACAAGTTAGCTCCATCCGTGCGTCAATGTCTTTAATTGGACTCAGTTTGGGTGTTACATTTCGAAGCCTATAACTTGTGACTTTTTCGCAACCAGACCTCGTAATTGGACTCAAACTCTTCCATTACTATTGTTTCAACAGATTTTAAGTGTTGAAACAAGATTTGGGACAGTCGAAACAAGTTAGCTCCATCCGTGCGTCAACGTCTCAAATTGGACTCAGTTTGTGTGTTACATTCCGAAGCCTATAACTTTTGACATTTGCGCAACCAGACCTCGTAATTGGACTCAAACTCTTCCATTACTATTGTTTCAAAAGATTTTAAATGTTGGAACAAGATTTGGGACAGTCGAAACAAGTTAACTCCATCCGTGCGTCAACGTCTCAAATTGGACTCAGTTTGTGTGTTACATTCCGAAGCCTATAACTTGTGACTTTTGAGCAACCAGACCTCGTAATTGGACTCAAACTCTTCCATTACTATTGTTTCAACAGATTTTAATTGTTGGAACAAGATTTGGGACAGTCGAAACAAGTTAACTCCATCCGTGCGTCAACGTCTCAAATTGGACTCAGTTTGTGTTTTACATTCCGAAGCCTATAACTTCTGACTTTTGCGCAACCAGACCTCGTAATTGGACTCAAACTCTTCCTTCACTATTGTTTCAATATATTTGAAGTGTTGGAACAAGATTCGTGACAGTCGAAACAAGTTACTTCCATCCGTGCGTCAACGTCTCAAATTGGACTCAGTTTGTGTCTTACATTCCGAAGCCTATAACTTGTGACTTTTGCGCAACCAGACCTCGTAATTGGACTTAAACTTTTCCATCACTATTGTTTCAACACATTTGAAGTGTTGGAACAAGATTCGGGACAGTCGAAACAAGTTAGCTCCATCCGTGCATCAATGTCTTTATTTGGACACAGTTTGTGTGTTACATTACGAAGCCTATAACTTGTGACTTTTTCGCAACCGGACCTCGTAATTGGACTCAAACTCTTCCATTACTATTGTTTCAACACATTTGAAGTGTTGGAACAAGATTCGTGATAGTTGAAACAAGTTAGCTCCATCCGTGCGTCAACGTCTCAAATTGGACTCAGTTTGTGTGTAATATTCCGAAGCCTATAACTTGTGACTTTTTCGCAACCAGACCTCGTAATTGGACTCAAACTCTTCCATCACTATTGTTTCAACACATGAAGTGTTGGAATAAGATTCGTGACAGTCGAAACAAGGTAGCTGCATCCATGCGTCAACGTCTCAAATTGGACTCAATTTGTGTCTTACATTCCTCAGCCTATAACTTGTGACTTTTTCGCAACCGGACCTCGTAATTGGACTCAAACTCTTCAATTACTATTGTTTCAACAGATTTTAAGTGTTGAAACAAGATTTGGGACAGTCGAAATAAGTTAGCTCCATCCGTGCGTCAACGTCTCATATTGGACTCAGTTTGTGTGTTATATTCCGAAGCCTATAACTTAGGACTTTTTCGCAACCGTACCTCGTAATTGGACTCAAACTCTTCCATTACTATTGTTTCAACACATTTGAAGTGTTGGAACAAGATTCGGGACAGTCGAAACAAGTTAGCTCCATCCGTGCGTCAATGTCTTTAATTGGACTCAGTTTGGGTGTTACATTCCGAAGCCTATAACTTGTGACTTTTTCGCAACCGGACCTCGGAATTGGACTCGAACTCTTCCATTACTTTTGTTTCAACACATTTGAAGTGTTGGAACAAGATTCGTGATAGTCGAAACAAGTTAGCTCCATCCGTGCGTCAACATCTCAAATTGGACTCAATTTGTGTGTAATATTCCGAAGCCTATAACTTGTGACTTTTTCGGAACCGGACCTCGTAATTGGACTCAAACTCTTCCATTACTATTGTTTCAACACATTTGAAGTGTTGGAACAAGATTCGAGATAGTCAAAACAAGTTAGCTCCATCCGTGCGTCAACGTCTCAAATTGGACTCAGTTTGTGTGTAATATTCCGAAGCCTATAACTTGTGACTTTTTCGCAACCAGACCTCGTAATTGGACTCAAACTCTTCCATCACTATTGTTTCAACACATATGAAGTGTTGGAACAAGATTCCTGACAGTCGAAACAAGTTACTTCCATCCGTGCGTCAATGTCTCAAATTGGACTCAGTTTGTGTCTTACATTCCGAAGCCTATAACTTGTGACTTTTGCGCAACCAGACCTCGTAATTGGACTCAAACTTTTCCATCACTATTGTTTCAACACATTTGGAGTGTTGGAACAAGATTCGTGACGGTGGAAACAAGTTAGCTCCATCCGTGCGTCAACGTCTCATATTGGACTCAGTTTGTGTGTTATATTCCGAAGCCTATAACTTGGGACTTTTTCGCAACCGTACCTCGTAATTGGACTCAAACTCTTCCATTACTATTGTTTCAACACATTTGAAGTGTTGGAACAAGATTCGGGACAGTCGAAACAAGTTAGCTCCATCCGTGCGTCAATGTCTTTAATTGGACTCAGTTTGGGTGTTACATTCCGAAGCCTATAACTTGTGACTTTTTCAGAACCGGACCTCGTAATTGGACTCAAACTCTTCCATTACTATTGTTTCAACACATTTGAAGTGTTGGAACAAGATTCGAGATAGTCAAAACAAGTTAGCTCCATCCGTGCGTCAACGTCTCAAATTGGACTCAGTTTGTGTGTAATATTCCGAAGCCTATAACTTGTGACTTTTTCGCAACCAGACCTCGTAATTGGACTCAAACTCTTCCATCACTATTGTTTCAACACATATGAAGTGTTGGAACAAGATTCCTGACAGTCGAAACAAGTTACTTCCATCCGTGCGTCAATGTCTCAAATTGGACTCAGTTTGTGTCTTACATTCCGAAGCCTATAACTTGTGACTTTTGCGCAACCAGACCTCGTAATTGGACTCAAACTTTTCCATCACTATTGTTTCAACACATTTGGAGTGTTGGAACAAGATTCGTGACGGTGGAAACAAGTTAGCTCCATCCGTGCGTCAACGTCTCATATTGGACTCAGTTTGTGTGTTATATTCCGAAGCCTATAACTTGGGACTTTTTCGCAACCGGACCTCGTAATTGGACTCGAACTCTTCCATTACTATTGTTTCAACACATTTGAAGTGTTGGAACAAGATTCGTGATAGTCGAAACAAGTTAGCTCCATCCGTGCGTCAACGTCTCAAATTGGACTCAGTTTGTGTGTTATATTCCGAAGCCTATAACTTGTGACTTTTTCGCAACCAGACCTCGTAATTGGACTCAAACTCTTCCATCACTATTGTTTCAACACATATGAAGTGTTGGAACAAGATTCGTGACAGTCGAAACAAGTTACTTCCATCCGTGCGTCAACGTCTCAAATTGGACTCAGTTTGTGTCTTACATTCCGAAGCCTATAACTTGTGACTTTTGCGCAACCAGACCTCGTAATTGGACTCAAACTCTTCCATCACTATTGTTTCAACACATTTGAAGTGTTGGAACAAGATTCGGGACAGTCGAAACAAGTTAGCTCCATCCGTGCGTCAATGTCTTTATTTGGACACAGTTTGTGTGTTACATTACGAAGCCTATAACTTGTGACTTTTTCGCAACCGAACCTCGTAATTGGACTCAAACTCTTCCGTTACTATTGTTTCAACACATTTGAAGTGTTGGAACAAGATTCGTGATAGTCAAAACAAGTTAGCTCCATCCGTGCGTCAACGTCTCAAATTGGACTCAGTTTGTGTGTAATATTCCGAAGCCTATAACTTGTGACTTTTTCGCAACCAGACCTCGTAATTGGACTCAAACTCTTCCATCACTATTGTTTCAACACATATGAAGTGTTGGAACAAGATTCGTGACAGTCGAAACAAGGTAGCTCCATCCATGCGTCAACGTCTCAAATTGGACTCAGTTTGTGTCTTACATTCCGAAGCCTATAAATTATGACTTTTTCGCAACCAGACCTCGTAATTGGACTCAAACTCTTCGATTACTATTGTTTCAACAGATTTTAAGTGTTGAAACAAGATTTGGGACAGTCGAAACAAGTTAGCTCTATCCGTGCGTCAACGTCTCAAATTGGACTCAGTTTGTGTGTTACATTCCGAAGCCTATAACTTTTGACATTTGCGCAACCAGACCTCGTAATTGGACTCAAACTCTTCCATTACTATTGTTTCAAAAGATTTTAAATGTTGGAACAAGATTTGGGATAGTCGAAACAAGTTAACTCCATCCGTGCGTCAACGTCTCAAATAGGACTCAGTTTGTGTGTTACATTCCGAAGCCTATAACTTGTGACTTTTGCGCAACCAGACCTCGTAATTGGACTCAAACTCTTCCATTACTATTGTTTCAACAGATTTTAATTGTTGGAACAAGATTTGGGACAGTCGAAACAAGTTAACTCCATCCGTGCGTCAACGTCTCAAATTGGACTCAGTTTGTGTTTTACATTCCGAAGCCTATAACTTCTGATATTTGCGCAACCAGACCTCGTAATTGGACTCAAACTCTTCCTTCACTATTGTTTCAACATATTTGAAGTGTTGGAACAAGATACGGGACAGTCGAAACAAGTTAGCTCCATCCGTGCATCAATGTCTTTATTTGGACACAGTTTGTGTGTTACATTACGAAGCCTATAACTTGTGACTTTTTCGCAACCGGACCTCGTAATTGGACTCAAACTCTTCCATTACTATTGTTTCAACACATTTGAAGTGTTGGAACAAGATTCGTGATAGTCGAAACAAGTTAACTCCATCCGTGCGTCAACGTCTCAAATTGGACTCAGTTTGTGTGTAATATTCCGAAGCCTATAACTTGTGACTTTTTCGTAACCAGACCTAGTAATTGGACTCAAACTCTTCCATCACTATTGTTTTAACACATATGAAGTGTTGGAATAAGATTCGTGACAGTCGAAACAAGGTAGCTGCATCCATGCGTCAACGTCTCAAATTGGACTCAATTTGTGTCTTACATTCCTAAGCCTATAACTTGTGACTTTTTCGCAACCGGACCTCGTAATTGGACTCAAACTCTTCCATTACTATTGTTTAAACACATTTGGAGTGGTGGAACAAGATTCGTGACGGTGGAAACAAGTTAGCTCCATCCGTGCGTCAACGTCTCATATTGGACTCAGTTTGTGTGTTATATTCCGAAGCCTATAACTTGGGACTTTTTCGCAACCGGACCTCGTAATTGGACTCAAACTCTTCCATTACTATTGTTTCAACAGATTTTAATTGTTGGAACAAGATTTGGGACAGTCGAAACAAGTTAACTCCATCCGTGCGTCAACGTCTCAAATTGGACTCAGTTTGTGTTTTACATTCCGAAGCCTATAACTTCTGACTTTTGCGCAACCAGACCTCGTAATTGGACTCAAACTCTTCCTTCACTATTGTTTCAACATATTTGAAGTGTTGGAACAAGATACGGGACAGTCGAAACAAGTTAACTCCATCCGTGCGTCAATGTCTTTAATTGGACTCAGTTTGGATGTTACATTCCGAAGCCTATAACTTGTGACTTTTTCGCAACCAGACCTCGTAATTGGACTCAAACTCTTCCATTACTATTGTTTCAACAGATTTTAGGTGTTGAAACAAGATTTGGGACAGTCGAAACAAGTTAGCTCCATCCGTGCGTCAATGTCTTTAATTGGACTCAGTTTGGGTGTTACATTCCGAAGCCTATAACTTGTGACTTTTTCGCAACCAGACCTCGTAATTGGACTCAAACTCTTCCATTACTATTGTTTCAACAGATTTTAAGTGTTGAAACAAGATTTGGGACAGTCGAAACAAGTTAGCTCCATCCGTGCGTCAATGTCTTTAATTGGACTCAGTTTGGGTGTTACATTTCGAAGCCTATAACTTGTGACTTTTTCGCAACCAGACCTCGTAATTGGACTCAAACTCTTCCATTACTATTGTTTCAACAGATTTTAAGTGTTGAAACAAGATTTGGGACAGTCGAAACAAGTTAGCTCCATCCGTGCGTCAACGTCTCAAATTGGACTCAGTTTGTGTGTTACATTCCGAAGCCTATAACTTTTGACATTTGCGCAACCAGACCTCGTAATTGGACTCAAACTCTTCCATTACTATTGTTTCAAAAGATTTTAAATGTTGGAACAAGATTTGGGACAGTCGAAACAAGTTAACTCCATCCGTGCGTCAACGTCTCAAATTGGACTCAGTTTGTGTGTTACATTCCGAAGCCTATAACTTGTGACTTTTGAGCAACCAGACCTCGTAATTGGACTCAAACTCTTCCATTACTATTGTTTCAACAGATTTTAATTGTTGGAACAAGATTTGGGACAGTCGAAACAAGTTAACTCCATCCGTGCGTCAACGTCTCAAATTGGACTCAGTTTGTGTTTTACATTCCGAAGCCTATAACTTCTGACTTTTGCGCAACCAGACCTCGTAATTGGACTCAAACTCTTCCTTCACTATTGTTTCAATATATTTGAAGTGTTGGAACAAGATTCGTGACAGTCGAAACAAGTTACTTCCATCCGTGCGTCAACGTCTCAAATTGGACTCAGTTTGTGTCTTACATTCCGAAGCCTATAACTTGTGACTTTTGCGCAACCAGACCTCGTAATTGGACTTAAACTTTTCCATCACTATTGTTTCAACACATTTGAAGTGTTGGAACAAGATTCGGGACAGTCGAAACAAGTTAGCTCCATCCGTGCATCAATGTCTTTATTTGGACACAGTTTGTGTGTTACATTACGAAGCCTATAACTTGTGACTTTTTCGCAACCGGACCTCGTAATTGGACTCAAACTCTTCCATTACTATTGTTTCAACACATTTGAAGTGTTGGAACAAGATTCGTGATAGTTGAAACAAGTTAGCTCCATCCGTGCGTCAACGTCTCAAATTGGACTCAGTTTGTGTGTAATATTCCGAAGCCTATAACTTGTGACTTTTTCGCAACCAGACCTCGTAATTGGACTCAAACTCTTCCATCACTATTGTTTCAACACATGAAGTGTTGGAATAAGATTCGTGACAGTCGAAACAAGGTAGCTGCATCCATGCGTCAACGTCTCAAATTGGACTCAATTTGTGTCTTACATTCCTCAGCCTATAACTTGTGACTTTTTCGCAACCGGACCTCGTAATTGGACTCAAACTCTTCAATTACTATTGTTTCAACAGATTTTAAGTGTTGAAACAAGATTTGGGACAGTCGAAATAAGTTAGCTCCATCCGTGCGTCAACGTCTCATATTGGACTCAGTTTGTGTGTTATATTCCGAAGCCTATAACTTAGGACTTTTTCGCAACCGTACCTCGTAATTGGACTCAAACTCTTCCATTACTATTGTTTCAACACATTTGAAGTGTTGGAACAAGATTCGGGACAGTCGAAACAAGTTAGCTCCATCCGTGCGTCAATGTCTTTAATTGGACTCAGTTTGGGTGTTACATTCCGAAGCCTATAACTTGTGACTTTTTCGCAACCGGACCTCGGAATTGGACTCGAACTCTTCCATTACTTTTGTTTCAACACATTTGAAGTGTTGGAACAAGATTCGTGATAGTCGAAACAAGTTAGCTCCATCCGTGCGTCAACGTCTCAAATTGGACTCAATTTGTGTGTAATATTCCGAAGCCTATAACTTGTGACTTTTTCGGAACCGGACCTCGTAATTGGACTCAAACTCTTCCATTACTATTGTTTCAACACATTTGAAGTGTTGGAACAAGATTCGAGATAGTCAAAACAAGTTAGCTCCATCCGTGCGTCAACGTCTCAAATTGGACTCAGTTTGTGTGTAATATTCCGAAGCCTATAACTTGTGACTTTTTCGCAACCAGACCTCGTAATTGGACTCAAACTCTTCCATCACTATTGTTTCAACACATATGAAGTGTTGGAACAAGATTCCTGACAGTCGAAACAAGTTACTTCCATCCGTGCGTCAATGTCTCAAATTGGACTCAGTTTGTGTCTTACATTCCGAAGCCTATAACTTGTGACTTTTGCGCAACCAGACCTCGTAATTGGACTCAAACTTTTCCATCACTATTGTTTCAACACATTTGGAGTGTTGGAACAAGATTCGTGACGGTGGAAACAAGTTAGCTCCATCCGTGCGTCAACGTCTCATATTGGACTCAGTTTGTGTGTTATATTCCGAAGCCTATAACTTGGGACTTTTTCGCAACCGTACCTCGTAATTGGACTCAAACTCTTCCATTACTATTGTTTCAACACATTTGAAGTGTTGGAACAAGATTCGGGACAGTCGAAACAAGTTAGCTCCATCCGTGCGTCAATGTCTTTAATTGGACTCAGTTTGGGTGTTACATTCCGAAGCCTATAACTTGTGACTTTTTCGCAACCGGACCTCGTAATTGGACTCGAACTCTTCCATTACTATTGTTTCAACACATTTGAAGTGTTGGAACAAGATTCGTGATAGTCGAAACAAGTTAGCTCCATCCGTGCGTCAACGTCTCAAATTGGACTCAGTTTGTGTGTTATATTCCGAAGCCTATAACTTGTGACTTTTTCGCAACCAGACCTCGTAATTGGACTCAAACTCTTCCATCACTATTGTTTCAACAAATTTGAAGTGTTGGAACAAGATTCGGGACAGTCGAAACAAGTTAGCTCCATCCGTGAGTCAATGTCTTTATTTGGACACAGTTTGTGTGTTACATTACGAAGCCTATAACTTCTGACTTTTTCGCAACCGAACCTCGTAATTGGACTCAAACTCTTCCGTTACTATTGTTTCAACACATTTGAAGTGTTGGAACAAGATTCGTGATAGTCAAAACAAGTTAGCTCCATCCGTGCGTCAACGTCTCAAATTGGACTCAGTTTGTGTGTAATATTCCGAAGCCTATAACTTGTGACTATTTCGCAACCAGACCTCGTAATTGGACTCAAACTCTTCTATCACTATTGTTTCAACACATATGAAGTGTTGGAACAAGATTCGTGACAGTCGAAACAAGGTAGCTCCATCCATGCGTCAACGTCTCAAATTGGACTCAGTTTGTGTCTTACATTCCGAAGCCTATAAATTATGACTTTTTCGCAACCAGACCTCGTAATTGGACTCAAACTCTTCCATTACTATTGTTTCAACAGATTTTAAGTGTTGAAACAAGATTTGGGACAGTCGAAATAAGTTAGCTCCATCCGTGCGTCAACGTCTCAAATTGGACTCAGTTTGTGTGTTACATTCCGAAGCCTATAACTTTTGACATTTGCGCAACCAGACCTCGTAATTGGACTCAAACTCTTCCATTACTATTGTTTCAAAAGATTTTAAATGTTGGAACAAGATTTGGGATAGTCGAAACAAGTTAACTCCATCCGTGCGTCAACGTCTCAAATAGGACTCAGTTTGTGTGTTACATTCCGAAGCCTATAACTTGTGAGTTTTGCGCAACCAGACCTCGTAATTGGACTCAATCTCTTCCATTACTATTGTTTCAACAGATTTTAATTGTTGGAACAAGATTTGGGACAGTCGAAACAAGTTAACTCCATCCATGCGTCAACGTCTCAAATTGGACTCAGTTTGTGTTTTACATTCCGAAGCCTATAACTTCTGATATTTGCGCAACCAGACCTCGTAATTGGACTCAAACTCTTCCTTCACTATTGTTTCAATATATTTGAAGTGTTGGAACAAGATACGGGACAGTCGTAACAAGTTAGCTCCATCCGTGCTTCAATGTCTTTAATTGGACTCAGTTTGTTTCTTACATTCCGAAGCCTATAACTTGTGACTTTTTCGCAACCGGACCTCGTAATTGGACTCAAACTCTTCCATTACTATTGTTTCAACACATTTGGAGTGTTGGAACAAGATTCGTGACGGTGGAAACAAGTTAGCTCCATCCGTGCGTCAACGTCTCATATTGGACTCAGTTTGTGTGTTATATTCCGAAGCCTATAACTTGGGACTTTTTCGCAACCGGACCTCGTAATTGGACTCAAACTCTTCCATTACTATTGTTTCAACAGATTTTAATTGTTGGAACAAGATTTTGGACAGTCGAAACAAGTTAACTCCATCCGTGCGTCAACGTCTCAAATTGGACTCAGTTTGTGTTTTACATTCCGAAGCCTATAACTTCTGACTTTTGCGCAACCAGACCTCGTAATTGGACTCAAACTCTTCCTTAACTATTGTTTCAACATATTTGAAATGTTGGAACAAGATACGGGACAGTCGAAACAAGTTAACTCCATCCGTGCGTCAATGTCTTTAATTGGACTCAGTTTGGGTGTTACATTCCGAAGCCTATAACTTGTGACTTTTTCGCAACCAGACCTCGTAATTTGACTCAAACTCTTCCATTACTATTGTTTCAACAGATTTTAAGTGTTGAAACAAGATTTGGGACAGTCGAAACAAGTTAGCTCCATCCGTGCGTCAATGTGTTTAATTGGACTCAGTTTGGGTGTTACATTCCGAAGCCTATAACTTGTGACTTTTTCGCAACCAGACCTCGTAATTGGACTCAAACTCTTCCATTACTATTGTTTCAACAGATTTTAAGTGTTGAAACAAGATTTGGGACAGTCGAAACAAGTTAGCTCCATCCGTGCGTCAACGTCTCAAATTGGACTCAGTTTGTGTGTTACATTCCGAAGCCTATAACTTTTGACATTTGCGCAACCAGACCTCGTAATTGGACTCAAACTCTTCCATTACTATTGTTTCAAAAGATTTTAAATGTTGGGACAGTCGAAACAAGTTAACTCCATCCGTGCGTCAACGTCTCAAATTGGACTTAGTTTGTGTGTTACATTCCGAAGCCTATAACTTGTGACTTTTGCGCAACCAGACCTCGTAATTGGACTCAAACTCTTCCATTACTATTGTTTCAACAGATTTTAATTGTTGGAACAAGATTTGGGACAGTCCAAACAAGTTAACTCCATCCGTGCGTCAACGTCTCAAATTGGACTCAGTTTGTGTTTTACATTCCGAAGCCTATAACTTCTGACTTTTGCGCAACCAGACCTCGTAATTGGACTCAAACTCTTCCTTCACTATTGTTTCAATATATTTGAAGTGTTGGAACAAGATTCGTGACAGTCGAAACAAGTTACTTCCATCCGTGCGTCAACGTCTCAAATTGGACTCAGTTTGTGTTTTACATTCCGAAGCCTATAACTTGTGACTTTTGCGCAACCAGACCTCGTAATTGGACTTAAACTTTTCCATCACTATTGTTTCAACACATTTGAAGTGTTGGAACAAGATTCGGGACAGTCGAAACAAGTTAGCTCCATCCGTGCATCAATGTCTTTATTTGGACACAGTTTGTGTGTTACATTACGAAGCCTATAACTTGTGACTTTTTCGCAACCGGACCTCGTAATTGGACTCAAACTCTTCCATTACTATTGTTTCAACACATTTGAAGTGTTGGAACAAGATTCGGGACAGTCGAAACAAGTTAGCTCCATCCGTGCATCAATGTCTTTATTTGGACACAGTTTGTGTGTTACATTACGAAGCCTATAACTTGTGACTTTTTCGCAACCGGACCTCGTAATTGGACTCAAACTCTTCCATTACTATTGTTTCAACACATTTGAAGTGTTGGAACAAGATTCGTGATAGTCGAAACAAGTTAGCTCCATCCGTGCGTCAACGTCTCAAATTGGACTCAGTTTGTGTGTAATATTCCGAAGCCTATAACTTGTGACTTTTTCGCAACCAGACCTTGTAATTGGACTCAAACTCTTCCATCACTATTGTTTCAACACATATGAAGTGTTGGAATAAGATTCGTGACAGTCGAAACAAGGTAGCTGCATCCATGCGTCAACGTCTCAAATTGGACTCAATTTGTGTCTTACATTCCTAAGCCTATAACTTGTGACTTTTTCGCAACCGGACCTCGTAATTGGACTCAAACTCTTCAATTACTATTGTTTCAACACATTTGGAGTGTTGGAACAAGATTCGTCACGGTGGAAACAAGTTAGCTCCATCCGTGCGTCAACGTCTCATATTGGACTCAGTTTGTGTGTTATATTTCGAAGCCTATATCTTAGGACTTTTTCGCAACCGTACCTCGTAATTGGACTCAAACTCTTCCATTACTATTGTTTCAACACATTTAAAGTGTTGGAACAAGATTCGGGACAGTCGAAACAAGTTAGCTCCATCCGTGCGTCAATGTCTTTAATTGGACTCAGTTTGGGTGTTACATTCCGAAGCCTATAACTTGTGACTTTTTCGCAACCGGACCTCGTAATTGGACTCGAACTCTTCCATTACTTTTGTTTCAACACATTTGAAGTGTTGGAACAAGATTCGTGATAGTCGAAACAAGTTAGCTCCATCCGTGCGTCAATGTCTCAAATTGGACTCAGTTTGTGTGTAATATTCCGAAGCCTATAACTTGTGACTTTTTCGGAACCGGACCTCGTAATTGGACTCCAACTCTTCCATTACTATTGTTTCAACACATTTGAAGTGTTGGGAACAAGATTCGTGATAGTCAAAACAAGTTAGCTCCATCCGTGCGTCAACGTCTCAAATTGGACTCAGTTTGTGTGTAATATTCCGAAGCCTATAACTTGTGACTTTTTCACAACCAGACCTCGTAATTGGACTCAAACTCTTCCATCACTATTGTTTCAACACATATGAAGTGTTGGAACAAGATTCGTGACAGTCGAAACAAGTTACTTCCATCCGTGCGTCAACGTCTCAAATTGGACTCAGTTTGTGTCTTACATTCCGAAGCCTATAACTTGTGACTTTTGCGCAACCAGACCTCGTAATTGGACTCAAACTTTTCCATCACTATTGTTTCAACACATTTGAAGTGTTGGAACAAGATTCGGGACAGTCGAAACAAGTTAGCTCCATCCGTGCATCAATGTCTTTATTTGGACACAGTTTGTGTGTTACATTACGAAGCCTATAACTTGTGACTTTTTCGCAACCGGACCTCGTAATTGGACTCAAACTCTTCCATTACTATTGTTTCAACAAATTTGAAGTGTTGGAACAAGATTCGTGATAGTCGAAACAAGTTAACTCCATCCGTGCGTCAACGTCTCAAATTGGACTCAGTTTGTGTGTAATATTCCGAAGCCTATAACTTGTGACTTTTTCGTAACCAGACCTCGTAATTGGACTCAAACTCTTCCATCACTATTGTTTTAACACATATGAAGTGTTGGAACAAGATTCGTGACAGTCGAAACAAGTTACTTCCATCCGTGCGTCAATGTCTCAAATTGGACTCAGTTTGTGTCTTACATTCCGAAGCCTATAACTTGTGACTTTTGCGCAACCAGACCTCGTAATTGGACTCAAACTTTTCCATCACTATTGTTTCAACACATTTGGAGTGTTGGAACAAGATTCGTGACGGTGGAAACAAGTTAGCTCCATCCGTGCGTCAACGTCTCATATTGGACTCAGTTTGTGTGTTATATTCCGAAGCCTATAACTTGGGACTTTTTCGCAACCGTACCTCGTAATTGGACTCAAACTCTTCCATTACTATTGTTTCAACACATTTGAAGTGTAGGAACAAGATTCGGGACAGTCGAAACAAGTTAGCTCCATCCGTGCGTCAATGTCTTTAATTGGACTCAGTTTGGGTGTTACATTCCGAAGCCTATAACTTGTGACTTTTTCGCAACCGGACCTCGTAATTGGACTCGAACTCTTCCATTACTATTGTTTCAACACATTTGAAGTGTTGGAACAAGATTCGTGATAGTCGAAACAAGTTAGCTCCATCCGTGCGTCAACGTCTCAAATTGGACTCAGTTTGTGTGTTATATTCCGAAGCCTATAACTTGTGACTTTTTCGCAACCAGACCTCGTAATTGGACTCAAACTCTTCCATCACTATTGTTTCAACACATATGAAGTGTTGGAACAAGATTCGTGACAGTCGAAACAAGTTACTTCCATCCGTGCGTCAACGTCTCAAATTGGACTCAGTTTGTTTCTTACATTCCGAAGCCTATAACTTGTGACTTTTGCGCAACCAGACCTCGTAATTGGACTCAAACTCTTCCATCACTATTGTTTCAACACATTTGAAGTGTTGGAACAAGATTCGGGACAGTCGAAACAAGTTAGCTCCATCCGTGCGTCAATGTCTTTATTTGGACACAGTTTGTGTGTTACATTACGAAGCCTATAACTTCTGACTTTTTCGCAACCGAACCTCGTAATTGGACTCAAACTCTTCCGTTACTATTGTTTCAACACATTTGAAGTGTTGGAACAAGATTCGTGATAGTCAAAACAAGTTAGCTCCATCCGTGCGTCAACGTCTCAAATTGGACTCAGTTTGTGTGTAATATTCCGAAGCCTATAACTTGTGACTTTTTCGCAACCAGACCTCGTAATTGGACTCAAACTCTTCCATCACTATTGTTTCAACACATATGAAGTGTTGGAACAAGATTCGTGACAGTCGAAACAAGGTAGCTCCATCCATGCGTCAACGTCTAAAATTGGACTCAGTTTGTGTCTTACATTCCGAAGCCTATAAATTATGACTTTTTCGCAACCAGACCTCGTAATTGGACTCAAACTCTTCCATCACTATTGTTTCAACACATATGAAGTGTTGGAACAAGATTCGTGACAGTCGAAACAAGTTACTTCCATCCGTGCGTCAACGTCTCAAATTGGACTCAGTTTGTGTCTTACATTCCGAAGCCTATAACTTGTGACTTTTGCGCAACCAGACCTCGTAATTGGACTCAAACTTTTCCATCACTATTGTTTCAACACATTTGAAGTGTTGGAACAAGATTCGGGACAGTCGAAACAAGTTAGCTCCATCCGTGCATCAATGTCTTTATTTGGACACAGTTTGTGTGTTACATTACGAAGCCTATAACTTGTGACTTTTTCGCAACCGGACCTCGTAATTGGACTCAAACTCTTCCATTACTATTGTTTCAACAAATTTGAAGTGTTGGAACAAGATTCGTGATAGTCGAAACAAGTTAACTCCATCCGTGCGTCAACGTCTCAAATTGGACTCAGTTTGTGTGTAATATTCCGAAGCCTATAACTTGTGACTTTTTCGTAACCAGACCTCGTAATTGGACTCAAACTCTTCCATCACTATTGTTTTAACACATATGAAGTGTTGGAACAAGATTCGTGACAGTCGAAACAAGTTACTTCCATCCGTGCGTCAATGTCTCAAATTGGACTCAGTTTGTGTCTTACATTCCGAAGCCTATAACTTGTGACTTTTGCGCAACCAGACCTCGTAATTGGACTCAAACTTTTCCATCACTATTGTTTCAACACATTTGGAGTGTTGGAACAAGATTCGTGACGGTGGAAACAAGTTAGCTCCATCCGTGCGTCAACGTCTCATATTGGACTCAGTTTGTGTGTTATATTCCGAAGCCTATAACTTTTGACATTTGCGCAACCAGACCTCGTAATTGGACTCAAACTCTTCCATTACTATTGTTTCAAAAGATTTTAAATGTTGGAACAAGATTTGGGATAGTCGAAACAAGTTAACTCCATCCGTGCGTCAACGTCTCAAATAGGACTCAGTTTGTGTGTTACATTCCGAAGCCTATAACTTGTGACTTTTGCGCAACCAGACCTCGTAATTGGACTCAAACTCTTCCATTACTATTGTTTCAACAGATTTTAATTGTTGGAACAAGATTTGGGACAGTCGAAACAAGTTAACTCCATCCGTGCGTCAACGTCTCAAATTGGACTCAGTTTGTGTTTTACATTCCGAAGCCTATAACTTCTGATATTTGCGCAACCAGACCTCGTAATTGGACTCAAACTCTTCCTTCACTATTGTTTCAACATATTTGAAGTGTTGGAACAAGATACGGGACAGTCGTAACAAGTTAGCTCCATCCGTGCTTCAATGTCTTTAATTGGACTCAGTTTGTGTCTTACATTCCGAAGCCTATAACTTGTGACTTTTTCGCAACCGGACCTCGTAATTGGACTCAAACTCTTCCATTACTATTGTTTCAACACATTTGGAGTGTTGGAACAAGATTCGTGACGGTGGAAATAAGTTAGCTCCATCCGTGCGTCAACGTCTCATATTGGACTGAGTTTGTGTGTTATATTCCGAGGCCTATAACTTGGGACTTTTTCGCAACCAGACCTCGTAATTGGACTCAAACTCTTCCATCACTATTGTTTCAACACATATGAAGTGTTGGAACAAGATTCGTGACAGTCGAAACAAGGTAGCTCCATCCATGCGTCAACGTCTAAAATTGGACTCAGTTTGTGTCTTACATTCCGAAGCCTATAAATTATGACTTTTTCGCAACCAGACCTCGTAATTGGACTCAAACTCTTCCATCACTATTGTTTCAACACATTTGAAGTGTTGGAACAAGATTCGGGACAGTCGAAACAAGTTAGCTCCATCCGTGCGTCAATGTCTTTATTTGGACACAGTTTGTGTGTTACATTACGAAGCCTATAACTTCTGACTTTTTCGCAACCGAACCTCGTAATTGGACTCAAACTCTTCCGTTACTATTGTTTCAACACATTTGAAGTGTTGGAACAAGATTCGTGATAGTCAAAACAAGTTAGCTCCATCCGTGCGTCAACGTCTCAAATTGGACTCAGTTTGTCTGTAATATTCCGAAGCCTATAACTTGTGACTTTTTCGCAACCAGACCTCGTAATTGGACTCAAACTCTTCCATCACTATTGTTTCAACACATATGAAGTGTTGGAACAAGATTCGTGACAGTCGAAACAAGGTAGCTCCATCCATGCGTCAACGTCTCAAATTGGACTCAGTTTGTGTCTTACATTCCGAAGCCTATAAATTATGACTTTTTCGCAACCAGACCTCGTAATTGGACTCAAACTCTTCCATTACTATTGTTTCAACAGATTTTAAGTGTTGAAACAAGATTTGGGACAGTCGAAACAAGTTAGCTCCATCCGTGCGTCAACGTCTCAAATTGGACTCAGTTTGTGTGTTACATTCCGAAGCCTATAACTTTTGACATTTGCGCAACCAGACCTCGTAATTGGACTCAAACTCTTCCATTACTATTGTTTCAAAAGATTTTAAATGTTGGAACAAGATTTGGGATAGTCGAAACAAGTTAACTCCATCCGTGCGTCAACGTCTCAAATAGGACTCAGTTTGTGTGTTACATTCCGAAGCCTATAACTTGTGACTTTTGCGCAACCAGACCTCGTAATTGGACTCAAACTCTTCCATTACTATTGTTTCAACAGATTTTAATTGTTGGAACAAGATTTGGGACAGTCGAAACAAGTTAACTCCATCCGTGCGTCAACGTCTCAAATTGGACTCAGTTTGTGTTTTACATTCCGAAGCCTATAACTTCTGATATTTGCGCAACCAGACCTCGTAATTGGACTCAAACTCTTCCTTCACTATTGTTTCAACATATTTGAAGTGTTGGAACAAGATACGGGACAGTCGTAACAAGTTAGCTCCATCCGTGCTTCAATGTCTTTAATTGGACTCAGTTTGTGTCTTACATTCCGAAGCCTATAACTTGTGACTTTTTCGCAACCGGACCTCGTAATTGGACTCAAACTCTTCCATTACTATTGTTTCAACACATTTGGAGTGTTGGAACAAGATTCGTGACGGTGGAAATAAGTTAGCTCCATCCGTGCGTCAACGTCTCATATTGGACTGAGTTTGTGTGTTATATTCCGAGGCCTATAACTTGGGACTTTTTCGCAACCAGACCTCGTAATTGGACTCAAACTCTTCCATTACTATTGTTTCAACAGATTTTAATTGTTGGAACAAGATTTGGGACAGTCGAAACAAGTTAACTCCATCCGTGCGTCAACGTCTCAAATTGGACTCAGTTTGGGTGTTACATTCCGAAGCCTATAACTTGTGACTTTTTCGCAACCGGACCTCGTAATTGGACTCGAACTCTTCCATTACTATTGTTTCAACACATTTGAAGTGTTTGAACAAGATTCGTGATAGTCGAAACAAGTTAGCTCCATCCGTGCGTCAACGTCTCAAATTGGACTCAGTTTGTGTGTTATATTCCGAAGCCTATAACTTGTGACTTTTTCGCAACAAGACCTCGTAATTGGACTCAAACTCTTCCATCACTATTGTTTCAACACATATGAAGTGTTGGAACAAGATTCGTGACAGTCGAAACAAGTTACTTCCATCCGTGCGTCAACGTCTCAAATTGGACTCAGTTTGTGTCTTACATTCCGAAGCCTATAACTTGTGACTTTTGCGCAACCAGACCTCGTAATTGGACTCAAACTCTTCCATCACTATTGTTTCAACACATTTGAAGTGTTGGAACAAGATTCGGGGCAGTAGAAACAAGTTAGCTCCATCCGTGCGTCAATGTCTTTATCTGGACACAGTTTGTGTGTTACATTACGAAGCCTATAACTTCTGACTTGTTCGCAACCGAACCTCGTAATTGGACTCAAACTCTTCCGTTACTATTGTTTCAACACATTTGAAGTGTTGGAACAAGATTCGTGATAGTCCAAACAAGTTAGCTCCATCCGTGCGTCAACGTCTCAAATTGGACTCAGTTTGTGTTTAATATTCCGAAGCCTATAACTTGTGACTTTTTCGCAACCAGACCTCGTAATTGGACTCAAACTCTTCCATCACTATTGTTTCAACACATATGAAGTGTTGGAACAAGATTCGTGACAGTCGAAACAAGTTACTTCCATCCGTGCGTCAATGTCTCAAATTGGACTCAGTTTGTGTCTTACATTCCGAAGCCTATAACTTGTGACTTTTGCGCAACTAGACCTCGTAATTGGACTCAAACTTTTCCATCACTATTCTTTCAACACATTTGGAGTGTTGGAACAAGATTCGTGACGGTGGAAACAAGTTAGCTCCATCCGTGCGTCAACGTCTCATATTGGACTCAGTTTGTGTGTTATATTCCGAAGCCTATAACTTGGGACTTTTTCGCAACCATACCTCGTAATTGGACTCAAACTCTTCCATTACTATTGTTTCAACACATTTGATGTGTTGGAACAAGATTCGGGACAGTCGAAACATGTTAGCTCCATCCGTGCGTCAATGTCTTTAATTGGACTCAGTTTGGGTGTTACATTCCGAAGCCTATAACTTGTGACTTTTTCGCAACCGGACCTCGTAATTGGACTCGAACTCTTCCATTACTATTGTTTCAACACATTTGAAGTGTTGGAACAAGATTCGTGATAGTCGAAACAAGTTAGCTCCATCCGTGCGTCAACGTCTCAAATTGGACTCAGTTTGTGTGTTATATTCCGAAGCCTATAACTTGTGACTTTTTCGCAACCAGACCTCGTAATTGGACTCAAACTCTTCCATCACTATTGTTTCAACACATATGAAGTGTTGGAACAAGATTCGTGACAGTCGAAACAAGTTACTTCCATCCGTGCGTCAACGTCTCAAATTGGACTCAGTTTGTGTCTTACATTCCGAAGCCTATAACTTGTGACTTTTGCGCAACCAGACCTCGTAATTGGACTCAAACTCTTCCATCACTATTGTTTCAACACATTTGAAGTGTTGGAACAAGATTCGGGACAGTCGAAACAAGTTAGCTCCATCCGTGCGTCAATGTCTTTATTTGGACACAGTTTGTGTGTTACATTACGAAGCCTATAACTTCTGACTTTTTCGCAACCGAACCTCGTAATTGGACTCAAACTCTTCCGTTACTTTTGTTTCAACACATTTGAAGTGTTGGAACAAGATTCGTGATAGTCAAAACAAGTTAGCTCCATCCGTGCGTCAACGTTTCAAATTGTACTCAGTTTGTGTCTTACATTCCGAAGCCTATAAATTATGACTTTTTCGCAACCAGACCTCGTAATTGGACTCAAACTCTTCCATTACTATTGTTTCAACAAATTTTAAGTGTTGAAACAAGATTTGGGACAGTCGAAACAAGTTAGCTCCATCCGTGCGTCAACGTCTCAAATTGGACTCAGTTTGTGTGTTACATTCCGAAGCCTATAACTTTTGACATTTGCGCAACCAGACCTCGTAATTGGACTCAAACTCTTCCATTACTATTGTTTCAAAAGATTTTAAATGTTGGAACAAGATTTGGGATAGTCGAAACAAGTTAACTCCATCCGTGCGTCAACGTCTCAAATAGGACTCAGTTTGTGTGTTACATTCCGAAGCCTATAACTTGTGACTTTTGCGCAACCAGACCTCGTAATTGGACTCAAACTCTTCCATTACTATTGTTTCAACAGATTTTAATTGTTGGAACAAGATTTGGGACAGTCGAAACAAGTTAACTCCATCCGTGCGTCAACGTCTCAAATTGGACTCAGTTTGTGTTTTACATTCCGAAGCCTATAACTTCTGATATTTGCGCAACAAGACCTCGTAATTGGACTCAAACTCTTCCTTCACTATTGTTTCAATATATTTGAAGTGTTGGAACAAGATACGGGACAGTCGTAACAAGTTAGCTCCATCCGTGCTTCAATGTCTTTAATTGGACTCAGTTTGTGTCTTACATTCCGAAGCCTATAACTTGTGACTTTTTCGCAACCGGACCTCGTAATTGGACTCAAACTCTTCCATTACTATTGTTTCAACACATTTGGAGTGTTGGAACAAGATTCGTGATGGTGGAAACAAGTTAGCTCCATCCGTGCGTCAACGTCTCATATTGGACTCAGTTTGTGTGTTATATTCCGAGGCCTATAACTTGGGACTTTTTCGCAACCGGACCTCGTAATTGGACTCAAACTCTTCCATTACTATTGTTTCAACAGATTTTAATTGTTAGAACAAGATTTGGGACAGTCGAAACAAATTAACTCCATCCGTGCGTCAACGTCTCAAATTGGACTCAGTTTGGGTGTTACATTCCGAAGCCTATAACTTCTGACTTTTTCGCAACCGGACCTCGTAATTGGACTCGAACTCTTCCATTACTATTGTTTCAACACATTTGAAGTGTTTGAACAAGATTCGTGATAGTCGAAACAAGTTAGCTCCATCCGTGCGTCAACGTCTCAAATTGGACTCAGTTTGTGTGTTATATTCCGAAGCCTATAACTTGTGACTTTTTCGCAACCAGACCTCGTAATTGGACTCAAACTCTTCCATCACTATTGTTTCAACACATATGAAGTGTTGGAACAAGATTCGTGACAGTCGAAACAAGTTACTTCCATCCGTGCGTCAACGTCTCAAATTTGACTCAGTTTGTGTCTTACATTCCGAAGCCTATAACTTGTGACTTTTGCGCAACCAGACCTCGTAATTGGACTCAAACTCTTCCATCACTATTGTTTCAACACATTTGAAGTGTTGGAACAAGATTCGGGACAGTCGAAACAAGTTAGCTCCATCCGTGCGTCAATGTCTTTATTTGGACACAGTTTGTGTGTTACATTACGAAGCCTATAACTTCTGACTTGTTCGCAACCGAACCTCGTAATTGGACTCAAACTCTTCCGTTACTATTGTTTCAACACATTTGAAGTGTTGGAACAAGATTCGTGATAGTCAAAACAAGTTAGCTCCATCCGTGCGTCAACGTCTCAAATTGGACTCAGTTTGTGTTTAATATTCCGAAGCCTATAACTTGTGACTTTTTCGCAACCAGACCTCGTAATTGGACTCAAACTCTTCCATCACTATTGCTTCAACACATATGAAGTGTTGGAACAAGATTCGTGACAGTCGAAACAAGTTACTTCCATCCGTGCGTCAATGTCTCAAATTGGACTCAGTTTGTGTCTTACATTCCGAAGCCTATAACTTGTGACTTTTGCGCAACCAGACCTCGTAATTGGACTCAAACTTTTCCATCACTATTGTTTCAACACATTTGGAGTGTTGGAACAAGATTCGTGACGGTGGAAACAAGTTAGCTCCATCCGTGCGTCAACGTCTCATATTGGACTCAGTTTGTGTGTTATATTCCGAAGCCTATAACTTGGGACTTTTTCGCAACCGTACCTCGTAATTGGACTCAAACTCTTCCATTACTATTGTTTCAACACATTAGAAGTGTTGGAACAAGATTCGGGACAGTCGAAACAAGTTAGCTCCATCCGTGCGTCAATGTCTTTAATTGGACTCAGTTTGGGTGTTACATTCCGAAGCCTATAACTTGTGACTTTTTCGCAACCGGACCTCGTAATTGGACTCGAACTCTTCCATTACTATTGTTTCAACACATTTGAAGTGTTGGAACAAGATTCGTGATAGTCGAAACAAGTTAGCTCCATCCGTGCGTCAACGTCTCAAATTGGACTCAGTTTGTGTGTTATATTCCGAAGCCTATAACTTGTGACTTTTTCGCAACCAGACCTCGTAATTGGACTCAAACTCTTCCATCACTATTGTTTCAACACATATGAAGTGTTGGAACAAGATTCGTGACAGTCGAAACAAGTTACTTCCATCCGTGCGTCAACGTCTCAAATTGGACTCAGTTTGTTTCTTACATTCCGAAGCCTATAACTTGTGACTTTTGCGCAACCTGACCTCGTAATTGGACTCAAACTCTTCCATCACTATTGTTTCAACACATTTGAAGTGTTGGAACAAGATTCGGGACAGTCGAAACAAGTTAGCTCCATCCGTGCGTCAATGTCTTTATTTGGACACAGTTTGTGTGTTACATTACGAAGCCTATAACTTCTGACTTTTTCGCAACCGAACCTCGTAATTGGACTCAAACTCTTCCGTTACTATTGTTTCAACACATTTGAAGTGTTGGAACAAGATTCGTGATAGTCAAAACAAGTTAGCTCCATCCGTGCGTCAACGTCTCAAATTGGACTCAGTTTGTGTGTAATATTCCGAAGCCTATAACTTGTGACTTTTTCGCAACCAGACCTCGTAATTGGACTCAAACTCTTCCATCACTATTGTTTCAACACATATGAAGTGTTGGAACAAGATTCGTGACAGTCGAAACAAGGTAGCTCCATCCATGCGTCAACGTCTAAAATTGGACTCAGTTTGTGTCTTACATTCCGAAGCCTATAAATTATGACTTTTTCGCAACCAGACCTCGTAATTGGACTCAAACTCTTCCATCACTATTGTTTCAACACATTTGAAGTGTTGGAACAAGATTCGGGACAGTCGAAACAAGTTAGCTCCATCCGTGCGTCAATGTCTTTATTTGGACACAGTTTGTGTGTTACATTACGAAGCCTATAACTTCTGACTTTTTCGCAACCGAACCTCGTAATTGGACTCAAACTCTTCCGTTACTATTGTTTCAACACATTTGAAGTGTTGGAACAAGATTCGTGATAGTCAAAACAAGTTAGCTCCATCCGTGCGTCAACGTCTCAAATTGGACTCAGTTTGTGTGTAATATTCCGAAGCCTATAACTTGGGACTTTTTCGCAACCAGACCTCGTAATTGGACTCAAACTCTTCCATCACTATTGTTTCAACACATATGAAGTGTTGGAACAAGATTCGTGACAGTCGAAACAAGGTAGCTCCATCCATGCGTCAACGTCTCAAATTGGACTCAGTTTGTGTCTTACATTCCGAAGCCTATAAATTATGACTTTTTCGCAACCAGACCTCGTAATTGGACTCAAACTCTTCCATTACTATTGTTTCAACAGATTTTAAGTGTTGAAACAAGATTTGGGACAGTCGAAACAAGTTAGCTCCATCCGTGCGTCAACGTCTCAAATTGGACTCAGTTTGTGTGTTACATTCCGAAGCCTATAACTTTTGACATTTGCGCAACCAGACCTCGTAATTGGACTCAAACTCTTCCATTACTATTGTTTCAAAAGATTTTAAATGTTGGAACAAGATTTGGGATAGTCGAAACAAGTTAACTCCATCCGTGCGTCAACGTCTCAAATAGGACTCAGTTTGTGTGTTACATTCCGAAGCCTATAACTTGTGACTTTTGCGCAACCAGACCTCGTAATTGGACTCAAACTCTTCCATTACTATTGTTTCAACAGATTTTAATTGTTGGAACAAGATTTGGGACAGTCGAAACAAGTTAACTCCATCCGTGCGTCAACGTCTCAAATTGGACTCAGTTTGTGTTTTACATTCCGAAGCCTATAACTTCTGATATTTGCGCAACCAGACCTCGTAATTGGACTCAAACTCTTCCTTCACTATTGTTTCAACATATTTGAAGTGTTGGAACAAGATACGGGACAGTCGTAACAAGTTAGCTCCATCCGTGCTTCAATGTCTTTAATTGGACTCAGTTTGTGTCTTACATTCCGAAGCCTATAACTTGTGACTTTTTCGCAACCGGACCTCGTAATTGGACTCAAACTCTTCCATTACTATTGTTTCAACACATTTGGAGTGTTGGAACAAGATTCGTGACGGTGGAAACAAGTTAGCTCCATCCGTGCGTCAACGTCTCATATTGGACTGAGTTTGTGTGTTATATTCCGAGGCCTATAACTTGGGACTTTTTCGCAACCGGACCTCGTAATTGGACTCAAACTCTTCCATTACTATTGTTTCAACAGATTTTAATTGTTGGAACAAGATTTGGGACAGTCGAAACAAGTTAACTCCATCCGTGCGTCAACGTCTCAAATTGGACTCAGTTTGGGTGTTACATTCCGAAGCCTATAACTTGTGACTTTTTCGCAACCGGACCTCGTAATTGGACTCGAACTCTTCCATTACTATTGTTTCAACACATTTGAAGTGTTTGAACAAGATTCGTGATAGTCGAAACAAGTTAGCTCCATCCGTGCGTCAACGTCTCAAATTGGACTCAGTTTGTGTGTTATATTCCGAAGCCTATAACTTGTGACTTTTTCGCAACCAGACCTCGTAATTGGACTCAAACTCTTCCATCACTATTGTTTCAACACATATGAAGTGTTGGAACAAGATTCGTGACAGTCGAAACAAGTTACTTCCATCCGTGCGTCAACGTCTCAAATTGGACTCAGTTTGTGTCTTACATTCCGAAGCCTATAACTTGTGACTTTTGCGCAACCAGACCTCGTAATTGGACTCAAACTCTTCCATCACTATTGTTTCAACACATTTGAAGTGTTGGAACAAGATTCGGGACAGTAGAAACAAGTTAGCTCCATCCGTGCGTCAATGTCTTTATCTGGACACAGTTTGTGTGTTACATTACGAAGCCTATAACTTCTGACTTGTTCGCAACCGAACCTCGTAATTGGACTCAAACTCTTCCGTTACTATTGTTTCAACACATTTGAAGTGTTGGAACAAGATTCGTGATAGTCAAAACAAGTTAGCTCCATCCGTGCGTCAACGTCTCAAATTGGACTCAGTTTGTGTTTAATATTCCGAAGCCTATAACTTGTGACTTTTTCGCAACCAGACCTCGTAATTGGACTCAAACTCTTCCATCACTATTGTTTCAACACATATGAAGTGTTGGAACAAGATTCGTGACAGTCGAAACAAGTTACTTCCATCCGTGCGTCAATGTCTCAAATTGGACTCAGTTTGTGTCTTACATTCCGAAGCCTATAACTTGTGACTTTTGCGCAACCAGACCTCGTAATTGGACTCAAACTTTTCCATCACTATTGTTTCAACACATTTGGAGTGTTGGAACAAGATTCGTGACGGTGGAAACAAGTTAGCTCCATCCGTGCGTCAACGTCTCATATTGGACTCAGTTTGTGTGTTATATTCCGAAGCCTATAACTTGGGACTTTTTCGCAACCGTACCTCGTAATTTGACTCAAACTCTTCCATTACTATTGTTTCAACACATTTGATGTGTTGGAACAAGATTCGGGACAGTCGAAACATGTTAGCTCCATCCGTGCGTCAATGTCTTTAATTGGACTCAGTTTGGGTGTTACATTCCGAAGCCTATAACTTGTGACTTTTTCGCAACCGGACCTTGTAATTGGACTCGAACTCTTCCATTACTACTGTTTCAACACATTTGAAGTGTTGGAACAAGATTCGGGACAGTCGAAACATGTTAGCTCCATCCGTGCGTCAATGTCTTTAATTGGACTCAGTTTGGGTGTTACATTCCGAAGCCTATAACTTGTGACTTTTTCGCAACCGGACCTCGTAATTGGACTCGAACTCTTCCATTACTATTGTTTCAACACATTTGAAGTGTTGGAACAAGATTCGTGATAGTCGAAACAAGTTAGCTCCATCCGTGCGTCAACGTCTCAAATTGGACTCAGTTTGTATGTTATATTCCGAAGCCTATAACTTGTGACTTTTTCGCAACCAGACCTCGTAATTGGACTCAAACTCTTCCATCACTATTGTTTCAACACATATGAAGTGTTGGAACAAGATTCGTGACAGTCGAAACAAGTTACTTCCATCCGTGCGTCAACGTCTCAAATTGGACTCAGTTTGTGTCTTACATTCCGAAGCCTATAACTTGTGACTTTTGCGCAACCAGACCTCGTAATTGGACTCAAACTCTTCCATCACTATTGTTTCAACACATTTGAAGTGTTGGAACAAGATTCGGGACAGTCGAAACAAGTTAGCTCCATCCGTGCGTCAATGTCTTTATTTGGACATAGTTTGTGTGTTACATTACGAAGCCTATAACTTCTGACTTTTTCGCAACCGAACCTCGTAATTGGACTCAAACTCTTCCGTTACTATTGTTTCAACACATTTGAAGTGTTGGAACAAGATTCGTGATAGTCAAAACAAGTTAGCTCCATCCGTGCGTCAACGTCTCAAATTGGACTCAGTTTGTGTCTTACATTCCGAAGCCTATAAATTATGACTTTTTCGCAACCAGACCTCGTAATTGGACTCAAACTCTTCCATTACTATTGTTTCAACAGATTTAAAGTGTTGAAACAAGATTTGGGACAGTCGAAACAAGTTAGCTCCATCCGTGCGTCAACGTCTCAAATTGGACTCAGTTTGTGTGTTACATTCCGAAGCCTATAACTTTTGACATTTGCGCAACCAGACCTCGTAATTGGACTCAAACTCTTCCATTACTATTGTTTCAAAAGATTTTAAATGTTGGAACAAGATTTGGGATAGTCGAAACAAGTTAACTCCATCAGTGCGTCAACGTCTCAAATAGGACTCAGTTTGTGTGTTACATTCCGAAGCCTATAACTTGTGACTTTTGCGCAACCAGACCTCGTAATTGGACTCAAACTCTTCCATTACTATTGTTTCAACAGATTTTAATTGTTGGAACAAGATTTGGGACAGTCGAAACAAGTTAACTCCATCCGTGCGTCAACGTCTCAAATTGGACTCAGTTTGTGTTTTACATTCCGAAGCCTATAACTTCTGATATTTGCGCAACAAGACCTCGTAATTGGACTCAAACTCTTCCTTCACTATTGTTTCAATATATTTGAAGTGTTGGAACAAGATACGGGACAGTCGTAACAAGTTAGCTCCATCCGTGCTTCAATGTCTTTAATTGGACTCAGTTTGTGTCTTACATTCCGAAGCCTATAACTTGTGACTTTTTCGCAACCGGACCTCGTAATTGGACTCAAACTCTTCCATTACTATTGTTTCAACACATTTGGAGTGTTGGAACAAGATTCGTGACGGTGGAAACAAGTTAGCTCCATCCGTGCGTCAACGTCTCATATTGGACTCAGTTTGTGTGTTATATTCCGAGGCCTATAACTTGGGACTTTTTCGCAACCGGACCTCGTAATTGGACTCAAACTCTTCCATTACTATTGTTTCAACAGATTTTAATTGTTAGAACAAGATTTGGGACAGTCGAAACAAATTAACTCCATCCGTGCGTCAACGTCTCAAATTGGACTCAGTTTGGGTGTTACATTCCGAAGCCTATAACTTCTGACTTTTTCGCAACCGGACCTCGTAATTGGACTCGAACTCTTCCATTACTATTGTTTCAACACATTTGAAGTGTTTGAACAAGATTCGTGATAGTCGAAACAAGTTAGCTCCATCCGTGCGTCAACGTCTCAAATTGGACTCAGTTTGTGTGTTATATTCCGAAGCCTATAACTTGTGACTTTTTCGCAACCAGACCTCGTAATTGGACTCAAACTCTTCCATCACTATTGTTTCAACACATATGAAGTGTTGGAACAAGATTCGTGACAGTCGAAACAAGTTACTTCCATCCGTGCGTCAACGTCTCAAATTTGACTCAGTTTGTGTCTTACATTCCGAAGCCTATAACTTGTGACTTTTGCGCAACCAGACCTCGTAATTGGACTCAAACTCTTCCATCACTATTGTTTCAACACATTTGAAGTGTTGGAACAAGATTCGGGACAGTCGAAACAAGTTAGCTCCATCCGTGCGTCAATGTCTTTATTTGGACACAGTTTGTGTGTTACATTACGAAGCCTATAACTTCTGACTTGTTCGCAACCGAACCTCGTAATTGGACTCAAACTCTTCCGTTACTATTGTTTCAACACATTTGAAGTGTTGGAACAAGATTCGTGATAGTCAAAACAAGTTAGCTCCATCCGTGCGTCAACGTCTCAAATTGGACTCAGTTTGTGTTTAATATTCCGAAGCCTATAACTTGTGACTTTTTCGCAAACCAGACCTCGTAATTGGACTCAAACTCTTCCATCACTATTGTTTCAACACAATATGAAGTGTTGGAACAAGATTCGTGACAGTCGAAACAAGTTACTTCCATCCGTGCGTCAATGTCTCAAATTGGACTCAGTTTGTGTCTTACATTCCGAAGCCTATAACTTGTGACTTTTGCGCAACCAGACCTCGTAATTGGACTCAAACTTTTCCATCACTATTGTTTCAACACATTTGGAGTGTTGGAACAAGATTCGTGACGGTGGAAACAAGTTAGCTCCATCCGTGCGTCAACGTCTCATATTGGACTCAGTTTGTGTGTTATATTCCGAAGCCTATAACTTGGGACTTTTTCGCAACCGTACCTCGTAATTGGACTCAAACTCTTCCATTACTATTGTTTCAACACATTTGATGTGTTGGAACAAGATTCGGGACAGTCGAAACAAGTTAGCTCCATCCGTGCGTCAATGTCTTTAATTGGACTCAGTTTGGGTGTTACATTCCGAAGCCTATAACTTGTGACTTTTTCGCAACCGGACCTCGTAATTGGACTCGAACTCTTCCATTACTATTGTTTCAACACATTTGAACTGTTGGAACAAGATTCGTGATAGTCGAAACAAGTTAGCTCCATCCGTGCGTCAACGTCTCAAATTGGACTCAGTTTGTGTGTTATATTCCGAAGCCTATAACTTGTGACTTTTTCGCAACCAGACCTCGTAATTGGACTCAAACTCTTCCATCACTATTGTTTCAACACATATGAAGTGTTGGAACAAGATTCGTGACAGTCGAAACAAGTTACTTCCATCCGTGCGTCAACGTCTCAAATTGGACTCAGTTTGTGTCTTACATTCCGAAGCCTAAACTTGTGACTTTTGCGCAACCAGACCTCGTAATTGGACTCAAACTCTTCCATCACTATTGTTTCAACACATTGAAGTGTTGGAACAAGATTCGGGACAGTCGAAACAAGTTAGCTCCATCCGTGCGTCAATGTCTTTATTTGGACACAGTTTTGTGTGTTACATTACGAAGCCTATAACTTCTGACTTTTTCGCAACCGAACCTCGTAATTGGACTCAAACTCTTCCGTTACTATTGTTTCAACACATTTGAAGTGTTGGAACAAGATTCGTGATAGTCAAAACAAGTTAGCTCCATCCGTGCGTCAACGTCTCAAATTGGACTCAGTTTGTGTCTTACATTCCGAAGCCTATAAATTATGACTTTTTCGCAACCAGACCTCGTAATTGGACTCAAACTCTTCCATTACTATTGTTTCAACAGATTTTAAGTGTTGAAACAAGATTTGGGACAGTCGAAATAAGTTAGCTCCATCCGTGCGTCAACGTCTCAAATTGGACTCAGTTTGTGTGTTACATTCCGAAGCCTATAACTTTTGACATTTGCGCAACCAGACCTCGTAATTGGACTCAAACTCTTCCATTACTATTGTTTCAAAAGATTTTAAATGTTGGAACAAGATTTGGGATAGTCGAAACAAGTTAGCTCCATCCGTGCGTCAACGTCTCAAATAGGACTCAGTTTGTGTGTTACATTCCGAAGCCTATAACTTGTGACTTTTGCGCAACCAGACCTCGTAATTGGACTCAAACTCTTCCATTACTATTGTTTCAACAGATTTTAATGTTGGAACAAGATTTGGGACAGTCGAAACAAGTTAACTCCATCGATGCGTCAACGTCTCAAATTGGACTCAGTTTGTGTTTTACATTCCGAAGCCTATAACTTCTGATATTTGCGCCAACCAGACCTCGTAATTGGACTCAAACTCTTCCTTCACTATTGTTTCAACATATTTGAAGTGTTGGAACAAGATACGGGACAGTCGTAACAAGTTAGCTCCATCCGTGCTTCAATGTCTTTAATTGGACTCAGTTTGTGTCTTACATTCCGAAGCCTATAACTTGTGACTTTTTCGCAACCGGACCTCGTAATTGGACTCAAACTCTTCCATTACTATTGTTTCAACACATTTGGAGTGTTGGAACAAGATTCGTGACGGTGGAAACAAGTTAGCTCCATCCGTGCGTCAACGTCTCATATTGGACTCAGTTTGTGTGTTATATTCCGAGGCCTATAACTTGGGACTTTTCGCAACCGGACCTCGTAATTGGACTCAAACTCTTCCATTACTATTGTTTCAACAGATTTTAACTTGTTGGAACAAGATTTGGGACAGTCGAAACAAGTTAACTCCATCCGTGCGTCAACGTCTCAAATTGGACTCAGTTTGGGTGTTACATTCCCGAAGCCTATAACTTGTGACTTTTTCGCAACCGGACCTCGTAATTGGACTCGAACTCTTCCATTACTATTGTTTCAACACATTTGAAGTGTTTGAACAAGATTCGTGATAGTCGAAACAAGTTAGCTCCATCCGTGCGTCAACGTCTCAAATTGGACTCAGTTTGTGTGTTATATTCCGAAGCTATAACTTGTGACCTTTTTCGCAACCAGACCTCGTAATTGGACCCAAACTCTTCATCACTATTGTTTCAACACCTATGAAGTGTTGGAACAAGATTCGTGACAGTCGAAACAAGTTACTTCCATCCGTGCGTCAACGTCTCAAATTGGACTCAGTTTGTGTCTTACATTCCGAAGCCTCTAACTTGTGACTTTTGCGCAACCAGACCTCGTAATTGGGACTCAAACTCTTCCATCACTATTGTTTCAACAATTGAAGTGTTGGAACAAGATTCGGGACAGTCGAACAAGTTAGCTCCATCCGTGCGTCAATGTCTTTATTTGGACACAGTTTGTGTGTTACATTACGAAGCCTATAACTTCTGACTTGTTCGCAACCGAACCTCGTAATTGGACTCAAAAACTCTTCCGTTACTATTGTTTCAACACATTTGAAGTGTTGGAACAAGATTCGTGATAGTCGAAACAAGTTAGCTCCATCCGTGCGTCAACGTCTCAAATTGGACTCAGTTTGTGTTTACATTCCGAAGCCTATAACTTGTGACTTTTCGCAACCAGACCTCGTAATTGGACTCAAACTCTTCCATCACTATTGTTTCAACACATGAAGTGTTGGAACAAGATTCGTGACAGTCGAAACAAGTTACTCCATCCGTGCGTCAATGTCTCAAATTGGACTCAGTTTGTGTTTATATTCCGAAGCCTATAACTTGTGACTTTTCGCAACCAGACCTCGTAATTGGACTCAAACTTTCCATCACTATTGTTTCAACACATTTGAGTGTTGGAACAAGATTCGTGACGGTGGAAACAAGTTAGCTCCATCCGTGCGTCAACGTCTCAATTGGACTCAGTTTGTGTGTTATATTCCGAAGCCTATAACTTGTGACTTTTCGCAACCGACCTCGTAATTGGACTCAAACTCTTCCATTACTATTGTTTCAACACATTTGAGTGTTGGAACAAGATTCGTGACAGTCGAAACAAGTTAGCTCCATCCGTGCGTCAATGTCTAATTGGACTCAGTTTGGTGTTACATCCGAAGCCTATAACTTGTGACTTTTTCGCAACCGGACCTCGTAATTGGACTCAAACTCTTCCATTACTATTGTTTCAACACATTTGAAGTGTTGGAACAAGATTCGTGACAGTCGAAACAAGTTAGCTCCATCCGTGCGTCAACGTCTCAAATTGGACTCAGTTTGTGTGTTATATTCCGAAGCCTATAACTTGTGACTTTTTCGCAACCAGACCTCGTAATTGGACTCAAACTCTTCCATCACTATTGTTTCAACACATTTGAAGTGTTGGAACAAGATTCGTGACAGTCGAAACAAGTTAGCTCCATCCGTGCGTCAACGTCTCAAATTGGACTCAGTTTGTGTTTACATTCCGAAGCCTATAACTTGTGACTTTTTCGCAACCAGACCTCGTAATTGGACTCAAACTCTTCCATCACTATTGTTTCAACACATTGAAGTGTTGGAACAAGATTCGTGACAGTCGAAACAAGTTAGCTCCATCCGTGCGTCAACGTCTCAAATTGGACTCAGTTTGTGTGTTACATTCCGAAGCCTATAACTTTGACTTTTCGCAACCAACCTCGTAATTGGACTCAAACTCTTCCATACTATTGTTTCAACACATTTGAAGTGTTGGAACAAGATTCGGACAGTCGAAACAAGTTAGCTCCATCCGTGCGTCAACGTCTCAAATTGGACTCAGTTTGTGTTTACATTCCGAAGCCTATAACTTTGACTTTTTCGCAACCAGACCTCGTAATTGGACTCAAACTCTTCCATTACTATTGTTTCAACAGATTTGAAGTGTTGGAACAAGATTTGGGATAGTCGAAACAAGTTAGCTCCATCCGTGCGTCAACGTCTCAAATTGGACTCAGTTTGTGTGTTACATTCCGAAGCCTATAATTTGACTTTTGCGCAACCAGACCTCGTAATTGGACTCAAACTCTTCCATTACTATTGTTTCAACAGATTTTAATGTTGGAACAAGATTTGGGACAGTCGAAACAAGTTAACTCCATCCGTGCGTCAACGTCTCAAATTGGACTCAGTTTGTGTGTTACATTCCGAAGCCTATAACTTTGACTTTTGCGCAACCAGACCTCGTAATTGGACTCAAACTCTTCCATTACTATTGTTTCAACAGATTTTGAAGTGTTGGAACAAGATTTGGGACAGTCGAAACAAGTTACTCCATCCGTGCGTCAACGTCTCAAATTGGACTCAGTTTGTGTTTACATTCCGAAGCCTATAACTTTGATTTTGCGCAACCAGACCTCGTAATTGGACTCAAACTCTTCCATTACTATTGTTTCAACATATTTGAAGTGTTGGAACAAGATTGGGACAGTCGAAACAAGTTAGCTCCATCCGTGCGTCAACGTCTAATTGGACTCAGTTTGTGTTACATTCCGAAGCCTATAACTTGTGACTTTTTCGCAACCAGACCTCGTAATTGGACTCAAACTCTTCCATTACTATTGTTTCAACACATTTTGTGTTGGAACAATATTGGGACAGTCGAAACAAGTTAGCTCCATCCGTGCGTCAACGTCTCAATTGGACTCAGTTTGTGTGTTACATTCCGAAGCCTATAACTTGTGACTTTTTCGCAACCGGACCTCGTAATTGGACTCAAACTCTTCCATTACTATTGTTTCAACAGATTTAATGTTTGGAACAAGATTTGGGACAGTCGAAACAAGTTAAGCTCCATCCGTGCGTCAACGTCTCAAATTGGACTCAGTTTGTGTGTTACATTCCGAAGCCTATAACTTGTGACTTTTTCGCAACCGACCTCGTAATTGGACTCAAACTCTTCCATTACTATTGTTTCAACACATTTGAAGTGTTGAACAAGATTCGGACAGTCGAAACAAGTTACTCCATCCGTGCGTCAACGTCTCAAATTGGACTCAGTTTGTGTTACATTCCGAAGCCTATAACTTGTGACTTTTCGCAACCAGACCTCGTAATTGGACTCAAACTCTTCCATCACTATTGTTTCAACACATTTGAAGTGTTGGAACAAGATTCGTGACAGTCGAAACAAGTTAGCTCCATCCGTGCGTCAACGTCTCAAATTGGACTCAGTTTGTGTTTACATTCCGAAGCCTATAACTTGTGACTTTTTCGCAACCAGACCTCGTAATTGGACTCAAACTCTTCCATCACTATTGTTTCAACACATTTGAAGTGTTGGAACAAGATTCGGACAGTCGAAACAAGTTAGCTCCATCCGTGCGTCAACGTCTTTGGACTCAGTTTGTGTGTTACATTCCGAAGCCTATAACTTGTGACTTTTTCGCAACCAACCTCGTAATTGGACTCAAACTCTTCCATACTATTGTTTCAACACATTTGAAGTGTTGGAACAAGATTCGTGACAGTCGAAACAAGTTAGCTCCATCCGTGCGTCAACGTCTCAAATTGGACTCAGTTTGTGTTTATATTCCGAAGCCTATAACTTGTGACTTTTTCGCAACCAGACCTCGTAATTGGACTCAAACTCTTCCATCACTATTGTTTCAACACATTTGAAGTGTTGGAACAAGATTCGTGAGTCGAAACAAGTTAGCTCCATCCGTGCGTCAACGTCTCAAATTGGACTCAGTTTGTGTTATATTCCGAAGCCTATAACTTGTGACTTTTTCGCAACCAGACCTCGTAATTGGACTCAAACTCTTCCATCACTATTGTTTCAACACATTGAAGTGTTGGAACAAGATTCGTGACAGTCGAAACAAGTTAGCTCCATCCGTGCGTCAACGTCTCATATTGGACTCAGTTTGTGTGTTACATTCCGAAGCCTATAACTTGTGACTTTTTCGCAACCGACCTCGTAATTGGACTCAAACTCTTCCATTACTATTGTTTCAACACATTTGAGTGTTGGAACAAGATTCGTGACAGTCGAAACAAGTTAGCTCCATCCGTGCGTCAACGTCTCAAATTGGACTCAGTTTGTGTGTTATATTCCGAAGCCTATAACTTGTGACTTTTTCGCAACCGACCTCGTAATTGGACTCAAACTCTTCCATTACTATTGTTTCAACACATTGAAGTGTTGGAACAAGATTCGTGACAGTCGAAACAAGTTAGCTCCATCCGTGCGTCAACGTCTCAAATTGGACTCAGTTTGTGTGTTACATTCCGAAGCCTATAACTTGTGACTTTTTCGCAACCGACCTCGTAATTGGACTCAAACTCTTCCATCACTATTGTTTCAACACATTTGAAGTGTTGGAACAAGATTCGTGACAGTCGAAACAAGTTAGCTCCATCCGTGCGTCAACGTCTCAAATTGGACTCAGTTTGTGTGTTACATTCCGAAGCCTATAACTTGTGACTTTTTCGCAACCAGACCTCGTAATTGGACTCAAACTCTTCCATCACTATTGTTTCAACACATTTGAAGTGTTGGAACAAGATTCGTGACAGTCGAAACAAGTTAGCTCCATCCGTGCGTCAATGTCTAATTGGACTCAGTTGTGTTTACATTCCGAAGCCTATAACTTGTGACTTTTTCGCAACCGACCTCGTAATTGGACTCAAACTCTTCCTTACTATTGTTTCAAACATTTGAAGTGTTGGAACAAGATTCGGACAGTCGAAACAAGTTAGCTCCATCCGTGCGTCAACGTCTAATTGGACTCAGTTTGTGTCTTACATTCCGAAGCCTATAAATTATGACTTTTTCGCAACCAGACCTCGTAATTGGACTCAAACTCTTCCATTACTATTGTTTCAACACATTTGAAGTGTTGGAACAAGATTCGGACAGTCGAAAACAAGTTAGCTCATCCGTGCGTCAACGTCTCAAATTGGACTCAGTTTGTGTGTTACATTCCGAAGCCTATAACTTTGACTTTTTGCGCAACCAGACCTCGTAATTGGACTCAAACTCTTCCATACTATTGTTTCAAACATTTAAAGTGTTGGAACAAGATTCGGATAGTCGAAACAAGTTACTCCATCCGTGCGTCAACGTCTCAAATTGGACTCAGTTTGTGTTACATTCCGAAGCCTATAACTTGTGACTTTTGCGCAACCAGACCTCGTAATTGGACTCAAACTCTTCCATTACTATTGTTTCAACATATTTTAATTGTTGGAACAAGATTTGGGACAGTCGAAACAAGTTAGCTCCATCCGTGCGTCAACGTCTCAAATTGGACTCAGTTTGTTTTACATTCCGAAGCCTATAACTTCTGA
>CM068550.1:36536169-36538669 GCA_035048495.1 Euptelea pleiosperma | reverse complement strand
CAGTGCAGCATGCGCCCAGCACAGCACAGTGCCCAGCACAGCATGCGCCCAGCACAGCACAGTGCCCAGCCCAGCACAGCACAGTGCCCAGCACAGCATGCGCCCAGCACAGCACACCCCAGCACAGCACAGTGCACAGTGCAGCATGCGCCCAGCACAGCACAGTGCCCAGCACAGCATGCGCCCAGCACAGCACAGCACAGCACAGTGCCCAGCACAGCACGCTCCCAGCACAACAGGCGCCCAGCACAGCACAGTGCCCAGCATAGCACGCGCCCAGCACAGCACAGTGCAGCATGCGCCCAGCACAGCACAGCATGCGCCCAGCACAGCACAGTGCCCAGCACGCGCCCAGCACAGCATGCGCCCAGCACAGCACAGTGCCCAGCACAGCACGCGCCCAGCACAGCACAGTGCAGCATGCGCCCAGCACAGCACAGCATGCGCCCAGCACAGCACAGTGCCCAGCACGCGCCCAGCACAGCATGCGCCCAGCACAGCACAGTGCCCAGCACAGCACGCGCCCAGCACAGCACAGTGCCCAGCGCAGCATGGTCGCGGATGACTTTACCTTGTTGGACCCACATAGAGCGAGAATGTCCCGGACATACCCGGATCATTTAGCAAGCATATGTGATGTAGAAATTTTCTACATCAAGTTCCATAATTTTTGGTTGCTAAAATAAAACTTATGTAATTTTAAGCATTTTCTGCTATTTTAAAATACTTTTTTTAGTAAATAATTAATTATAATTATAAAAAAGTTTAAAAGTTAAATGTTTTTACATGACAATTTTGGTTACATTATTTCCTAATTTTCAGTCAAGAAAAAATAATTTTTTGACCATTTTTTAATTTTTAATTAATTTTTAATTGTTTTTGCATTAAATAATTAATAATAATTATAAGAAAAGTGTAAATTTTTTTTTTTTTGGATGGAAATGTTCCTAATAATGTTTTCTTCAAGAAAAACCAAAGTTGAGCTTTAGATTGTTTAAGATGAAGAAATAAAGGCCCAGTACGCTTGGCCTCAAATTTGATGTTTCCTTCTCAAAACATAAATAAGTTGCGGTGTACTCTTTAAGGGAGAGCTGGGTGTCTCCTGGAGGGGGGTGGCAGGGTGTTGGCTGGCAGCATGCCCGGGCGCATGTTGTCATGGTTGGTGATGCGATTTGGTGCGAGATGGAGCGAGAACCCCCCTCATGACCCGCGAGAAGTCCAACACGCTGCCAAATGTTGCCCGCGAACTGCCCGAGAACTGCCCAGCGTCACCCAGCGCTGCCCAAAATGTGCCCAGCACTACCTAGGCGATGCCCAGGACGTCCCCAGCACTACCTAGGCCGTGCCTAGGACGTGGGTAGCATTGCGAAGGACGTGCCAAGGATGTGCCATGCTCTCTTAGGCACTACCTAGGCCGTGCCCGTCACTGCCCAGGCACCAAGTCGTGCCCAACATTGCTCACCCAGGATGTGCGCATCATGTGCTCGATAAAATGTCGCAAAGAAAAATTGTGTCCAGGATGTGCCCAACATTGCCCAGGTCGTGGCAAGGACGTGCCCAGCACTCTAGGATGTGCCAAGGTTGTGCCCCGCAGTTCTATGGGTGTGGCCAGGCAACGCGCAATGCACCGCCCGTGTTGTCACATTCGGAATAGGAACGCACTGCCCAGGTCATTTAGGATTGTGCTAGGCAATGCCCAGGCCATGTTCGGGGCATGCGAAGCACTGCCCGGGACACACCGAGTGATGTGCCGTGCGCCAAGGCGGCCTAAAAAATTGGTTGCGATGCTATTGCTTGTGGACTGCTCGATTAAATGCTGCTAATATTCTCGTGTCCAGGATGTGCCCAACATTGCCCAGGTCGTGGCAAGGACATGCCCAGCACTCTAGGATGTACCCAGGTTGTGCCCCGCAGTTCTATGGGTGTGGCCAGGCAACGCGCAATGCACTGCTCATGTTGTCACATTCGGAATAGGATCGCACTACCCAGGTCATTCAGGATGTGCTAGGCAATGCCCAGGCCATGTCTGGGGCATGCGAAGCACTGCCCAGGACACACCCGGTGATGTGCCGTGCGCAAAGGCGGCCCAAAAACTTGGTTACGATGCTATTGTTTGTGGACTGCTCGATTAAATGTCGCGAATATTTTTGTGTCCAGGATGTGCCAAACAATGCCCAGGTTGTGGCAAGGACGTGCCCAGCACTCTAGGATGTACCCAGGTTGTGCCCCGCAGTTCTATGGGTGTGGCCAGGCAACGCGCAATGCACTGCTCATGTTGTCACATTCGGAATAGGAACGCACTGCCCAGGTCATTCAGGATGTGCTAGGCAATGCCCAGGCCATGTCTGGGGCATGCGAAGCACTGCCCAGGACACACCCAGAGATGTGCCGTGCGCCAAGGCGGCTCAAAATTTTACGACATTTAATCGACCAGTCCACGTGCCCAGGTCGTGGTCAGGATGCCATTTAATCGATCAGTCCACAAGCCCAGCTCGTGGCC